>JAGDYQ010000232.1:747599-923292 GCA_021962125.1 Bulinus truncatus
AAAATCAAGAGAATAAGTAAACGGTCCATTATAATTCGTATGTGTTGCAACTAGGTTCATTTAGCCTATCCCTTTGTAAACGTGTCATTTTGTTTTACATTTTGAGTCATCTTGTTGAATGATTATTGATTTAATAAATAGTCAGTATATTTGTAAACTAAATGCATTTCAAAAAAAAAAAATATTACAAAATAAGGCTAGAAAAAGTTGACCTCCTTTCTTCACAGTCTAGATTCACTTATGTATATTTGTGTGTGTGTGAGGAGGGGGAAGTACTAAGAGAGATGGTTGACTAATTACTTTTTATTGCATGATCAGTTTCAACAACCAGATTTGAACAATATAGATGGTAAAATTGTGGAAAAGGTGTTTCAAAAAGTAAACGCAGAGCTAAATATAAATCAAGAGGAAATCTTAGTTCAGGTAATTTTTTTTTCCATTATTTCATTATTTATTTTTAAGACTTGGTCCGTTTCGTTCTAATGTCTTACGTGATTGAAAATAGAAAAGAATAACAATTTATCTCTGTGTACGTTGTTGTGATAATGACTTCGTTTTCTTTATCATTCATCTGTCAAATACATTTCCGGTTTTTTTTTCTTCACAATATTGGTTTTGCTCTCTAATTTTAGTTGATATAACATTAGTTTTGTTTTATTTAATGTATTTTACACATTCATTCTATTACTGGCTACGTATTTCTTGCAGACGATTTATTTGGATTTCGGAATGAAAGACGAGAATCCGGTGTCTAGATTGAGATTCTATCAAAAGTCTACACCAAATGTGGCGAGTAAGATGGATAAAGAAGAGGTCAATTTTTGTGGTCAATTATATTTTTGATTGATTTGTTGTATTTTCTAAAAATTGTTCTTTTCTTTTCCTTATTATTACTGTAAGCACATATTAATCGCTAAAATTTTTAGTCATTATCCAAAATTTCGTTCTTATATTAATTTAATTTTTTTTCTCTTAAAACAGACAAGCAGACTTTTGAATGGAATGCAATACAACGAACTTCGAGTTCGAGTCTATGTTAAGTTCAGTAACGAAACTAGTGATTATACAGCCAAATGTGAAGAAGTTAAAAGGGCTTTTAAGGAAACTTTTCAATAAAAAACAAACTATTTAAGAATTCTATAAGTAAATTAATGTGCAGCAAACCAACTGTGATATAAATTATAGTTATATTCGTTAGAAATCTCTCAGTAAATATGTTGTATGAATGTATTTAGTTTTTGATATCAAAATACTATACAAATATCAAAATTTCAAAAAAAGACTGTTGTTGAAAAACATAATAATAATAGATGATCTATTTCATTAAAAAAGTCTAAGTATAATAAAAAATAAACTTGTGCTAATTCTTTTTCCTTGCATAACAAATGTTAATACTACTTCCTAGATTGATTGTATTATTTATTATATTTGAAGTGTCATTTTTATTTTTACTTGTACTATCTTGTATGATTTTTTTTGTCTATCAATACTGTCATATTTGCGAATATGAATTAAACGCAAGCATTTTAATATTTTTGTCTCTACTAAGAATTTATTCATTCTTTATTATTCTATATGAGTGTCTTGAAATATCATCTATTTCTTTTACCCGTTTGATGGGAAATGTCAGGTAAATGAAAAAAGAAAGGACTACAAAACAGATTTAAACTTTTATTTGTTTATAGTTTAATCAACTTTACAAACAAAAAAACATGTGAAAACACTTTCGACTATGAAAAGAATAAAGTTTAAAAAAATGTATTTAAAAAGAAACTTTGAAATTTAAAAAATAAAAACTATTTAGATCTTGTCAGTTTATCATCAGCTGAATAAATATTTTTTATCTCAAGTCTGCAGAAGATCGAAAGTAAGAATCAAGAATACTGCTTCCTGCATTAGATATCAATGGCATCTCTTGCCTGAATCTAGATTAGATAAAAGTTGTTTTTTTTTTTTAAATCTACAGTTTGAAAAGGTATCTTTAGTTTGTTGAAACTAATAAATTTCTCAGTTTAGTTCATTACATCAAATAAACAGACCCATATAAATACATTGCCCTTTTCACGATAACCTCAAAGTCGAACAATGGTACATCTCTTTGCAAAGGGTTTGCATGGTATAGTTAGTAAAATATGGTTTATACTACGAAGATTGCATTGACCAGTGTCAATAGGGAGGTGCAAGCTATTATTGACTATTAACAATATATTTTCACAAAATCTTGTCAACTATAATGACGTCTATTTACGCATAGATCGCATAAACAAAAAGCAGGAGATTCAAACGAAACAGAGATGTTATTATTCATTTTATTTCTTTGTCAGGGTCTGTCTTGAATACCAAGAAAACACTAACTTAAAGACTTTCCACGGATTATAAAGCATTTTAAAGATTGTACTCATTTAAGGTCATTATATATATATATATATATATATATATATATATAACAACAAATACGTGTCTACTTCTAACACTGGACAATCATTTGTCTACTTCTAGCACTAGACATTCATTTGTTTACTTCTAACGCTAAACATTCATTTGTTTACTTCTAACACAAGACATTCATTTGTTTATTCTAACTGTAGACTTCATTTGTTTACTTCTAGCACTAGACACTCATTTGTTTACTTCTAGCACTAGATATTCATTTGTTTACTTCTAGCACTAGACATTCAATTGTTTACTTCTAGCACTAGACATTCATTTGTTTACTTCTAGCACTAGACATTCATTTGTTTACTTCTAGCACTAGACATTAATTTGCTTACTTCTAACTGTAGACATTCATTTGTTTACTTCTAACTGTAGACATTCATTTGTTTTCGTAAGCTGAACATAAATAATAAATATCTAATTGCACTACAATTTGAATGTTTTTTTTTACTGTGATAGAGTTAATTTTAAATAAGCTATTAACTTTTTTCTTCTTTGATTCTTTGCCGTAGTTAATATTCATTCTGTAATTTAAATCAGAAAGTACCGGACAATTCTAGAGTGCCTTGACAACATGACAGCTTTCACTGGTCTCACATATCATGTTTTGTTTCTTATACAACATGCAAGAGCACAGAAAGGTGTACCTAATGATAAAGACAAGTTAAAAGGAGCTGAAAGTCTATTAGAGACTTAATGAAAGAGATATTTATAGATTTATTGATCACAGAGTACCGATGTCTAAAGAAAACCTTACCAAAACGGTACCAAACTTTACATAGTGGAAAAAAATAGTTTAAAAATATTTTTATTTGGATCGATAGAAAGACACACAGTAGGAAGATTAGTAGATAAATTGATAGACAGACTGACTGATAGATAGATTAATGGTAAGCTATGACAGTTTGAGTGGGACGGATGACCGAGTGGTGTAGATACTCGACTGTCAACCTGAGAGTCCTGGGTTCGATCCTTGGTGAGGCCCATGGAATTTTTCCAGGTGAAATTTGGTGCACAGTCGTCCCACAAGTCCACCCAGCTTTAAATGGGTACCTGACTTAAGTTGGGGAAGTAAAGGCGGCTGGGCGTTGTGCTAACCACACATTCCCTTTATATGCCGAGGTTATAGAAACAGATGAATTCTACACTTCATCTGCCCCGATGGCCCGTTAGGGTTAAGGGAATAAGACAGTTTGAAAGTAGTTAGGATAGGCTGGTAGGATGTATGTTTGTATGCATGTAGGTGACATTTTAGATGAAAATACGGATATACCTTATGATTGATATACATTCGTGATCAGTTAGGGCTACCATCATCGTCAAGTTTGAAAGACATCAATGAAATAGTGTTAACATAAATCAAATCAAAAGCAGGAGAGGACAAAATCTTGGTTCAGGTAAGGTAAAATTGGTTGCAATAGTTTACCTTGAAATGTATGTATAAATACAGGTGAAAAAGATCGAACCAAATCATAACTTGAAGTTTTATGTAATACAAGAACTAAATCGACTGTAAATATCATAAAATGGAATTTGTACAATGCATTTCTTGCAGACGACATATTTGGATTTCGGAATGAAAGACGAGAATCCCATCTCAAGGCTGAGAGTTTATAAAAAGTCTGAACCAAACGAGGCGCACAAGATGGAACAAGAAGAGTCATTTTTTTTATTTATTATTATAATTACGTATTTCCTTTTGTACTATTTAACTTGATGTTGCAAACGCTTTAGCGGCATTAACACCATAATCAAACTGCTGGCATAGGTTATTATTATTTTTTTATGTTAGGTTCCTATGAGGATGATATGATATGCACAATATGGACACCTTCAAGCTAAGATAACTTTTGTTTCGACAATACCTCCACCCCCCACCCCGCATCTCTCAAAGTTTCAACTTATGGCCTCATAATATTAAACAACTGGCCATGATCCCTTTTTGTTTTTACAATATCTTTTGCTAAAGATTTGAGATTCATTTTAATGATGATCAAATAATACACAATCTTCAATTATATACTCTTTTTTTGAAATTTGGTTTGACTAAGATTTGTGTTCTCTCTTGTTCATTCTTAACAGACAAGTCGACTGCTAAATGGTATGAGCTTTCATGAACTGCTGGTTAAGAGTTTACGTCACATTCAGTTCTAAAGATGATATAAACAAAATAAGACGTCAAAAAACGTCGAAAGAGCCATGAAAGATGTTCTAAAAACAAAATAATGAATTCTCCTTCAGACATTTTTCTAATGCAAAATATCTAAACATGTAACTGTTTTTGTCATATAGGTTATAGTCAGTGGTGTTAATGATTGGGCGGTGGGGTGGGGTGGGGTGGGGGTAGATTCTGTTAAAATTTAATAGAATAATAATTATGAGATGTGTGTTTTAAAAGGATTGGGTTCTATTAAAAAAAAATTGCTCGTCTTGTGCTACACTTATAAATTTTGTTAATCGAAATTTCTGTCGTATTAAGTCCAAAAAAATATCACGAAATAACAAAATATTGCGCAATAGCTCAAATTGTTGAATAATATGGTTTGGGAAGTATGGGGGTAAAAGCATCTGCCACATTGCAATAGACATTACAGGAGCTAACAACCAAAATATAATGTCTTTTGATAAGCTGTTATAATTAAGTTTAGAGTGTATACAGAGGTTACATAGGTTATGCTTATATGCTTAGCTGGGTCCCTCCATTTCTACAATCTTTTTTTTTTTTTTGCGGCATGCATGATTTGGCACTTCTTGGAAAAGAATCACATTCAGGTATTTTTTACGACCTGTTAGAGTTTCGTGTTGAATCTGGAGATGAAGTTCTAGGTAATCATTTTTCAATTGGTTCTTGTAGTGCTAAGTATATCTCGGCAACTAGTGCCGCCGAGAGGGGGGCAGGGGCAAATGCCCAGGGGCCCGGCGAGTTTTAGGGCGAATTTTAGGGGCCCGGACTGAGCTGGCCAATTAACTTTTGAAAATATTATTATCAGCACGAGATGCCCGTGACAGCCCTTCCCAGGGGCCCGAAATTTCTGTCGGTGGGCCTGTTGGAAACTACACAAAACAATATGATCGAAAAGTGTGGGTCTCTCTTGCTTGAAGACATTGTTCGTGAAGCTAATAATTCAGTTGCAATTTCTATACGTGCCGACGAGACAATATAATTTCAGGCGTTGAGCAGATGTCAATTGGTGTTAGATTTGTCAAAGAACACCATAATTACAAATTCATTAGAATTCGGATTAGATACAGCCCCGTAGCGTGAAAATTCTACAGCAGGGGCCAGGCTCCCCTGCCCCCCCCCCGCACGCTACGGGCCTGATTAGATATGACAAATTTTGTTGGCCAAGGATAAGACGGATGTTCTACAATGGCAAGTAAAGAAGGAGAAGTCCAAGCAATACTTCGAAAAAAAAGACCCAAAAGCAGCAATTGCACATTGCAGTTCACATAAATTAAATATTGTCGTGAACGATTTAAATAATGTGAATGCTGTACGAAACACAATAGGAAAAATTAAGTCAATTATACTTTTTTTCTGAGAAATTAATCAGCCAAGAAAACTAATTCCCAATGCTCCTTTGCTATGTGAAACTAGATGGACACATAAATATAAAAGGTTGCGGATTTTCGCTAAAAATTTGACAGAAATTGTTAAACAACTGGAATATTTATAACAATCTGGAAGAAGCAAGCAATTACACATGAGTTATTTTCTGCTGTTAGGGTTTAGGTTTGGGGTACATTTGTTGTTTGTTTAGTTATTATACTTTAATGTAATAAACTTTCAGGAAGTTTTATTCAGTTTTATTGTAACTTCTTCTTCTTCTTTGTTCTCCTTTATATGATCATGGAGGATTTCAAAGGACCAGGCCATTAGCTATGATGAACTGCACGGTAGTATCCAGGTCCGTCTCG
Organism: Bulinus truncatus; assembly: GCA_021962125.1. Taxonomy (NCBI): domain Eukaryota; kingdom Metazoa; phylum Mollusca; class Gastropoda; family Planorbidae; genus Bulinus; species Bulinus truncatus. Next base: position 753,954 of record JAGDYQ010000232.1, read on the forward strand.
CTCCCATAAAGTTTTGATTGAAGGGGGACATCTGTGGCCAGAGCCTGTTGCGAGCTGTGTCATGTAAACGGCATGTTTGGAGAACATGTTCTTCGTTCTCGGGAGACATCCCACATGGGCAGTCCTCACTGTTTCCAATGCCTAGCCTTCGGAACATGTGATGTCTTAACCTGTTGTGCCCAGTTCTGAGTCTGAAGATAATATTTTTAGCTTGTAACAACTTTATGACATTTTTTCAAAATATAGAGGGGTGGGGGGCAAATGCCCTCCTCCCTTATATGACATTTTTTCAAAATGTAGGGGGTGGCAAATGCCCCCTTGCACCCCCTCCCCTTGAATACGCCCATGGCTGTAAGGTATAAAAGTTACCATTCATTTATGTCGCTAAAAGATATACCACTCATTTATGTCGCTCCAAGGTATGCAATTTACCACTTATTTGTGTCGCTACATGGTCAAGCCGTAGCCAGGATTTTTTTTTTTGGGGGGGGGGGCTGTGCGGCTTAGGGGGAGGTATGCGGAGAGTTTCGTATAAGAAAAAATTGGAACACAATGATAAAAAAGTATATTTTATAATAAAATTTGATTTTTAGAATTAATTTGAGGGGGAGGCTGCAGTCCTCTAGCCCCCCCCCCCGGCTACGGCCTTGTACATGGTGTACATTTTAAGAAAACTCTTGAATTTAAATGGTAAACGTAATAAGTTTTAAAAAAAAATTTAAAAAATAAATAACCCCCCGTAAGTAAGTGCAGCATTTTTTTTATTTATATTTGTTTTTATCTGCTTAAATAAACAAATACCAATTTTTAAATTTGATAAGTAATTATTATAATTTTAGGTTGTTGTGAAGATCTGAATTTGTTGTTATTCTTATATCATTTTACATTTTTTTAAACAATTTAAATAAAGAACATAAAATAAAATAAAGAACACACTGAGCATTCTAGTTTTTCGGTTGTTTTTTTTTTTAACTTTTATTTTTACTTTTTTTTTTTTTTTACTGTTTTTTACTTTTTTTTAACTTTTTTTTTACTTTTATTAAATTTTTAAATTTTACTTTTTTTTTTTACATTTTTTTTACTTTTTTTTTCTACTTTTTAAAACTTTTTTTTTACTTTTTTTACTTTTTTTTTTTTACTTTTTCTTTTAATTTTTTTTTTGAACTTTTTTTTTTACTTTTTTTTTTACAGACTGATGATTTTTTTTATTTTTTTAATTTATAAAAAAAGAAGTTCATCTTGACAGCTTTTAAAAATTCGTTACACACATTTATCACATTTAAATATTATTGCAATCTTTTGGTGAAAATACATATATTCTACCAATAAAAATAGATAATAATAAGTTTTGTTTTGAAAATACGTATTGGGTTTTAGGGTGGGAAAAACCTTTCTATATTGTCATTGTTTCGGTTATTTTTGCATCAATTTTTAATTCTCAATGCGTATTTCCTTTTCATTCTGTCAACTTTTGTAATTTTAACTCGGCTAAAACTTGTTTTATAAAAAAAGAAGTGTAACCCGCTGTATCCTGCTAGATTTATTTTATTTCGTCTGTGCAAGTTTTACTCTATATTAACTTCGGTCATAAATATTTGATTGTATGGGGTGTTGTTTTTTCTCAACGACTGTTTCATGCAGCAACATGTTCTGTGGGGAAAACACTACCTACCTAGAAAATCAATACATACAAACACAATCCTTCAAAATATTGTTCCCATTTTTTATGTAGCAGGCGTTCATGTCAGAAAAATCGATCGATAGATTTTTTTTTACAAAATTTACCTGCCTTGGTTAAAAAAACAACAACCGTAGTATTAAAAATGGGTTAAAGTTTAGCTAATGTTGATATACATCTGCATGTCAGTACAACATTTACTGAAGTTAGACGGAACATGCTGGAGTAGGTAAAGAGTAATACAATCCTAGAGACGATTGGAAATGATTATTAATTAATCAGAGTACGGGCAAAGTGATTTTCTTGTATGGACTTATCGAGAAACCCCTTGATTAAAGAAGTATCGTCTAAATTAAATATAAATAAATAGTTATTGTGACAGCATCGTGTTCTGTTGCTTCACCTGAGTCGTCTACGGTCATTCCTACGCTATACCAGAGAAAGATAGCGTACCTATATATATATATATATATATATATATATATATATATATATATATATAGACAGAGAGATATTTAACCATAAATGCAATTACAATTGTTCTTAACATAATGTTAATCCCTACCTGTATACGACCACTACTGTAATAATGATTTTGTCACTTATGACTTCGGTTCATGTAAGTCTTATAGATAGGCCTATATGGACAATGGAATATCACGGGAAGCTTTTGAATTCATAGATCAACGAATTAAACATAGTTACAATTTCGAATATTTAAGTTTATAAAATATGCTTGTAATAAATGTGGCGAAAGCTCCGTTAAGCAGTGAATTTGCATATGTTGTATTTTATATAATTTTCGATTTTTCATAAATTCTTTCGCTTGATTTTCTTTAACACAGAGCAGCATAAAGTAAGATTTGCTTATTGTTTTGAATTAATTACATATTTTCAAATAACAGGTAATGTCGATTAGATAAATGTGTAAGTCAGATATGTTATAATAATGCTGATATCTGCATGTTTAATCTAAACACGATCAAGGTTAAAAAAAGGGTCTTTGGCCTATATCAATTTATCGATTATTCAATAGGATTTCAGTATATAATCGATATACTGACATACTGCAAGCATTTTTGCACAAGTGTTGTGACTCAGTGAACTATTTATTCGGTTCCGGTACACAGGTAGCACGAGCACAAAAAGTGGATCAGCCGTAAACTTCAGTTGTGTTCTAGACATATGAAATAAGTGTATAAATGCAGGTAAATAATATTAACATAAAACTTTTTTTTTATATAGGCATATATATATATATATATATATATATATATATATATATATATAATACGATTATGTTATATGTTAGGGCCGTCTTTTAGTGTGGGGCAGTCCATGCTTTGGCCGAGTAAAGGGGTTGGAGGTGAGAGTGGAGAGTTCACAGGCAGCACCGGATAAAGGCTACCGTTGGCCTGAAGCTTAAAGACAAAAAGGGCTCAAAATAACAAACCGTATATTTTTTTTTTAAATATACTTTATGTCCCCCATTTCACATTGTAGGCGTAGACCTGTTTCAAGAAATTGCAAAGAGTAATTTTTTTTTTCTTTTTATTGGATTTCTTGCCGTTTTCAAGTATGAAGTTATATTTTATGAAGTTAGCGGTTAAAAATTACGGAGAATTCTTAAAATTTGATAAATGAGGGACGTTTCTTTTTTTTTTTTTTTTGGGAGGGGGGGGGGGGGCAGAGTCTATGTGTAAAATCAATGTAAGCATGATATCTTATATCCTTTACAAACCACTAATTAGGAAGTTTAATGGTCTTGGAGGTATCTCAGTGTATGCCCAATGGCTGATCTTGTCCGGACCACAGTTGTGTAGGTGTCATATATTATTATAACTAGTTTTAGTAGGTACTCGAACATTGAGAGGGAGAGAGAGAGGGGGGCTGCTCTTGTCTTGCTATAAAGTATAAATATTACAAACACATACAATGATTGATTTGCATTGATTAAACCACTTTTTTTTTTAATTGAACAAGAAGAAAGTTATAAATAGTAAGACCAAAGGTTTGCAGCTAAATGAGATTATGTACCACTCTGATTGATTGGGCTGATTCAACTCTGAGTGTAACAGATGAAACATAATATCATTGCTAATTGGTTATTAGAAATTCATAGCGAAAGAAACAAACTTTTTCAAATCTCTTTTGAAACCATTTGCATTTTACGATCAAATTTTTAAGGACATAACTATTTCTTTTTTTTTTACATCGTGTGGATGGACAGATTAGGAGCAATGGCTTGTGAGATCACAGAAAAAGAACTCGAAGAAGTCGGTTTACCTGATTATTTCATAAAGGATTATTTAAGTAACGTTGTTCTTATAAATATACTTTATAAAAATGGTTAAATAGTACAGGCACACATCAGTGACGATTAACAGAAAGTTAGAGAGAAACGAATATAGATAGATAGATAGATAGATAGATAGATAGATAGATAGATAGATAGATAGATAGATAGATAGATAGATAGATAGATAGATAGATAGATAGATAGATAGATAGATAGATAGATAGATAGATAGATAGATAGATAGATAGATAGATAGATAGATAGATAGATAGATAGATAGATAGATAGATAGATAGATAGATAGATAGATAGATAGATAGATAGATAGATAGATAGATATCCATCTGTATGTTATTCACCCCCATTTATAATTTTTCTACCAGAGAGAAAATTTGACTTACAATCTGTTACTATAGATAAGCTCTTGGAAGATTATAAACAGTAAGTTGATTATGAAATAATTCACTGTTATTATTTTAATTAGATTCATGAAAAAAATTCAGTAAAACAAGTATGATATTTTATTTTTAAAAGTTATATGTATGCTATCATATTTGTTCTGTGCACATTATGACATATTAATGCTATCTACCGGCATGAAAAAAAGTCTGTGATGAAATAAAATTTCGTTATAAAACAGGATTCTGCAAGTTAGTATGTCTCCCAGTCTAGCAAGGTGTTTTTTCATTCCTACTCCTAACTATTGCTTCAGTAGCTATGTTGTAGTAGTTGTGGTCTACTATATGGTTAGATATCTAAGTGTCTCTGACATCTTGTTGTTGATTGCAGACCTGACGTCTGTATTTTTCTTTTTTAGAATGGCTTAATCATCTTTTTACCAATATGTTCTCTTATCATTATTTAGGACTTCACAGATCCATGCAATTTTATTTTATGTTGATTTGTATGTTGATTTATGTTGTATGCTAATATATGTCACTAATAAGATGATGGTTGTCCATTCATATGAATTTCTATTTAATAGAGAAAAAATTAAAGACATCGACTGTTGGGATATCATAACAAAACTGAAAAAACTGAGAACTGTACGTGTGTTCAACACGGATGTGAAAAAGGAGTCAAAGGTTAAGATGCATTCATTTTATATCAACATTTCTTTATTTTATTTGTATAGTCTTTATAAGTTTAACTTTTCTTTCCTTTACAAATGGATCGCGGAAACGAAAATGGTTATTAGTGGGTCGTGAATTAAGTAAAGTTTGAGGTTCACTGGCTTATATTATTTGGCATATTCCATAAAAATAAAATAATAGTAATAGATGAATTAGTATTATCTTTCAAAATGTGTACCCCAGATATTCAACGATCCCATCCATGGGCACATTGTATTCCACCCAGTGTGTCTGGCCATCATCGACACACCAGAATTTCAGAGGTTACGAAATATCAAACAATTGGGAATGTGTTACTACGTGTACCCAGGGGCATCTCACAACAGATTTGAGCACTCTTTAGGGTGAGTACATTTGTCTAACGTTTGCATGTTCTTGTTAATTTTACTAGTAGTAGAGTAAGATATTCCGTGCTTGATTTTTTTTTTGAAAGTATGTATTACACACGGACCTTATGTCCAGGGCCGTTTTTATTTGTTGAATGTGGGCAGCACTAAACAAAGGTCAATATGGAAGCATAACAAGATAGTGGAGCCCTCAGCAAATTAATTTTGGGGGCAGTCGCGTCACTAGGGTTGGTGTCACCCGGTGCGGTAACTCATGGTGTCACCCCTCTCATGACACCCCATAGACATACAGCATTCTTAGCAAAATTTATAAATAAATTTACAACGACAATAGAAGAATAAATAATTGATATTTATAGGTCAGTGCAAGTATACCAATAGTTTCATTAAAATAATTAATAATAAAAAGTACGCAGTGTCTGTTAATAATCGGAGATATTTTTATATTTTGCATTAATTGTTTTCGAAACCTTATAAAGTCATTTGCTGTTAATAATCGGAATATTTTTATTAATTTTTTAAAATTAAATACGGCTTTGAATTATTTCAAATTACAAAATAAGAATATAGGCCTAAAACTAGATATTTTGCATTTTGGTGTCACCCCTTGTGAGGGTGTCACCCGGTGCGGTCTGCACCCCCCGCACCCCTAGTGACGCCACTGGTTGGGGGGGGGCGCTATGCAAAAGTACCTTGGTGGAAACTAGACAAAGTTACATTTTGGGAACCCTTGAACGAAAGCTGTTAAGGCTTTATAATCTGAGAAGTGAGGCCTATCAGAGCCCCTCCTCTCAACAGTTAAGTCATTTTTATTCATTTAAGTAACGGTTGATAAAAAGTTCCAGCAGGGAACCCCCATTTTATATTTTGTCTATCGAAAAGAGGGGCACTTCATAAGCCCATGGTATCATATTACTGAACACATCAACGATGAAGTTTTAAAAGAGTAAATATTGCTTTGTTTAATTTAGTTGAAAAGTTGTTGTTATTTTATTAGTCTATATAAACTAAATATACTTTCAAAAAAAAGTCAATTATACGTAGTATCTTTTGAACCAGTGAATATCTTCTCGTGAAAAAATTAATCCGATTCAATCCTGTTTAACAAAATACCGAAAACGATAAGACCCTCCCCCCCCCCAACCCATTTATATAGAATGTACTAAATCAGTTTCATATTTAAAACTGTAACCACACCCCACACATTTCAGGAATATTAAATATAAAAGCAATCCTTTTCTTTAGAAAAAAAGTATCAACTTGTTGGCTAAGAGAAGATTGGGGTCCTTATTCGTTACAAGGAAAAAAAAAGAATATTTTTTTTTCCCTTGACTATTCATAGAATTTTAGTCTTGTACAACGTCAGATGAATTTTTTTAAATCCTTCTTTCAGAGTATGTTACCTAGCTGGTCAGTTTGCACGAACACTACAAAAAAATCAGCCCTATCTTGGCATCACTGAGAAAGATATTTTGTGTGTTGAAATAGCTGGGCTTTGTCATGACCTAGGTCTTGTATAAATATTTAAATCAATAATACCATTCTAGACTGTAACAAATCAAAATAAAATGTAACTGGTTTATAGAGTTATAAATAGAGAGCTACATAAAAGATAGACTGAAAGACAGACGGACAAATAGACAAGCATGCCGGCATGTGGACCAGTAGGTAGGTAGATGTAGATGGTTAGACAGACAGACAGGTAGACTGACAGATGATAGAGAGATGATAGACAGATAGATATATAGATTTTGTAATGGTCAATAATTTATATCATTTTTAGGTCACGGCCCGTTTTCTCATGTTTTTGATGGACTGTTTATTCCAGCTGTCTGTCCGGGCAAATCATGGACGGTAATCTTATTTATATCCAAATATTTGAAAACAAAAATAAAATTTCTAATTGAGCAACCAAAAAATGATTCAGTCAGTTAACATTTAACGTTATATTTTTTACTTCGCATAATTGACTAAATTGTTTAATCCTCTACCAGCATGAGAAAGCTTCTCTTGACATGTTTGATTTCATGATTCAAAATAATGGACTAATAAAAGAGGGCGTACTCAAGGAGTATGGACTTGATGAAAAGGATATACTTTTTATAAAAGAAATGATTTATGGACCTATAGATAAAGTATGTATGATACATTTTAAATTGGACTTTAGGTGAAGTATGTATGATACATTTTAAATTGGACTTTAGGTGAAGTATGTATGATACATTTTAAATTGGACTTTAGATGAAGTATGTATGATACATTTTAAATTGGACTTTAGGTGAAGTATGTATGATACATTTTAAATTGGACTTTAGGTGAAGTATGTATGATACATTTTAAATTGGACTTTAGATGAAGTATGTATGATACATTTTAAATTGGACTTTAGGTGAAGTATGTATGATACATTTTAAATTGGACTTTAGGTGAAGTATGTATGATACATTTTAAATTGGACTTTAGGTGAAGTATGTATGATACATTTTAAATTGGACTTTAGGTGAAGTATGTATGATACATTTTAAATTGGACTTTAGGTGAAGTATGTATGATACATTTTAAATTGGACTTTAGGTGAAGTATGTATGATACATTTTAAATTGGACTTTAGGTGAAGTATGTATGATACATTTTAAATTGGACTTTAGGTGAAGTATGTATGATACATTTTAAATTGACTTTAGGTGAAGTATGTATGATACATTTTAAATTGGACTTTAGGTGAAGTATGTATGATACATTTTAAATTGGACTTTAGGTGAAGTATGTATGATACATTTTAAATTGGACTTTAGGTGAAGTATGTATGATACATTTTAAATTGGACTTTAGGTGAAGTATGTATGATACATTTTAAATTGGACTTTAGGTGAAGTATGTATGATACATTTTAAATTGGACTTTAGGTGAAGTATGTATGATACATTTTAAATTGGACTTTAGGTGAAGTATGTATGATACATTTTAAATTGGACTTTAGGTGAAGTATGTATGATACATTTTAAATTGGACTTTAGGTGAAGTATGTATGATACATTTTAAATTGGACTTTAGGTGAAGTATGTATGATACATTTTAAATTGGACTTTAGGTGAAGTATGTATGATACATTTTAAATTGGACTTTAGGTGAAGTATGTATGATACATTTTAAATTGGATTTAGGTGAAGCATGTATGATACATTTTAAATTGGACTTTAGGTGAAGTATGTATGATACATTTTAAACAGGGCATCTTTTAATTTTAGTTTCTTTCTTTAATTATTTTTGTCGTTAAAATAAACAACAGAACTTTTCTTTCATGTTTTGTATTAGTTGTATTACTTTTTGGACTGTTTTTGTCAAGATTCTAACTGTAGAGTAAACAAACTTCCCCTTATTACATTAGTCCTTACCTTGAAATCTGCGATATTTTATCGTATCCTATAATTTTTTTTTTATTTATCTATTTTTTTGTTGTGCCGCCACTGCAGCTACATCAGCTTTGTTGGCGGAGCATGTTGCGGGTGTTCCATGCCTACAGAGCGGCGGGGTGAGAGTTCTCGCTACACCTCCCACAAAAATGAGGATTTTTGGACGAGCATGATTTGTGTACTAATGATTAGCAAGAATGACAAGGCCTGGGATTTTACCTGCCACCGCGGACTGAGGAGTGTGTGTGTGTGGGGGGGGGGGAGTGTGCATAGCCCCGTCATATATGTTAGTCTAAAATGAAAGTTTATTTTCTCCAAGCTACACGTTTTGGGGGGGGGGCTTAATACATGGATTCTCTAATATTATAAATACATAAATATATAAAAAATCATTGTAATTAGTTTAAATACTTTTAAAAAAATAATTGATTTTTTTTTAAAAATATAAATCGAAGTTTAAAAATAATTTCCATTTTGTAATATCTCAAGCGAAACACATTTAAAAAATAACCTTATTATTTCTATGCATCAAATAATTATACTGTATTAGGTTTTATTAAAATTTTAATTGCCATTTTGGTCAAATAAGGAAATTGTACGTAATATGAGGTCTTAATTCTATCAAGGCGACCACGTTCAATTTGCTTCTGTCTCGTTGATATCCCTGTGGTGATATAGTTTGAATCAGAATTTTTAACCAGTCTGTCCTGAACTTTAATTATGTTTTTTGTTTTGTTTTTTTTACTTTTTATAGAACAGCAAAGAGCTCAAGGGTAGAGAGAAACATAAACATTATTTGTATGAGGTAGATTTTTCTATTGTTTACTTTTTTTTTTTAATCGATTTTAACATAAACTCTTTTTTTTTTTTAAGTTATCACTTTTTTAATTATTGTAAAATTAATTTAAATAAATAACAAACAAATAACGACTTAACAATTGCTTGTTACTTAGATTGTATCCAATAAAAGAAATGGTATTGATGTTGACAAATGGGATTATTTTGCACGGGACTGTCATCATCTTGGCATCAAAAACAATTTTGATCACAACCGGTATATGAAGTTTGCCAGAGTTCTTCACTACGATAATGAATGGCAGATTTGTATCAGAGACAAGGTAAGGTTATGTTTATAGGCTTCAATTTAAGTCACTCTGCCTGGTTGTAGACCGGCAGGCAGCCAGTTTTCTGTGAAATTCGAACTCAATTATCACCGACTTATCTAAGCCCAATCGAAAATTTAAATTGTTTACACTTTTATATTCTCGATGAAAAAACAGTTTTTATAAAATTCGTGTCGATTAATTAAATTCTTATGGAGTCCGAAGCATATTTTTTATAAGTAAATAGCAAGCAATTGAACAAAAAAACTATAGCGTCTCAACTTAAGCAAGGGTTCATACATGTGCTGAGCTCTAAAAATTTATCTTTTTAAAGTATTGTGTGCTATTTTTAATATTGTATATAAACTTTACCAACCAAAAAAAAAAGAAATTCTTTTAACAATATAAAGTAAGATAAAATATAAAACAACAGATTTTTTAAATCTTTTGAATAAACACTATGTACACAATTTATTTGATTAGATTAATTAAAAAGAACACAAACAAGATAAATACTTTTAACACTAAAATGTATAAAATACAAAAAAAAATTAAAAAATAAACTGTTTAACATAATAGATATTGTTTTAAAAATGTATAAGAATATGGGTGCCAGAAATGACAGTAGTGATTCAGCCAAATTGGCGCTCAAGCTTTTTGACATAATTGCTATAAATATTTGCAATGATCTAAACCATTTTTTTTTAGACTATTTCTTGAATATAATTTTTATGACTATTTTGTCCATTTCATTTTATTTTATAGAATACTTGCTTCGTTTGAAAAATACAATTTCACTATATGCATTTCATTTTGTTTTTTGTTATTTTTAATGTATTTTACTAAGCTTGGGTCTTTTTGTTTTATCACCGTAGGAGATCAGCAACTTGTACAACATGTTCTACACTCGATTCACTCTACACAAAACTGCTTATCAGCACAGGGTGACCAAAACACTTGAAGTCATGTAAAAATTAATACGTAGACATTTAATTAAGCTTTTTTAACAGAGACCTTTTAAAAGTTCAGGTTCATTTAATGCATTAAATTTTAATTAAAAGGGTGATAATTTTATTTACTAATGCCTCATACATATTGGATGGTATTAAACTGAAATGTTAAAACGTCAAAGTGAAGGTATGGACATTATCGTAGGAAAAAGCTAACATCACCTAAGAACTTTATGAGTGGGGGGATTTATGAGTGGTGGGGGGGCATTAAAACAAGATAAACTTATTTGCAAACAGATTGACCATTGGGCGTGGCTGACTACATTTATTTAAAATGAAAAGATTTAGTTGACATGTACCGTTCTTTTAATTCTAATTAACATAAATAAATACGTGTATTTTTTTCCTTTGTCATCCATTATTGCACATAAAGAAAAAAGTCATAAACAAATTTAGATTTTATTATTTTTTTATCAGTAGTTACATTGTGTTGTTGTTGTTGTTTTTTTTTTTTGTATTCCCATAACCGATGTGGTCGTTGGGGGAACGAAAGAACATTTCAACAGATGTTCTTTTATACGTCCTTTCTTATACGTGGGCTTATAGACATGGTGGCGCCCAACTTTCGGTATTGTGTTGCCGAGTTCAAATACTTTAATTGACAAGTCGCTCTGCTGCCTAAACTATATAGCATGGCCTGTTTACAATAAATTGTCTTTTCGCACCAAAAAATGTCGTTACCATACAATAATGTTTACATCATCATTTCGCTAACATTGGACGGTTAATAAACATTTGCCGGTTAATAAACATTGGCCATATCATATTAATTCTTATGCTACGAAGTTTACCTGATATTACAAGATTATACTTTTGGACAAGTTCTTCATGCCAAATGCCCATTGAATGACAAAAATCAACATTATATTATCTGACGATTTTCTTTAATGTTTTTATGTATAAAATATATTTTTTTTTCTTTTCTAAGGCTCACTCATGCCCTGGTGAAGGCCAACGAAGACCTCAAAATTACAGTTGATGGGTAAGTGTATGAAGCAACTCTTTAGATCAGTGGTTATAAAAGTATGGGTCGCGAGCTGATTTGAAGTGGATTGACAAAAAAATGTTCTGCGTTACTTAATCGATAATGCATACTATCAATTTTCAGCTTGAAAATTTTGTATCGATCTTTTTTACAAGTGGGTCCAAAAAAAACTGAAAGGTTTCTTTATATATATATATATATATATATATATATATATATATATATATATATATATATAATCAGGGCCGCTTTAATGCATGGTGCTGCCAAGTGATCTAGTTGACTATTTATATTTCATTCTTTTTAGTAGTTGTAGGTAGCCTAGGTATCCACAATGCTGTTAAGTCGGCTCTGAATATAGTACTAATATTTTCGTTTGAATGATAGAACATAATTGTTGTTGTTGTACATTCAAGCCAGGATCTAAAGATGTCAGATTGCATAGAGAAAAAAAACATGCTCGCATACTGCCAACTGACAGACAATGTCTTATTTAAAATACTGGAATCAAGGATCGAGACTCAGAAGATGGAAGAAGCTCAAGATATCATTCAACGTATTTTGAAACGGAAACTTTATACTTTAATCTATGAGAGTGATTCTTTAGATTCTGTGACGTTCACCAAGGTAACTTACAGATTGTGTTAAATTGAAATAGTAGTGCTATAGTGTGAATGTATGTTTTCGTAACATTGCTTTTAAATGTTAACAGTGCAGTAGACACGAAGGGAGAAATAGAGAGGGAGGGAGAGGGAGAAATTATAAGGTAAAGGAGTATTAATTTGGACATTCAGCTCTCAATTATATATTTTCAATAATATGTGTAGCAGCGCTGCCTGAAAATTTTTAATTGAAACTCAGTAAGAAAAGGCCAATAAAGAAAACTCCAGATTAGTATTTTTTTTTTATTTTCGTAATATAAATCGACGAACCAGTCACACACCCGCCAGTTAATTAAAATTGCCGTATATCTCCGAAAATCACCAATCATACTCGCAGGAAACCCTCTGACAACAATTAGATCTGGAGCGGTAAACTTATCAATAGTTTAGTCCTATGAGGATTTTCACTTATTCAGAAAGCCCTTCCACTAGTAAATTCAAAATCTATTATAAGCCTATTTTATAAAATTGATTTGATAGATCATTGATCGTATGAGAATTATTTGTTGTTTTTTTTTTTTTGTTTCAGAAAGAGGATGAAATTAAAAAAGAGATCGCCAAAAAAGTAAAGGAAACTTGTGAAAAAGAATATGATTTTGGAGTACAGGTTATAAATAGTTTTCAATTCTTTCCTGCTTTTTTAAATACCTATTCAAATTAATTATATGTGTTTAAAAACAGCGCTTGCATGCTTTAAGTGCCATGATATAAAACAATCATTACTTCACCAATTGCAGATAATTAAATTCGATTTTGGGATGAAACATGAAAATCCGGTCGAAAAACTTCTAGTTTACTCTAAAGTTGAAGAAGATAAAGCGTTCAAACTAAAGAAAGAGCAGGTAAAATATCAAAACTGTTTTGTATTGTCATACAAGGGTATTCCCGATGGGACTTTAAACAAATTAAGACTATTTTTAGATACTAAATAATCTGGGCTTATATTTTTAGCGCATTTATTTAGCACATGTAAACTAAATGTATTCCCCAAGTTCTATAGTTAAAAGTTGATAGGGAATTACCCTTTCGGGGAGTCATTTACCATTATCTGCCAAAGGAATATCCATATTGTCTCCTTGCCGGGCAAAAAATCCTCATCCGACAATTGCAGCACAGGGATGAATGAGTTTTAACCGAGCTGCCCTCTGTTCTTTTATATAAAAGAAGTACTTTTAAGACCCGCTCCATAGCCAATATATCCAAAATTATCGAGAAAAAGTTTTTTACGGAGTATAAGACACACGGGACAATATGACGCACACCAGATTTTAGAGCAGGAAAACAACAAAATAAAATTTAGCATTCTTGCTAAAAAGCATATGCACCCTCATTATCACTCCCAATTTTAAGGGAAAAAAGTGTGTCTTGTGGTCCGAAAAATACGGGGAAGTAAGTAAAAGAACAAAATTTTAATTTTGTACCGCACGAAACTCATAATAGAGCCGCATTTGGCCGTGTTATTGGCCATTGTGGAACAGCGAAAATAAATAGTGTCCGTTACGCCTGAACGCATAACTCTAACCACATATATCCGGATTACAGTCACAATTCACCGAAACAGAGTCAGCCACTGTTTGAAATCAGGTTTTGCTATTATGGAATGTGTATCTATAATTCGTCATATTCTAAATATGAAATTTCAATATTTTTTTTAATTTATTTTTTATTTGTATAGGTTAGCCGAATTTTGGGTCCAGTTTACTTTTCTGAGCTTTTCATCAGGGTTATCTCTTATGACCAATTAGAGAGCGGGTCCCATAAGAAGGCTGCTGAAGAGGCCTTGAAGAAGGCCGCTGAAGAATGTATCGAAGAGTGGCAACATGTTGAATGAGTAAAGAGCATTTATTTCAGTTTTAACGTATTCGTAAATTAGCATATGGAAGATTTTTTTTTTCCTCTGAGGAAATACAGGTACTTTTATAAAAATAGAATAATGTCCTATATAAAGTATACTGAGAGTTTTGCAATGTATTTTAGTTATTTAGAATTTCTTTCTTTTTTTAATACAGTGGAAGTTCTTTTTTTTTCATAATTATTTAATTGGCATTTCTACGATTTTTATTAGTTTGTTGTTTATTTAATTTTACACTTTTAAAACATTTTTTTTACTTTTTCATAATCTTTTTATTGGCATTTGTAAAATTTTGTTGTAAAGTAATTTTGGGGCATTTGTATTCATGTGTTCTCTTGCATTAAAATATTATTTTACATTTTGCAAAAAAATAATTAAATAAAGGTTTAAATTTTTAAATCATACTCAATACATTTATTTATAATATCTAATAAATTCTTTACATATATTATCATAAATATAACATTTCACATATCTATGCTCACTTAAACCTAATAAAGCTGAAGAAACACTTTTAACTTTACATTTTACATTTTATATTTAGCATCCATGCTGTACAAAAAGAAAAAAGCCAAATTACATTTGTTTCGTACAGTAAAGTTTCTTAAAATCCAACGGGGCAGATGAAGTGTATGATTCATCTGTTTCTGTAACCTCAGCATATAAAGGGATTGTATGGTTAGCACAATTCCCAAACTTAAGTCAGGTACCCAATTAAAGATAGGAGGACTAGTGCGACTTACATGGCGACCCGAACTAAAATAACTCAAAGGTTTGTGTTCAGAGAAGACTAAAAAATGCATCATGCGGCCTTGACAACCTTTTCATCTGAGCCTTGAAATGTACATTTATATAAGGCTAAGAACGGCTTTTGCTCTTGGTATATTTTGAGTTAGGTCCATGTAAGGTTTACATGTTTATCTCTTAGATCCTATAAACCACTAAATTGACGGATCTCGCAGTTCCCTTCGTTCATCCCCACCACAACTGACAGTGCTAATGCCTTCGAGACATAGGTAGTTGAACGCGTAACAGACATAGGGCTAAAGCCTACTGATCCGGCTCTCTATATGTTGTTATAAGATAAGTTTCTTTCTCGAGATTGCGAAACTGGTGCTTCGCTCATATAGGGATAATTCATTTGACTTACGTTGTAACAAAACAAAACCATTGACTATGTGAGAAATTTTCGCAGTAACACATTCTTGCTGTTTGTATTTTTTATGTTAAATGTCATGTATAAACCAGAATACTTGACGAAACAAAGACATCCATATAGATAGGCAAACTAGAAGACCACCTATGGACCCTAAAGTGCAAAAGGGTTCCTTTACAGTTTAATTTGTATTTAATATAATGCTATAAGGGCCATGACAGCCTTTTAAACCTGGCACCCAAAAGCACCAATAAAATTATCTGCCCGGTGCCATTGATTACTGGATTTACTGTAGGCAATTTTTAATAAAGCTGGAACTGCTGTAGTCAATTGTTAATTAAGCTGGAACTATTGTAGGTAATTGTTAATAAAGCTGGAACTACTGTAGTCAATTATCAATAAATCTGGAACTACTGTAGTCAATTGTTAATAAAGCTCTGAGTGCATTATATTATTTTTTCCTTAACGTTCTTCTCTACATTGCATTACGGTACTATCTACCCTGCTGCACATAGGTCGGGTTTCTACTATATACTGTTAATATTATATTTAGTGGCTATAAGAAAAGCACCAGATCATTGATGTCCGTGAAACTGATGTGCTCACTGTATGGGGACACATGTATTAAAATATGAAACATTATATTTATAAGCACACTAAAGTTAAACTTAAGGTTTTTTCTAATTGTAGTCACACAAAAAACCAGAGACATTCGAAGCCTTAGGCAAACTACAGTTAATTAAATAAAGAAAAAATAAAAAAAATATATATAAATAAAAACTCATATCTAACAGTTAATCTAGCTTCATGGGCGGAAACGGGGGGGGGGGGGAGGTTACCATTCACATCCGTGCGACATATAGGTTAACCTGTGGTAAACCTATGGCGCATTCGCCTAAAGTACAGCAAATTATGATTGACAAATGTCCTATAATATATATATATTGTTATAACTCTCTCGGTGCTTCAGCGCACCTTGCAGTCTAGGAATTGAACGCGATGACGTAGGGGAGAGACGCGGAAGAAAGAAAAAGTGACGTGAAAGCCGGCAAGAGAGTGGCCAATATGTTGTTGTTGTCTGTGTCTAATGAATAGTAAATACTCTTGGAACCCACGCCTGTGTTGTTTTAGTTTATAAACAGTAGTAAGAGATCACAACGCTGGTGTCGAAGTGGGGATATTGTTCTTACAATGGCAAGTAGAAGTATCAATGAAATTTTAGTTAGAGAATTGAAAATAGAACTAGAGGAGAGGGATCTTCCTACATCCGGCCTAAAAATAGAATTAATTGATAGACTTAGAGAGGCTCTAATTGCTGAAGTATGGGGACCCTGAAACCCAGAACATTGAAACGGTAATGAGGCCGGTTGAAGTAATAGAATGGATCAGGAAGAGGGATCCCCCAGCAGTGAGAAGCACGTGCTGCAGCGATGACAAATTAACAGAGTCTGATAGGGACAACGACAAGACAAATGAACCACAACTAAACAAAAGCCGCGTATGCATTGAAATCCACAACTGTGGAGCTGATGCTAGTACCAACGTTTGGCACTGCAACGGCAAGACCCCCTACAGGTCTTAACTTCGTGCACAATCTGCCGCGCTTCGATAACAAGAAAGATTTGGTGACCTGTGAAGAGCCACCTGAGACGTTCGTGACCTGTGATGAGCCACCTGAGACGATGGTGACCTGTGAAAAGCCACCTGAGACGTTGGTGACCTGTGATGAGCCACCTGAGACGTTGGTGACCTGTGAAAAGCCACCTGAGACGTTGGTGACCTGTGATGAGCCACCTGAGACGTTGGTGACCTGTGATGAGCCACCTGAGACCTTGGTGCCCATGAAGAGCAACCTGAGACGTTGGTGACCCATGAAGAGCCGCCTGAGGAGTTGGTTACCTGTGATGAGCCACCTGAGGAGTTGGTGACCTGTGATGAGCCACCTGAGACGTTGGTGACCTGTGATGAGCCACCTCAGACGTTGGTGACCCATGAAGAGCAACCTGAGACGTTGGTGACCCATGAAGAGCAAACTGAGACGTTGGTTACCCATGAAGAGCAACCTGAGACGTTGGTTACCCATGAAGAGCCACCTGAGACGTTGGTGACCCATGAAGAGCAACCTGAGACGTTGGTGACCTGTGATGAGCCACCTGAGACCTTGGTGACCCATGAAGAGCAACCTGAGACGTTGGTGACCCATGAAGAGCCGCCTGAGGAGTTGGTTACCTGTGATGAGCCACCTGAGGAGTTGGTGACCTGTGATGAGCAACCTGAGACGTTGGTGACATGTTATGAGCCACCTGAGACATTGGTGACATGTGATGAGCGATCGGAGACGTTGGTGACCCATGAAGAGCCACCTGAGACATTGGTGACCCATGAAGAGCAACCTAAGACGTTGGTGACACATGAAGAGCCACCTGAGACGTTGGTTACCCATGAAGAGCCACCTGAGACGTTGGTTACCCATGAAGAGCCACCTGAGACGTTGGTGACCCGTGATGAGCCACCTGAGACGTTGGTGACATGTTATGAGCCACCTGAGACATTGGTGACATGTGATGAGCGACCGGAGACGTTGGTGACCTATGAAGAGCCACCTGAGACATTGGTGACCTGTGATGAGCCACCGGAGACGTTGGTGACCTGTGATGAGCCACCTGAGACGATGGTGACCCGTGATGAGACACCTGAGACGTTGGTGACCCATGAAGAGCCACCTGAGACGTTGGTGACCCATGAAGAGCAACCTGAGACGTTGGTGACCCATGAAGAGCAACCTGAGACGTTGGTTACCCATGAAGAGCCACCTGAGACGTTGGTGACCCATGAAGAGCAACCTGAGACGTTGGTTACCCATGAAGAGCCATCTGAGACGTTGGTGACCCATGAAGAGCAATTGCGCATTGGAGCTGAGGCGAACGAAGCAGGACATAGATGAACCTGGCCATTGACTTTAATCTGGTCAGTTCAGTATAAATTCATCCTAGCTCTGTCAAACGCAAAACATTTCGTTACTGCTACAATGTGTGTTTTTCATTGTCATGTTGGTCAGCAACAACAAGAGCTTGATTTTGTTGGGCCTCATCAATGGAGGTCAGTATCCCGAACGCCTGCACCTGCGAGAAAACCTACCTGGTGAACAGCCAGATTGCTATGGGGACAAACACGATCCTCCCCGCCCCACCACGGGGACAATCAACCTCCACAGCCTGACAAAAGACATGCTCCTAGCTAGCATCAACGGTCACGCTAAGAACAGAGCTCTGATTTCAATGAGGCAGTGTTATGACTCTCTCGGTGCTTCAGCGCACCGTGCAGTCTAGGAATTGAACGAGATGACGTAGGGGAGAGACGCAGAAAGAAAAAGTGACGTGAAAGCCGGCAAGAGAATGGCCATGATGTTGTTGTTGTCTTTGTCTTATGAATAGGAAATACTCTTGGAATCCACGCCTGTGTTGTTTTAGTTTCTAAACAAGAATCAAGAGTTTACTACAATATATATATTCTTTAAATGATATTATGTAAGGTGAATGGAAGTATTAAATTGTGTGATGCGTCTTAGGAATGAATTTGAAACCAAACGAAATGTGAAAGTTTCGCCGATCCAGATTTAAGCAGAAGGGGGTGGGGCATTTTAAATAATATTCAAGCAGTATCGATATAAAATAGTGTGTTGCACATTAAAAAAAACAATATTTGCTTTTATACATCAGGTATTATTATTTTTTTCTGGCTTTGTTTATTTGTATATCACGTTCATCGTGGGCATTTCTAATATTAGTTATTTTTGTATTAGAATTAACTCAGGGATGGAATGTTTTATTCTTAATTGTAATTTGGGCATTGCTATTTTGTTTTAGTTTAGTGGCGTTACTAGAAGGGGCGGTCCACCCCGGGCGGCAATGAATTTGTCACACGTAAGGTTTAGCTTTTCCCCCATTTTGGTAATTATTATAATGGTAATGCGGCGGTATTTAAGCTAGTCACGTCCACAGATTAGATAATATACAGATTGCGCAAGCCTAGTTTTAAAAACAATGTTTTCATCACCGCCATTAATGATTTATTTCTCTCATCAGTCCATTCATTGAATAGAAATGTTAATTATATATATATAAAGCTCCTATAAACCCATGAACTCATGAATTAAATAATGTATTATCGCTAATATATATATATATATATATATATATATATATATATATATATATATATATATATATATATATATATATATATATATATATTTACAAAGAAAACTGAAAGCTTTTTCATTCATATTTCGTGTCTTTTAAAAAACAACAACAAAGAGGTGTAAATATGTACGTGGGTTTTTATGAATGGAAAGCGTCATTGGAAACAAAAGCGAACAACAATATTGGCGCAAGAGTTTTAGATACAAAACCGATGTCTTTTTATATAGCGATGATCTGTCTGTATAATATATAATCTGTGGTCACTGATTTTTCTTTATAATTTTCTCTATGTCCAGGACAACTATTTTCAACTTGTAATCTAATAGTAAATTATTAAAAGTATTTTGGAAAGTACTTATGACACAAATATCTCTTCATACATGTTATTATTTAGCCTACTTGTCAATTTTATATTTGCATTTCTTCAATGATAAAAAGAAAATGAATCAAAAAAGTAATAAGACTAATTATAATTTTACTTTGCATAAAAGCTTATGCGTATTAAAGTTTTGGTATTTTTAAAGTGAATTTGTATTGAACATAAACATTGTATTCTTATACCTATTTGTTTTATAAATAAATTTTGATTGTACAATCTGTCAGCATCATTATTATTTTATTCTAAAAATGTTTTTATTTTCGACTGCCCTTTTTAATTGTGAATATTCATTCTGAATTTGGGCCATAAATATTTTATAATGGGCCTGCTTCAGTATGTTATGTTGCAAAGCATTTCATACCTAAAATAAAAAAAAAGTTCCCTTAGCCCTATCGGGCCACTGGGTCAGATGAAGTTTAGAATTCGGTTATAATTTCCTTCAATTAGGTTTTCTTTTATTCTCATTGTATATTCCCATATAATTAATTCTGTCAACTTTTTTTTAAATTTTTGAACTTGCTAAAACTTGTTTTATAAAAAAAAATTTACCCCGCTGTATCCTGCTAGATTTATTTGATTTCGTCTGCGCAAGTTTTACTTTAAATAAACTTTGGTCACACATGTTTGATTGTATAGGTCGTTTTTTTTTGTTCCTTAACGACTGTTGCATGCAGCAACATGTCCTGTGGGGGGAAACACTACCTGCCTACAAAACCAATACATACACACAAAAGCAACTCCACCCAAATATTGCTCCCATTTTATTATGTAACAGGCGGTCACGTCTAAAGTTTAACTAATGTTGATATACTAATGTTGATACACAACTATAAGCCAGTACAACATCTAAAGAAGTTAGACGAAACATTCATCACGTTAACACAACATAATCAGTTAACTAACCTTTACTAGACACAAAATAATTCGTATTAACCGTAGATATGGTATTAACTATCCATGTACTGTGAGTGAGTGTTAAGTCCCTGTAAGGAGGAGATGAAATCTCTTAGATCCTATAAACCACCAATGAGACTTTTTTTATGGTGGCCACCTTTCGTCCCCAACATACCCGATAGTGCAATGGCCATGGAGGCACCACGGAAGACATAGCGGGGACTTAAGCCAAGACCTGAAAAATTTCCTCACCGGAGATCGAACCAGGTACCTTCAGGTCGACAGTCCAGCGCTTTACTACAAGACCATCCGTCCCCTATCCATGGGGATACCATAGCATACAACATAACACGGCGACTTATACAGTACATGGATATACGTCGACATGTTCTGTTGTATGCTATGGTATTCCCAAGGTCAGTCATGTTGGGACTTGCCTCGCAATTACCTGGATAAGGCGGGGCGGGGGTGGAGGGAGATACGATGATTAAACAGACTTTAACATAACAATAAAAAAAAAAATAAAAAATAAGAATTTAAGAAATGCATAATATGCACTTTTGTACACCGTATTTTTGTTTAATGTTCTTTATTATCACTATTTAACCAAAAATTTTCTAACAGCAATCGGCAATAGAACTGAAAATAAATATGATCTTTCGCATGACAGAAGCGTTATAAAAGCAAAGCTAAACAATAAACCTTTTTGAAGTTTCTGTTTACATTTGTTTTTCTTAAGTAAAGATCCACTAAATGGGACACTTCTACGGTGTATCCTCTCTTCCATTTACCATGGAGACATCACGGGAGATATAAGTAGGTACTATTATTATTACCATATAATTTTCATAATGTATTTAGTTTAAAAAATATAAGATAACTTTTTTTTTGTTAAACGGCTTTTTAATTTCAACTTATACTGGTATTTCATCAGCCCAGTAGCGTGAAAATTCTACAGGAGGGGCCAGGCATTTTACAGCAGGGGCCAGGCAATAGCAGGAGGGGCCCAAGTAATACATTTTACTAAGTAGAACAAATAAACGGGGGGGGGCAGACAAAACGCTGTGGGTGGCGGCCCCCTGCCCCCCATCCCGCACGCTACGGGCCTGCATTTGATTCGTTGTTGTTGTGTTTTTTTTTTAATACTATCGAAGTTCTTCTTTTTTCATAATTATATAGTTGGCATTTATACGATTTTTGTTAGTTTGTCGTTTATTTAATTTTACACTTTTCAACTTTTTTTTTTTTACTTTTTCATAATCTTTTTTACTGGCATTTGTAAAATTTTGTTGTATTGTAATTTTGGGTCATTTGTATTCATGTTTTCTCTTGCATTTTAATATTATTTTACATTTTGCAAAAAATCAATTAAATAAAGGCCTACATTTTTAAATCATACACAATACATTTATTTATAACTAGTTGAAAAACCTTCTGACACTGGCTGCGTGCTACCTGCGATATAATAAGAAATCTTTGTTGTGTTTAGATTTCCAGTTTTGGAATTCCCCAGACTATTTTTAGCCGGGATCACACGTACGGTCGGTCTACCGCCTAGGTTAGACGATTTTGTATTAGATATCTAATAAATTCTTTACATTTATTTATATAATTATAACGTTTTACACATCTACGCTCACTTAAACCTAATAAAGCTGAAGAAACACTTTTAACTTGACATTTTATATTTAGCACCCATGTTGTACAGGGTAAAAAGCCAAATTATATTTGTTTTATACAGTTTAGTTTCTTAAAATCCAAGGGGCAGATGAAGTGTATGACTCGTCTGTTTTTTGGCAGGGGGTTTCACATGGCACCTTGATTTCCCAGGAAATATCAGATATTAAACAACTAGTCTATATATATATATATATATAAATAAAGTAAGGTTCCCTTAGCCCAAACGGGCCATCGGGGCAGATGAAGTGTAGAATTCATCTGTTTCTATAATCTCAGCATATAAAGGGATTGTGTGGTTAGCACAAAACCCAGCCGCCTTTAATTCCCAAACTTAAATCAGGTACCTATTTAAAGCTGGGAGGACTTGTGTGACTTTGTCCATTTCGGGGCTTAGAAGAATATGTTGTCAAGGCCGCTGGATGCATTTCTTAGTCTTCTCTAAACTCTAAGGTTTTATAAATAAAAACAAATCTAACAGTTAATCTATCTTCATAATTATAAACTTTATGTCAATGTTGTTTTAAAGATTTCACTCATACTGTATGCTACAAATGTAAAATATATAAAAAATATTTAACAATTTTTTAAAAATAAAGTTCAATTTTTTGAAAAATTTCTATTATTCTATTTCATGGCCCTTCTACTTTTTCGTTCAGTTATTGCCAACCAACCATCAGTGTTTGTACTCAATACACGGTGAAGTTTGAAATAAAAAAAAAAAATCAATAAATTCAACATGAAAATACAAGCGTTACTTAATACAATGATTACAGGTTGACTTCAGACCACAATAAATATAAAAAAAGGTTTTGTTTAATGAGACTAAAAATTAAAAAGAAATTATATATATATATATATATATATATATATATATATATATATATATATGTTTGTGTATGTGTGTGTTTGTCTTAATCTAAATTAGTAACAAAAAATATTAAACTTGAACCATGGATATAAATTTACTACAAGAATTATTTCGTCTATTATAGATTATTATTTAAGTACCTAAAAGGATAAGTTTTTTTATGTCTAAATACTCTAGTATATAGCTATATACAAAACTTTTTTTTCCCCTCACCAACATGGTCAAGTGTGCATTGGCTTACGATGCACCATGGTAGGTAAGACTCACTAATACTTGAACTCACAGACTAAATCATGTGGATCGGGCTAATAATTACATCATCTGTGACAAATCGTCGCATAATCAGTAAACCGAAAATATCGATTGTGCGCATGAATATGATTTATTGAATGTCCCAACTCTGCAAACTTAAAAAAACTATGTCATTTCCAAATTAGTTTTTAGCGTTATAAAAAAGTATAGTTTTATTTGAAATCATTTGGTATAAAGTAAACAAAGTTTGAATTTGTTAGACATTTCTTTAAAATGCCAAATGCTGATTGGTGCAACTATTTTAAAATACTAAATCGGTGATAATAAAGTAAATTTGTTCCATTTATTTTATTTCAACAGGCGAGTAAAACTTTGTAAATAAGTAATATAAATAATTTAGTAAAGTTTTCACATTCATTAAAAGTTTTTCCCCTGCAGTTACAATACAATATAAGACAGGGCTAAAACTAAAACATAATCATTTTTATTGATGTTGTTTCAAACAAGCTATATATATTTGAATTTCTTTTCTATTTTATAAATATATCTAAAATAAAAATAAACAAAAAACATTCCAAAAAAAAAGCTTTTCTAAAAATTTACTGAAAAGTAAAAAAAAAAAACATAATTCATGATAACACACAAATATTTATAATAATTTACATCAATTATTTTTTACTAAAAATATACGTTCGGATGCCCATTCAGGCATAACGATTATTTACTTGTTTATTGTTAAATAATATAAAGGCATATTTAGCTAACTATATTGTATTACTTCTAATTTTTGTAATGATAATTTATTAAAACATTTATGATCTAACGATTTTTTTTCAATGCATCTTATAAAAGCTTTTTAAAACTTTTTTTTTATACATTTTTTTTTTATTGAATACAATTTAATGTCAAAGAATTAAACTTGCTATTGCTGCACACTTCAGGCTAATTTTGGCAAGTCTGTGTAGGAATTTTTAAAAAAAAAGCTTCACTGGTGCGATACTAAGTTGTAGTTGTTTGTTTTTCTGGCGTGGGAGGGGGAATAGATACTAATCTCAAGGTGAATTTTTTTTTACCCAGTTTAAGAATTACCAAGAAGTAATTATATTCGTAAATCTATCAGATGTTAATCCATAGACTTAACATTATTAAAATCATTTATTGTCATATTGAATCTGTACATGTGCTTTTAAAAATAATTCCTTCATACATTTGTAGCAATAATTACATTAGATAATTAATTTCTAATTATTGGTACTATTGTATCAAACGCTTTTTTAATAGCTGCACATCTGCCACTATTTGCATGATTTCTAGTGGAAAATTTAACGTAGACTCTAACCAGCATCTCATTGTAGTTCATACCTTCTAGCAATAGACTCGTCTGTTAGGAAAGAGGAAAATAAAATCCTTAAAGCACAATTTAAATATAAATGCAATATTAAAATTGCATAATGATTATTTGAATTGAAAAGTCCCGAAAGTCGCCAGGGACCCTTCGGTCGGTTCTATTACAGGCATCAAGGGGACTGATGGTCGTGTGGTAAAGTGCGCTCGACTGTTACCTGAGGGTCCCTGGTTCGATCTCTGGTGATGACCAATGGAAATTTCAGGTCATGTGTAAAGTCCCCGCTATACCTCCATGGCCATTGCACTATCGGCTACGGTGTGGATGAAAGAAGAGCACCATAAAAAAACCGTCCCTTTGAGATTTATAGGACCTCAAGTCCCGGTAAGTATGAAATTTTAATCTCAGATCATATAAACCTCTAATACGACCGTTTTTGTTGTGCCCTTTTACCAATGGCCATGGAGACAACATGGGAAAGGAGTTTTAAAAAATAACCCATCATCATTTGTTTTCTTTTTTCATTTACCATATTTTAGTGCCAAATATAAATAAAATTCACAGCATAAATTTAGTTAGGGAAATATGCAAAAATAAAAGGGTTTAATTTACTTTAACATAAATTTAATATACAGGAAATTGACCTGAGATTTCTCCAACTTAAACCCGTCATTTGGTTTTGACTTTTCATAAACCCTTAATCTGGAAATGGGGTTCTCATCTCTCATTCCAAAATCAAGATATGTCGTCTGCAAGAAACACACGATAAATATACAGTAAATGTGCTACAAAAAGTAAATTCTCATTAAGATGAATAATTTGAATGTTTCTCGTATAGTATACAGTTTATATGCAATAAAAGCTAAAACAGTGTAATACTTGTGCATACAATGTAAGCTATACAATAATTATGTATTACAAAGTGAACAATGCAATAATTATGTAATACAAAATGAACAATCCATTAATTCTATAATACAAAGCTATCAATTCAATAATTATGTATTACAAAGTGAACAATGCAGTTTTTGTGTACAACACATGTGATTATTTGACGATTAATTGTATTGTCTTATCTTTAATTCTCTATGTTTTAAATGTTGTTATTGTGATCTACGCGTTATTGTTACCCTTGTAATTTGCTTGCGATTGTTAAAACATTCTACCAATAAATTATTATAATAATGAATACCTCACCTGTACAACGATTTCACTTGTTTCAATTTCTTCGATTTTTTCAATCAGCTTTTTTTTAAATTTTGCATTAATTTCTGTCAATTTTGAACCATCTATTCTGCCAATCTTATCCAATAAATGGTATAAAATGTTGAGCAAAAAAGCTTTGTTAATCTTTTGGTTACTGTCCTAATACTTGCCTATAATATAAATAAATCACTTATTTATTCAATTATTAATTTTCTCATAAGGCAACTCAAAAGTTAGTTTACCACTCTTTCAATATGTTCCTTAGACATTGGTGGACTCTCGCAAATGCATCTATAAATATCTCTCCTGTGAAGTCTCTCTATTAAATTTACAGCCTCCTGTAAGTTGGTTTGTGCAGCGCTTGTTGTATTTGTTGTAATTGTTGTATTTGTTATAATAGTCAAAACTTCGTCTGTCAAACAAGCGAAAGCTGACATATCCTTCATGCAATCAAAGATAGTGCTATAACTACTAAAAAAAACACAGTACAATATCAAGAAGTTATACAATAAATAAAATTAGTCCTTACGAAATACATAACCAAGTTAAACTAAATTACAGTGACCAGGCGTACCAGGTATCGTATTACCCGCCCTGTTGTCTATAGAAGGTTAGGAAACGTCCCGCTAGTTGGTTCAATAAGTGGTCATTGAAATTATCAAATTCTGTCTGATAATTTTCTACTTTAACATTTTATTTTTGATAAGCTCAACTTGTCGGTTCATTCCAATTACTAAAACTATTAATGGGAAAATGTAACCCTTTTCATCATCCCCGTAACTGCCAAGAATGAAATGAACATGGATGTACAACAACAAAAGCTTCCACAACTAGTGCTAGTAGAATAGGAATCTTTCACCTGAATAAATCTACGAACCATGGAAACTCTGACTCACCATGGAGACTATGACTCACCATGGAGACTATGACTCACCATGGAGACTATGACTCACCATGGCGACACTGACGCCCTACATCGCACGACTCTCCGTCACTCGTACAAAATTAGAGAATGATTTTTTTTAGAGAATTTCCTAACTTAAGAATTTTTATATGCATTAAACTGAAGTTTACCCATTGAATTTGATCAGTCCAATATCTTTTACATAATTCAGAATGTCTCCCAGCCTGTAATCAAATATATTTCATTGAAACAACCAAAAATGGTAAAGCAAAATAACAGAAAAATCATTTAAAGATCTAGATTATGTTTTTTTGACAAATATAAGAAAAATAAATTGTACGTAAGCTAATATTGATATTTGCTAAACGTTATTTAACCATTTAGAAAAATTTTCCAGTACTTACATTAACTCAATTCCACAAACTACTGGATGTTGATAAGCGAATTTATTGAGGTTGTATCGAGTATAAAACATGTTATACAAGTTGGCAGCTTCCTGCAATGCAATGTAAAAGGCAATATATGTATCTATCCCCCCACACTTTTATCCACCTCCCCATTTTGTATTTTATTTAATTTGTTGAAAAACGCATATTTCCCTGAAACACGCATATATCCCTGAAACTTCTATGATCTTGAGTAAAAAGTTAAAATATCTAAGAAACACTAAAAAATCATTCTGCAGCAGTACATTTTTCAACAGTCGTCAGCTAGTACATTTATAAGTGACCTTATTATGATTTATTTTGGCGATACTTTATTATTGTTCATGATTTAGTATCCGTTAAAAAATGTATCTTCAATCACCGGTTACCATATTATTGTCAGATGTCTTATATATGAGTGAGGGATAAATTTAGAATTTACACTATCTATCTATCTATCTATCTATCTATATATATATATATATATATATATATATATATATATATATATATATATACCACTTTCTAGATCAGTTGTTTCATATGCTTTGGCCATTTTCCTAAACGGGAGTGTGATTGATAAGATGTTTATCGCTGTAAACAACCTACGGTATTTTAGCATCCTTCTTTCACCTTCTTCACCTTCAACATTGCGAAGAGTGTAATGAGCCAATGACCATTCGTTTGGGATAAAAAAAATATCTCGACTGATGGAGAAATTAAAAACATTTAATACAAATTACCGCATATATTTTTTTATCAGAATCCGCCCCTCTACAATATGAATGGTACCGTAATGGAATATTATTTATGATATATGTTATTGTATTATAACACTATTTTTATTTGTATCGTCATAATGTATTGAGTGTCACTATATTAGTTTCACAAACCTTGTCTCTCGTACAAATCTGTTTCTCTCCATCAACTTCTATTATTCTGGCAAACTCCATGTAGCGCTGAGCATCAAAATTATTCACTATACCCAGACTTTGACAATCCCTGGCCATGTAGTCCCATTTACACACATCAATACCATTACGGTGATTTTGTACAATCTTAATAATAAAAGACCATTATAAATAGTTGTTTTTTTGATTTAGCGAATGAATAGAATAAAGGACACAATTATACAGAAACGCCTTAATATTTAAAAGTTAAATAAAACTTCAAACCTTAAAAAGTTACTTTTTTAAAGACATAAGCACAAAAAAAGTTTTTAGCATTTTCATTGCATAATTGTTTAAGTATTAAAACACCATAAAATAGCCTTATTTAGTATTAAAATAAAATGTGTATGTGTAGGTGCGCACCAGTCAACAGAGACACATGTTACTCATATGACTCACTGTAACCATATTGAAATACAAACCTCGTACAAAAAAGCTTTTTTGTCGTCTCTTCCTTTATAAGGCCAGGCCTATAATCGAAAGTTTACATACAAATGTTAAAACGTTTATGTCTTATGTTACTTCTTGCATTTCTTAAATTAATTTGTGATTTTTTTATTGACAGAAAAGTAAATTAGTAAACTAAACATTATCGACGTTTTTATCTGTTGATTACTAAATTTCTATTTATCTTTTGAACCATGGTTTTTTTTTTATATAACCTAAATTAGAACATTAAAAATATGAAGAAATAAAAAGCAAATGCTTTAAATGAAATATATATTTATATAACATTTTATAGGTGAAATTCAAACAAAGTTACTTTTTTCTGATTCCTGTTCAAAATTAGTCAAAAATATTAGTTCTTATTTCAAGTAGATGGGATTTTTTAAGTTGTAGTTATCTTTGTACATTACCAGATTCTCACATAGTTGTGTAAATTATTGTCAGTTCTAAATGACAAAAAACAAAAGTGGAATATGTCCTCCATTATTTATTTTTTAGAACCCTCAAAAAAGCGTTGCATATTGGGCTATATATTTCAGCGATTTATCTTTGTTACACTTATCAAAAACTATCAATGTCATTTTCTTTTATTTTCGCTATTTAGCTGTTATCTGAAAGTTTAATATTTGACACATGCTGATATTAAGAACTGTTCGACTCTACCGTTGATCCTGTTACGTCACATCGGTCAATCATTTCTTCAATAAACCAAAAGTCCCGTTCAGTAAATTGGTTTTCTTCTAACTTTTTTTTTATGTCTTTTTCATTCTTGTCGAGTATAAAATTAAACATTTCTTTATTCGGTTTCCTAATCTGCAAGAAGATTTACATATAAAGCTAAAAATGCATTAAAATTTTTATTCTAAAGAAGATTAAATTATCATATTTATGAAACAAATCTATTTAAAAAAAGAAAGAAAAGTATCAACAGAAACTTAAACCTATTTACATTTTTTTAGATGTAACATAGAAATGTATTTATTACATCATAAGAGCAATATAATTTTATAAAGCTAATTGTTTCTTTAATATTATGCGATAAAAATAGAAAATAAATAAGTTGTACATTCTTTTACCGTTTGTTCAGTTTGTGGTAGATATCTTTCAAAGAAAAACTTTGAATACGGAGCACATCCTGACATATAAAAATACATATAAGTTTGTGTAACAATTGCATTGTGATGATAATAGAAATACCAAACTTCAAGTAGAGAAAAAATAACTTTAAAAAGATCTTGATTTATATTCTTTTCGCCATCATTTGTAGGATGTAGAAGATCCATGCCAAAAAACATAACGGCAGATGAACGGAAAGCCAAATGCTAGATTGGGTTGTGTCACATTGTGACTGTGTGTGGGTGTGTTTGAGACATGTACGGCTACACTTGAACAGAACTGGTCAAGGGATATAAATCTATGGTTCATTGGTGACAGCATAAGGTGTAGTTTGTGGCATATGTGCGTGACTGAACCTTTACAGAAATAAATAGTACTAGTCAGAGTAATGATGGATCTGCCACTTGAAGTCATTGAACTACGCCTAAAAGGAGTTTGAAAGTATTCGTAATTTATTTTCTTTAACTGCATGAGACTTGAAACTTAGTTTTGAAGTATTAATAAACAATCTCCATTGTTCTGGTCTATAAGATTGACCAAGCTCTCCAAAGACATATTAACATCATGACAAAGGGTCGTTGAATCTTTCATTAAGTCATTTAACACTGCCTGAGCTATTCGTTGAAGATCACCTAAACTGGAAAGTATCAGTTCTGCATCCCTTTTTCTTCCCTATTTCAAATAATCGGACTCTGTTTAACCGTCAATGTCTATGTAAGTTAATGATTTCAGAACTGGCAGACTGTCGTTAGGTATTATAGGTCTCAAGATTGGGATTTTTAATGTGTTCCTTGAATTTATTAAGAAATCCTGAAACATTAGTCAAGCAGATGTAGCAATCTGTATTGTGATCTTTATGATCTCTGCAAATCTATGGAACAAATAATGGCCTCGATGCCTTTCAACTATGATTAAAATTGTTAGCATAAGGTTTATAACAGATAAGTGGAGCCCATGCTATGTCTTTGTCACCTATTGTGTACCTAAAATAGAGCTCATCGGATTCTCTTTGTCAATGTATTGTTTTTCTTTGAAATTTCAGCCATCTTTGAACAAATGTAAGAAAAGTGTTGGTAAGATTGTTGCACTTTCTTAACATTTTTCTTGCTAAATAAAAATAAAAGAACTAAATAACAGTAATCTTACAAATAGACCAGCAAACAGTAGGCTAAAATAGAGTCGATGGAATCTTAGTCTTAGATGAAGAAACTCAACACCAACAAAATCCCAATAGCGCAAATACAGGGGATGCTTTCATGATATCCTATTCTTGTAATATTTTTCTATTGTATAAAGCCCAAGGATAATTTTGTATTCCCTTTTTTGATGCCGATGTTATTTTATTTTAGCAAGCGACAAAAAGAAAAATCATTAAATGCACCGTTAACATTGGTAGTTTGTTATGTTTTGTTTGTATTTTTCGTTTTTTTTTCTTTTGTTATTCATTTTATTGACAAATAAGACATAATATCAAATAAGGCGAATAAACAATAAATATCAAATCAAATTGGTACAAATGCGGAACTTACTATATAAGTTTACAAGTAAAAAAAATATTTGTGCAACCTATGAAAGTCACATAATAAATGCAGACAACAAATGGCAATACTCTCCAAAGAATCATTTTCAGCAGGTTTTTAAAAATTGTAAGAAAATGAAAACTGCCAAATAAAAAAAGAAATTACCCAGATCATGACATAGAGCTGCGATCTCAATACATAAAATATCTTTATCACTTATTTCAGGGTGTTTTTCTTTCAAACTGCGTGCAAACTTTCCAGCAAGATGACAAGTTCTGAAGAAAAAAATCAAGACAAATGTCTGCTGAGATAAAAATCTGTTTTTTTTTTTCTCGAGTCTACAAATTGATTTGAAATTTAAAGAAAACCGACAAACGCCAAGCAAGAATTATTATTATTATTTGTATCTTTCTATTGGGCCATGAATTGATAATGAAAATAAAAACGCAATAAAGTATCGGCTGGGTGGAATTGTTACCCCCTCAAATAAATCCCGTTAAGTCTTTTCTTAGAGCGATTTATTGATGATCAAATGTCTTTGGCATTTACCCTAAAGAGTGTTCAAATCTGGTGTGCGTCGCCCCGGTAAATACGTAATGAGCAACTCCAAGCTGTTTGATGTACCGCAGACGTTGGAATTCTTTAGTGTCCACAAAAAGCTGGCAGGTTGGGTTGAGTTTTATATGGCCATGCACAGGGTCATTATATAACTAACAGACCGATGGAAAAAAAAATTTAAATGCTTAGAAATTTTGTTTTCAAAAGTTGGTCAATAATATAAAACATATTGATTTTATTTCTTGTGTTTATGGTTCTATGTATTCACTGATCGATAAGTGTGTAATATGTGTATTTCAATCAACTTACATTTTTCTTATTGCCAGTACAATAGTAAAATTAAAAGTACCAGAATGTAAAACACATAATTATATGTGATCTTACCCTGCTTTCATGAGAGATGTGACCAGCCATCATTTACGATGCCTATGACGATAATCATAAAACACTTAAAATTTTCAAAAAACAACATAAAATGTATGACACATATTGATAAAATTATCAAGCACAACATAAAAATACGCGATATATATTGAAACAATTAAAAAAGAAATGCTACTTCTTTTACTTTTATATTTTAAAAGCTCAAACTCTTTTTCTTAAGTATAACTATGTCTATAAACCGTTAATTCATTACACACGGATATTCCATTCACAATTAATTGTGCTGAAAATATATGTAATATGATATACAGTGCCAACAAAGTTCAATATAACATTTTAACCAGAATAGAAAACATTTTCTTTAAACTTACGTTGTGATTTCAATATTCCTGGAAGAGATGAAATTCGATTTATTTTTTAAATGCACAAATTAATAATTGGGCACACCTGGTCGATATCTCGGTAAAAAAAAAACATATCCACTCGATTGTTGATAATGAATCATGATAGCTAGTATCGGCTGATTTTATGAAAGCAGTATTGATAAATATATGTTCTCGCTTTATACGTTTAGCCATTATATGTATATTATGACAGCAGATATATTTCTTCTTTAGTAATATGGTGAAGGTGTCGGCGTCGGTATTCTGTCTGTTGTCGGTGTCAGCTGCATAAGTAATTTTTCCAGAGTCGAGGCGATGTTGGCTGGAAAAACCGGCCGACACCGACACCGTCACTGAGTCATTAACTTGAAGGGGGGAATAAAGCAATTAGCGTTTTTGTTAAATAATTCAGAACAACGTCAGACAATTCTTAGGCAATTTTCAGTATATTTTTTATCAAGTTATTTATTTTCTTTTAAAATAAATAGTATGTAAAACAGGTTGTTTTTTTTGGCGGATATATTAGTTTCCAAAACGATTTTCTCTACAGTGCAACAACTTGTCAAAATGAACAGAAAAGTGAATGAAAGCAGATAGGTAGGGTTTAGTTTCAATCATTGTATTTCATTAGCAATGTTCAGTTTTCATCTCTCTGTCCATATGGAGAGAGAACACACACACGAATCAGATTTCAGCCGACACCTCTAGCCCTGAATAAAATAAATTATAATCACAATACTTACACAAGGATATTTTTGTTTATATGAATCCAATGACTTACACATTGATAGACGTGATATGTTGTACAATCTTATACTAAAGATGTTTAGAGAACATATTTTATAATGTACAGTAAGAATAACTGTAAAAAGTGTTAAAATGATAAAACAATTTTAAAAAATACACTTTTAACTTCTTTTTAATAACTATTAATTAAGTAAAAAATTAAATCTTTAAAAGAGAAGTAATTGAGCGACTTTTAAAATATGAATCTAATGTATCCGATTCGTCAGTTGACATGCAACAAAGAAAAAGTCATATAAAAATGGCAGCAGTGGAATTTAACAACCTGCAACTTTGTTGAAAATGTAACAGACGCCATTTCCTGAAACTAAACTTAAATAAATTATATCTATATAAATAGCCTAGTAAACGTGTTTTTACCCATATAATGCTTACGATATCCTTGCTGCTATTATCACTGATAGACACTTCTGGCATAAAGCTTTGCATCAACATCTGTCAAAGATTTTTTTCATTAATACAACAACCTTGAAGAAACTGAATGTATTCTCCTTAAGTTAAGGATTGATATTACTTTCGCCCAAAAGCTTCTATAAGATTTTTATGCATGATAATTTCATTTCCTGGTCTTTTATCGAGACAATAACGCACTATCTTGATCAGAAACTGACAGCCAATAACATGTCTGATCGAATAATCAATAAACCAAATATGCTATAAATACTTATTAGCTTTTACGTTAGGCTTGAAGAGTTTGAATAAATGAATCACTAGTTCTTGACAGGAAGTTACGATTTCCCTTTTTCAAAAGAAAACTTTTATATTCCGAAAGCATAACAGAGACCCGGAACTACCAGTATTTTTTACCAAGAATGTGAATGTGTCACTGTTTGTAATTTATTGTACAAGGTCGTTGATACAGCCTAGAAATATAAGTGATATAAGAGTATTTCCAGCAGTGAAGCATCTAAGAGGTGACGGTGTGTTAGTCCAGTAAGGAGGTGGCAATTTTCACTTTTTTTATTCTTGTCAGCTGATTTATTTTATGCCATTGGGTTCCTGTGTGTCAATGAAAACAAATATATATTTGATAGTTTTAAAAAATGTATAATCTGTTATACTTCATCTTGTTAATCATACGAACAATTCGTAAACCACAGACCGTTTTACTGTTTATATCGAAGTCTACTTCATTTCATATTGTTTTCTTTTTTAAGCAAAAATAATGGCATTGCCATCCCAGAATGACAACAAAACAAAATAAAAGCGGAATCAGCAACATCGGTAACATCTAAAATTCTGCATTTGGGCGAAATGTGATTCCTTCAATAATGTAAAGTACACAGTAGGATGATGTGGACGATGTATATATATATATATATATATACGTGTGTGTGTGCATATACAACATGGGAGTGCCAAAATAATTTAGCGTAGGAAAGGCGCTGATGGTAGATAACAGATGATATGTAAGTCATATTTGATAAATATACCATGATAATTAGATAACACCAATATAGTAAAAATATAAATTAAGCAATTTTTTTATAATTATAGATAATAGTTTATAAAACAAACAAAGTTATAAAGATTTGATAGGTCAAATGTATGAATGACGTTATTCAAATAAAAAAATAAAGACTTGTTAAAACTCGTACATCGTAACAGAAGATCTTTGGCCTGAATTGATTTATTGATTATAAAGTTCAATGTCAGTATAGAATCTATATACAGACATACTTTAGCATTCCGGCACTAATGTTGTATTTACGCAATGACATATTTATTCAGTTCCACACCAGTGGAACTCAATTAACGTTGACAGTGCAGTTGTAGCAGTAATAAACTGTGTCAGCAGACACGTTGTTGTGTTTCTAAAAATAAATAATGGTGTGTTCATTCAGGTAAAAATTATTACACTTTATTTTTGTGCAGTTTAGTTTGTGACGTCTTCTTTGACCTTTTCAACACGGGCGGCATTAGGCGGAGGCAACTGCTGGCAGAGAGTGGGGCCCAGAACATGAGGGGCCCAGCACATGAGGGGCCCAGCACATGAGGGGCCCATCACATGAGCGTCCCCGCGTATGAGGATTTGTTATAAGAAAAAACTTTAAACAAAACAAGAGTTTATTTTTTCCACAAATGCAAAGTATAAACGAGTGGGACGGGTGGCCGAGTGGTGTAGACTGTCGACCTGAGAGTCCTGGGTTCGATCCTCGGTGAGAACCATGGGAATTTTTCCAGGTGAAATGTGTTTCAAAGTCGTCCCACAAGTCCACCCAGCTTTAAATGGGTACCTGACTTGTTATGGAAGCAAAGGCGGCTGGGCGTTGTGCTAACCACACCATCCCTTCATATGCCGAGGTTATAGAAACAGATGAATTCTACAATTCATCTGCCCCGATGGCCCGTTAGGGTTAAGGGAACTTTGAAGTATAAAAGAAAAAGACTAATTAAAGCGGGATCTTTTTATTTTTCTTCATGTTAAACTTTTGCTGTTATTAGACTAACTTGAGTTAGTTAATCTAAAAGGGATCCACTATAACATTTTAATCCATTTTAATAGACCAAAGTTACCTAGAGGTACTGATTCCATAGTACAGTAACTAGCATGAAAACATTAATTTATTCATAGTAATATAAACATTTTATAAAGTATTTTTGGGTTGAATTTAGAAGAAATCACATTTAGATAAGATCGATTGTGCGTTAGATTTTATGGTAATGATTACAGCTTGAAATTGTAAGTACACTCTTACAGAAAGCTTATATTTATTGAACTTTGTAACGTTCTTATGCTAGTTGAAGGGGGAAAAAATTTACTCCAAAACAAACTATGTGTCAATCTAGTGGATTTACGTAATTAATCAACAACTGGTATACAGTACAAAAAAATTAAAATATTAATCGTTAAACTGCTGAATGCCTTCGAAAAATAGGCCACTGTTGAAACTCATATAGGAAAATTACTTTTCCTCTTGAAAAAATTATTTTTTTAGATTTTTTTTCTAGAAAACATAATGAATTTTTAAACATCATGTTATTTACAGTATTTTGACAAATGAATACAGAAGAGAAACTTAGAGATGCCGGCTTGCCTGATTATTTCATTAAAGTTTTTCAGGTAGATTAGTACTTTTTAAAATATATTTAACACGGATAATATAGTGAAAATAGACATTTAACAAACTGAGACATTCAGACAGCAGACTGAAAGGAACAGACAGAAAGACAGTAAGACAAATAGACAAGCGGGTGGACAGACTGACTAACCAACAGTCATCAGATAAATAGATAGATAGATAGGCTAACAGACAGATAGAAAAATAGATAGATAGATAGATAGATAGATAGATAGATAGATAGATAGATAGATAGATAGATGGATAGATAGATAGATAGATAGATAGATAGATAGATAGATAGATAGATAGATAGATAGATAAATAGATAGATAGATAGATAGATAGATAGATAGATAGATAGATAGATAGATAGATAGATAGATAGATAGATAGATAGATAGATAGATAGATAGATAGATAGATAGATAGATACATTTGCAACAAGTAAATGATAAGTAAATGACAGTGACATTATATGTATAAACGTGTAAGTAAATGACAGTGACATTATATGTATAAACGTGTAAGCAATTGACAGTGACATAATATGTATAAACGTGTAAGCAAATTACAGTGACATTATATGTATAAACTTGTAAGCAAATGACGTAAACGCGAGTTGAAGTTCAGATGACGAAATCATTTCCACCCTCAAAACTCTTTATTTTTATTTAAATACCGAGTGCATATTGTTTAATTAATTACAGCTGTTAGTACATACCTTTTTAATAGCAGTTGGCCGATCTGTTATTATGAACTGATTACGAATTTTGCGTAAAGTGTTTCGAGAAAGGGTTGTTTTATCAAGACTTGCCATTTTCGTCTAGTGAAATCCTCTCTCTCTCTCTCTTTAAAAGTGGGTCGCTCATTCGTCCCTGACCTTTCCTTGTGTCAATTCCAAATAAAAAATATGGAACATCTTTTCGTTCGGGGAGTGGCAATTTTTTTTTTATTATTATTAATTGATGGAACAATTTCATTCCGTCTGTAAATCCAATATCAGAGCCGCTTTATCCTATAGGCACAGTAGGCACTGTGCCTAGGGGCTACGGACTTTTCAAGGGCCCACGAAAACAAGAACGTAAAGTGAAAACAAGTGCATTCTTAAAAAAATATTAAAAAATGAAATCGGGGAAGGGCCTACGACTTTGAAAGTGCCTAGGGCCTACGATGACCTTAAAACGGCCCTGCCCAATATTATATACAGCTCTAAAGATCTCTCACTTTTTTTTTTTTATTTCTTTGAACTATATTTGTCTTTAGTCGAATCTTGAATTGATAATTATTTTTTCTTTAGTTTTCCTCACAGCAATAACGTGACTTGGGTGCTTACAAAATATTCCGCGCGTTTCCCCACGATATAAAAATACTCAAGTGGTGAGAGTGTTGACCCTTGTTGGTGGCGATATAGGTGCCGCCTGTGGCGAATTGACCCCCCTCGACCTTCCTTGGTTATATCCAGGCCCGTAGCGTGTGGGGGGGGGGTCAGGGGAACGGGCGTTTCGTCTGACCCCCTCTGCAGGCCCGTAGCCCCCCCCCCTCCCCGTTCATGACCTGAGCT
This sequence comes from Bulinus truncatus, assembly GCA_021962125.1. Lineage (NCBI taxonomy): Eukaryota > Metazoa > Mollusca > Gastropoda > Planorbidae > Bulinus > Bulinus truncatus. Next base: position 792,535 of record JAGDYQ010000232.1, read on the forward strand.
CCCCCACGCATGATTTGAGCTTTTTGACAAAATTTCATTAATAACGGCTATAAAACATCAATCATTTTGTTCAATAAATCAATAATAATAAAAACTTTAAAGTTTATATTTTTGCAATTTTACTTACATATATAGCTTATCTAATTTTAGGCCATGTATGAGAACAGTTTCTCAACCCTCACACGAATGCTCACCCCATATCAATGCTCACCCCATATCGCAGATCAATGTTACAAAAGCGTCTAAGCAATCTTGTCCTGCTTGCATTTGAAAAAGATTTAACAGACAATCTGAATGCTGAAACATTTTTAGATAAATTCAATGCTAAACCACGACGTTTGCAGATTTGAAACGTATAATATTATAAGTTCGCAAACCTTGTAATAGTTTTAAATATTGATATCCTCTGAGGACAACTATGAACCTAAATAAGTTAATAAAATAATATTGGCTTCTGACTTCATTTTTATACATAGGACCTATGTATAATAAAATAATAAAGTACAAATTCCGTGATTTCTGAGTGATGTTATTTGATTTGCAAATTTACTTTTTAACAGAATTAATTTTATTTTAAATTGAATAATTGCGACTGGTCAATTTTTTTGTTGAAAGATCTGTTCTTTGTTTACAATATTTTATAACATATATCACACAAATAGCTAAGCTATATTCGTGCATCTGTGTCGTTCTTCCCGTGTTGTACGTTAAACAAACAGTATAATTATATATATCAGGTATCTATTATGTAACAATTGTGTAGCAGAAAAAATGGTCAATATATTTATAACAGGAATCTGAAATTGCTCAGCCTCAATAAATTTTTATCTTTAAAACTCTTTACTATTTAAATTATTTTTAATAAAACTGCAACATGCCATACATTATTGAAACGTAGTTAAAATTATATATTTCTAATTAATAGCTAAACAATCGGTACTAAAATGCACCATTCCAGATATGGAACTGCAAAAAATTTCTGAGATCCCCTCCTCAAACACCTCCTCTCCGTTCGCAAGCGTTCGGCGCTTCGCGCCTCCATCTTCTTCTGCCCCCCCCCCGATCATTTCTTCGGTACCCCCCCCCTAAAATTTCTTCAACCCCCCCCTCCCCGAAAATTTCTTTGCCCCCCCCCCCAATCCAATAATCCTGGCTACGGGCCTGCCCCTCTGCTTGTTTGCTCTACTTAGTAGCATTTATTTCCTGCCCCCCCCCACCTTGCTATTGGTCTGGCCCCTGTTGAAGAATGCCTGACCCCGGCTGTAGAATTTTCACGCTACGGGGCTAGTTATACCACTGACCCAGAGGTGGATTTAGGTCACCTGAGACCCGGACCTGGAAAAAAATTGGGCCAGAAAAATAAAAATGTTAAATTTAGTTCTGTGGAGCCCCTCAAATGTCGGGGCCCCCCTGACGACCTTCCGTCCTAAAGTCCGCCTCTGTTTATACGACTTAATGGAGACGCTGTACACAGTTCGTTTTACGCTTCACTATTCCGTTGACCCTGAGAGGATTTGAACCAGAACTGACCAGTAGTGACCACGAAGTAGATCAATCAGAGACACATTCAGCTTTTTAATATAACAAAAAAATGATTCCATTTATCAAGAGTTTTAGTGAACTGAGTCATTAAACCAATAGAACTTTCTGTCTTGATGGGAGCCGAACAAATTATAGTAATACAAGTGGGAGAGTCAGTTGGTGTCTCTTGGATTTATGAAATGACAAAATTGTAACGTTAATTTATTACAGACATATCATTGCTGAATTAAACAAGGTACACTGGGAGTTATCTATTGTTATACTACATTCATTAACCAACTGCAATGGGACGGGTGGTCGTGAGGTGTAGAGCTCTCGACTGTCGACCGGAGTGTCCCGGGTTCGAATCTCAGTGAGAACCTTGGGATTATTTCAGGACATGGTGAAATTCCCCAAGTCCACCCAACTTTAAATGGGTACCTGGCTTTAAGTTGGGGAAGTAAAGGCGGCTGGGCATTGTGCTAACCACACAATCCCTTCATGTACCGAGGTTATAGAAACAGGTGAATTCTACACTACATCTGCCCCTATGGCCCGTTAGGGCAGAACGGGAATTTTACTATTGATAAACAGCAAGATAAATAAATGAAATAAATAACCCATATTGACTATGAACGTTATTTTCATAAATACAGATTTTATAAATGTGTGTATGTTCTATTGAATTCTCGTTATTACTTTTTGGTACATTGTAATAAAAGCCTATTTTTTATAATATGTATTTTTTCTAATATTGTTTTTCCTGTCACCATTGTTTCAAGTAGAATACTAAGAATTCAATACAATCGTACTTAGCACTATGAGGGGGTGGGGGTGGGGGGGGGGAGGTCTAATACGATTTTCATTTTGCGGAGCTTAGTGCGAGTGTCAAATGCAGTGCCTTAAACAAATAATTATTTTGTTATAGATATTTAACAAAGAAAAACTCAAAGTGTGTGCCTTCTCCCTCCCCCCCCCTCCTTTCCCTGGCGCGGGGCCTGAGAAAGTTGCCACCCACTGAGGCCGCTACTGAATTAATTGACGAATCAATTTCAACGAAGCACCTGTCCTATGGGAGTAAAAAAAAAATGATTGTATGAATTTATAGCTGCAGTTAGCACAGAGAATCTGAAAGTTCTGTGTTTTTTGGGAATGGGGGGAGGGGTACCTCAAATTTTACCCAATTGTTTATTAGAAGAAAAGGTTCAATACAAAATCTGGCCATCTGGCTGAATAATTTAGTTTTTAAATTGATTTTTCTAAAGCTGACTTCTGATAATGGATGATCATACAAGGTGTGGGTACAATCCTAATGTTATGTGGTGGGTACAATCCTAATGTTATGTGGTGACGAAAATTTGAACTTTTCAAATTATTATAAATTAAACTTTTTTTTTTCTTTTTTTATTGTTGGGTTTTGATGAAACGAAAGTCTCAGAAAGGGAAAATTCTAGGATACCGCTTAGTTTTGACTATCCGGAAAATTGGTTGTGGATTGCTTTCCCTCTGTATATTATATACAGAACATACACATCAAGACATATAGCATACATACTTGCACAAACAATATACACACCTACACAAAAAAAACATACACACCGACATATACAACATGCAATCCTACACACACAATATGCACACCTACACACACAATATAAACACCAACACATACAATATACACACCTACACACACAATATAAACACCAACACATACAATATACACACCAAAAACACATACAGCATTCACATCTACACATTCAACATACATATACAACATGCACACAAGTACAACATACACACTTACATATACAACATACACAAAAGTACACAATACACACCTAGACGTACAACATGCACACCAACACACAGGCCCGTAGCGTGCGGGGGCCAGTGAGGCCGGGCCCCCAGCGTTTTGTCTGCCCCCCTGCTTATTTGTTCTTCTTAGTAAAATGTATTACCTGCCCCCCTCCCTGCTATTGCCTGGCCCCTGCTGTAGAATTTTCACGCTACCGGGCTGCCAACACATACACCCTACACACCTACACATCCACCTTACACACCTACACATACAATATACACACCAATCCATACAATACACATCAAATACATGCAATATACACACCAACACATACAACATACTCACCAAAATATACAACATACACTCCTACACATACAGTATACACACCAACAGATACTTCATACACACCTGCAATTACAAGATGCACACCAACATATAACATATACACACCAATGCATACAACATACACACTAACACATACAACATACGGACTTACACATACAAGATACACACCAACACATACAACATACATACATGCACATACAAAATACACTCCTACACAAACAATATACACCTACATGTATTCATCTCATCAGCATAATTTGATTGTGACTATAAATTTAACATTTATAAACAAACAAAATCAAAAAAAAAATTAGGCCTATTTTATTATGACATTTTTAAGAGCAATTTTCTTATCTGCAAATGTCATCAAAAACTTACTGCACGCCAAGTGATAAAACAATAATACATGGTCATAGTAGAATGTAAACATGTAATCTAGCACGGTGGCTCTCAGACTGTGATCCACAGGGGGTCCATGTGCATGGGCGTATTTATGGGGGGGGGGGCATTTGCTCCCCCCCACATTTAAAAAAATGTCATAAAGTTGTTATTTGCCCCCCCCTGGAAAATTTTTGCCCCCCCCCCCGGAAAAATTCCTAGCGACGCCCATGTCCATGTGCACTTCTTTTGGGCTCCAATATCATTCTGAGAAACGCTAAATTACTAACTCTACAAATAAGCAAAATTCATTTTACAAAATATATCAATATCTTAGTTTTCTTTTAAATTATGCAAAAACAATCTACTTTAACAGAATTCAATCAAAAACTTAAGCAGACATTTACATAAGAATACAAACAATTCGTTCACGACAATCCAAACTACATTTTACATAAATACTAAAAGTCATAAATACTAAAAATCATAGATACTAAAAGTCATCAATACTTAAAGTCATAAATACTAAAAGTCATAGATATTAAAAGTCATCAATACTTATAGTCATAAATACTAAAAGTTATAAATACCAAAAGTCATCAATACTTAAAATCATAAATACTAAAAGTCATAAATACTAAAAGTCATCAATACTAAAAGTCATAAATACTAAAAGTCATAAATACTTAAAGTCATAAATACTAAAAGTCATAAGTACTAAAGGTCATAAATACTAAAGGTCATAAATACTAAAAGTCATAAATACTAAAAAATACTCATTAATGCTATAAAAAGAAGAAACGAGAAGTTAATCTAAAAAGAATATTAAAAAAAACGAATCCAAACAATAAATGAACATTTAATATGACGATTAGCCTTTCTGAACATTCTCATTGTGTCTGATATTTTCTTTAAGGACTTAACCATCATCAGTAATGTTGCGTGAATAACAACAAAAACCGAAACGATCGACGAAAACCGTAACAAATTTTCTGCTAACTGCATTTTTTCGAAAAACCTTTCGAATTCTTTGACAGAAATTGATTCTAAAAAGACATGTAAGTCACAGCTGCATTAGTAAACAGCCTATCAGCTGATGTGGTAGGTCACAGCAACCAGAGATATAACATCATCTTTATTTTTAGAATGTTTACCAACAAGAATTTATCTTCGGATTAGAGTCGACATATCAATGTCATCCGTCCCTACCCCCTAGTTCCCTTCATCCCCTTACACAACTTTAGGAATGTCTTCTCGGCGTATTGTCGTGAGATAACTGGATATATCAATTAGTGGTTTCATATGAAACTGAAACTATAAGAGCAAATAGATAAAAGGTGAACATGGTTCTAATCCGTTTGTGAATACATGTAGATATAAGCGCACAGGTAATCGTTATACAACTGCTAGTAATCGTAATACCACTGCTAGTAATCGTAATACAGCTGCTAGTAATCGTAATACTAACTGCTAGTAATCGTAATACAGCTGCTAGTAATCGTAATACAGCTGCTAGTAATCGTAATACCACTGCTAGTAATCGTAATAAAGCTGCTAATAATCGTAATACAGCTGCTAGTAATCACATTACCACTGCTATCATCTCATGTTTCCGAGTAATCTGCTATCGGTTTTATCTGATCGTGGTTAGATATCGTATCATTAGTGAATACATTAGTTTACATAACTAGAATCAAACTAGAAATTACACCTGATTTCGCAGAGATTAATTTTTTTTAGAACAGTGGTTATTAAACTTTTGCGTTCTGTGACCAACTTAGAAACCTTGCCAGTTTTTTTTTTTTACGAAACACCTGTAAAGAAAAAAAGTTCAAATTATATGTATGTATGTATGTGTGTGTGTGTGTGTTTGTGTGTGTGTGTGTGTGTGTGTGTGTGTGTGTGCTGGATAGGAAATTATTAAACACTTTTGAATGCCCACTTCAAATCATCTAGCGGCACACTGGTGAGAGCTGCTTCTATCTAGAATATACGAAGAACGGGTTCAAAGACTAAGTGGGGTTTTAAACAGATAGGCCTGGAAAAGGGTGGGGGTGGGGGGTGGGGGGAAATTGTCAGGAATCTCACCATTTTAATTTAATTTTTTTAAGGTGCTGTCTTGGGAATAGGGTGGGGGCGGGGTGAAGAGGGGGGTGCAACACATCGGTCTGCACATGAGGAAATACTCTGGTTGTGAGCAGGCCTGGGTAGAGGAAGGTCCAGCCGGTATATTCGTCCGAGGCCCAAGACGCTCAAAAAGGGCTCATTAGTCTCAGGGCCCTATTTTATCTTGTGATGAATTCAGCCTACAAAAAACATTCTTTGATCGGGGCCCCGGAGAGACTGTCAGCGGCACTTGCTATTCATTCATGTTAAATATTATGAGAGCCCCGACAGCTACTTTTTCCAACGCCCATCTCATATATAAGAAAGCCTCTATCAAGCCCCCTCCCCCCACACCTAAAATCCTAAAAACAGCATTGTATTATGTACACAGTACAGTATGCAGTCCTTTGAGCGTGATATTATGACTGCCAGGGCTTGATTTACCGCCGGGGATACCGGGGATGCCGGGGATATACCCGCCACTGAGAACTGTCATCCCCGAAACTCTGCTGTAGCTAATTTAATCCCCGCCTGGGATGAAACCATTGACATCTATTTCCGGCTGTGCAAAAATTTTTTTTTCATCCCCGGCACTGGTTTTTTCTTAAATCTGCACTGCTGGCTGCACTATACAATAGTCAGGCCATATTATATACATATGTGTGTGTGTGTGTATTTGTTTGTGCGTGTATGATGATGGTTGGTTTGTGTGTAATTCTACCCCTCTCGTGTTTTTTTTTTTGGCTTAGTTTATTAATCCGTGGCGTGTATAAGCATGGGGGGGGGGGGGGGGTTTTCTTTTTTCTTTTTTTTACCCCCCCCCTTTCAAAAAAAATATATTTTTTTATATAAAATTTCCTTTTTGGCCCCCCAGAATCGCGAGGGGGATGTTACCCCCGCCCCGCCCCCTCGCTACGCCTCTGATAAGCATGTATGTATAGAATATAGGTCACTGTCATTGGTATATCCTTGATTCTGGACTCGTATGATTACTGCCCAAACACGAATCACTCATGAACTGTTTCGCACTATTGAATAGAAGGGTAACTAGTGAACCATTTAGAGATTTCTCAGAATGTGTTTTGCGAAGCTAAAGTTATATCTTTGTTTCGGATGATGTCATCGGTACACTTTGACCCTATTTTTAGAAATAGATGTCTTAAACATTAATTGTTGATACACACATCATCATACAGCTAGGCAGTACAAGATAAAGTAAAATAGCATGCCACCATCTGGGTTACTTGTATTATAATAATAGATATATGGGTATGTTTATGTATTTCTTACTCAACTAACAGGTAGGTCGATACGTCATCACATATGTAGACAGAAATATATGTACGTAGGTATGTGAATAGATATTTTAGGTATGTAGTAGATAGCTATGTATATAGACATAAAAGCAGTTAGTACGTTGGAAGATGGTTCGATAATAGTCGATATGTTGGTATAATAAGAAGGTAGATAGGTAGCTAGTATTAGGTATGGACCAAGTTAGAAGCTAGGGAGCTACTCAGGTAGTATGTAGGTGCTCAGTAATGTAGATAGCAGTTATGTAGGTAGTAAAGTGGTTAATATGTAGGCAGTGACCTAAATAGTAGGCAGGCAGTGAGGTAAAAAAATAGGTAGGCAGTGAGGTAAATAGTAGGCAGGCAGTGAGGTAAAAAGTAGGTAGGCAGTGAGGTAAATAGTAGGCAGGCGGTGAGGTAAATAGTAGGTAGGCACTGAGGTAAAAAAAAGTTACGTAGTGTGGTAAATAGCAGGTAGGCAGCAATATTTCTGTGTCAGTATGTAATCAAACTTCACCCACTAAGACACCAAATTGATTACCACAACATTCCTAACTGCCTTTCCGCCCACCCTTAAAGTGAAACTAGTTTCAACATGAAGAAAAACCTTGTCGTTATTAATAGATCTGGATTGGGTTTTTCTTTTCGTTTAAATTCATTGGCTGTGTTCGATACTAGGCCACTGTATTGATTTTATTTCTAGTCTATAGTTGGAATGAGCTGAACGTAAGTACATAACGTAGAATTAGTTGAAGTTGTTGTTTGAAATTGTGGACGTGACCTGTTTCGTTATTGTTGGTTTTTTTTTTGGTAGATGTTTTAGCTGTTATTGTTATTTTTATTTATATTTGTCAACGTCGCCTTCTTTATATAGCTGTTGCATTAACGTCATCATTTGCTGCAAAAAAGAAATGAATTCCTGGAACGTTTTTTCGGTTGCCCAATAGTACTTCTGATGTAGCGTTAGTTTTTAATGTTTCAGAGTTGCCTGCAAACTTGCTCTTGCTACTAGCCTCTTTACTGTGCCACCAATACCATCACAAGGACTTTTTCCATAACAAAAAAAGTTCCACTCTGCTTGATGTGCATTTTGCCAAATGCAAAAAACAGTTTGATAGTAGGACTGTGTGTACATAGATAAGATACCATCAGTTAACTGCATCGGCAGCATAATGAGCATAAGCTGATATCCGCCTTGCATGGTTGCTTGTATGGTTGATAAAAACAAACAATCTGTAATTTGATTTTGTACTTAAAACTAACTGTATTTTTCATAAAATTTGATTGACATTTCATTGCTATGCTGATTTACCATAATACACGTTAATGAGGCAAGTAGCGTGCGTGGTCAAATAATGATGAAAACTGTCTGAAGTGCAATGTTTGGAATTTTTTAGGGCATTCTGTGTGCAAGCTATACTTAAGATAAATACATCATTCAACTCAGGACAAAACAATGAGTAAATACTGAAAATTACAGCCTGATACCTCTTTTAGTTTTTGAAATATTCGCTACGCAATATTGAATAATAGTGTATAATCATGCAATTTCATGCAATTTTTCACCAAGAAGGCGTTAAGACACCAACATGAATTTTTCACCATAGCTAGTACTTCCCAAGGTTAACAAGTGTGCAAAATATGAAAAGTGTGAATTACTGTCCACATGGTCATCTGGGGGTCGCAATAAGTGCAAAAATGGATGCCCATGATGCTTAAAGGGGCCCACCATGAGTACACTATTATTGATTAACAGGAATTCTCTATCAAAATAATAAACACTTACTAATTGTATAACAAACATCATTTCATGTCTTATAGGTTCTTGGCTATACCGAGTCAAATATTGATGAAAACTGTCTGAAGTGCAATGTTTGGAAATTTTTAGGGCATTCTGTGTGCAAGCTACACTTAAGATAAACTTAAGACAAAACAATGAGTAAATACTGAAAATTTCAGCCTGATACCTCTTTTAGTTTTTGAAATATTCACGTTCAAATATCGCGAAAATGTAAATGTCACGCGCACTCGCGACTACCCCTAAAAATAAAAAAATCATATCTCAGAAAGTTTTTGACCAAATGGCCTGAAATTTTCAGGAATCACTCAACTTTGAATGTACCACAAGCCCTGAATAATTGTCAAAAAACTGGTTGAGTTGACATGGAATGACCCTATTGTTAGTAGAATTTAATGTAAGTAGTAAAGCAGTGAGCATTACCGTGAAACGATAAACTAAAATTGATATTTTAACGGAGTGTGTTGGTTTGTAATCAAATATTTTGTTAAATCAAGTTTCGATTGATCGTTTTTAATTATGATGTTTGTTTGTTATGTTTTTAAGTTAAACTGCCTTTTTTTTTTTTGCTTTTTTTTTTTTGCTTTTTTTCTTTGGTGGGGAAGGGCAAGTAGAGTAAATATTGTAAGCGGCACACGGGGCTCTAAAAATGCCGAAAAATATACTACAGTGGTGTAAATGCTGCCCCTTGCTGATGACATGTATGCGCCGCAGCTTAAGGTAGGGTGTGGGGGGGTGCTCTATAGAGGTTTAGTAGGCCTATATACATATATATATATATATATATATATATATATATATATATATATATATATATATATTAGACAGAAATAACTAGAAATGTCGCAATTAGATTTGATAAGACCTTTAGCTATTTGAGATATAGGGCCTTTATAAGTCCAGATTTTTTTTTGTTGAAACACTCTAATATATATATATATATATATATATATATATATATATGGAAAAGGGAATTCCATTTAAAAGTTTAGTTACCTAAAAGAACGTACTAAAAATAGTTATTCTTCCCAATATTTTGTATATCGTATGATTCTACTGGATGAAATAAATTTGTTTAATCTCACCTTGCCATTGAGTCTATTAAAGACAAACAAAGCTTTAGAAAAATTCTTCTTTGATGACATAGATTAATTATAAATCAAATAAACTTCATGTGCAAAGTTTCCCTGTACATTATCTGGTAATGTTAAACACGTTTTAAAGCGGTACGATTTTCCGTAAAAATTGAACTTAAGAAAATGACATAAAACGAGGTATAGTTGACTAAAATCCAGGGGTTTTTTTTTCATTTTTTTTCTTCCCTGTAGTATGGAGTTAATTTTCAGAATCTTGGTTTGTTTGTTGTGGTTGTCACTTGATCCTTGAGATTCCATTCCTTCGTTCCTATTTTTAATTCCTACTAAGTCAAAGAATTGCATTCATACACCGCTAGCTATTAAATTAAATAGAAAACAAGGGTTGGACATTTCCGTGGTCGAAAAATCCGTGGGTCACGATTGGTTAAAACCATAGATATATAAGACTAGATCGCTTATGCTTATTTAATAGAGACCGAAAAAGTGTTGTATTCCAGACCCTTACTTTAAAAAGAGAAGAGTACAATTCTGTACAGTTCTTTATTTTTTACCGAAAAAGATTTCCTTCCTTTTAATTAAAAAAAAAATCCCCATTCATGCTAGAGGTTGGCGCTTTTAAAATCAACTGATGTGTCCGAAAAAATTATATTTGACGGTTTGTAATAATATAATCAAACAACCGGGTACACAACACGAAGGCATTTTATTCAAAGTTAATTGAAAAAAAAAAGTTTTTGAAAATTTGTCAAATGAAAACAATGCAAAATGTCTTCTGCTATTTATTTCGGTTACTTAAGGTTTCTATGCGTACTACGTCATCATAGTTGCAAAGAATTTGTAAAAATATATAACTTATACAGAATTGTACTCTTCTCTTTTCTTAAGTTATGGTCCGCACAATATATATCTATGCATAGCCAATAAGCGATCTAGTCTTATATATCTATGGTTGAAATCACCTACCACCTATGGTAGATAAGTAGTTAGGTGATTTAAAAAAAAAGTGCAGTTCCCTTAAGCTCATAAGGGCAGATGGAGTGTAGAATTCATCTGTTTCAGTAACCTCCTCATTTAAAGGGATTGTGTGGTTAGTACAATACCTAGCCGCCTTTACTCCCCCCAACTTAAAGTCAGGTACACATTTTTTTAAGGCTGGGTGGACTTGGTGACTTTCAACATTATCTGGCAAAATCCCAAGGGTCTCACTGAGATTCGAACCCGGGGCCATTCGTTCAACAGTCGAGCGCTCTACACCGCACGACCACCTGTCCTTCTTACCAAGAATGTATCCAACAAATATTGTTCAATTTTTCATAGTTGTTCAAGACAGAAAATCGAACGAACGATTAAAAAAAAATTCCTGAGAAAATGTATTGAGAAATATGGCCTACATTTTATTTGACCCATATATTATTCGGTTCCCTGTCACAATATTATTCATTTCAAAAAATCCATTAACTTTCTTTAACATTGTAACAGCAAGGCAGAAATAGAACCGGAAACAAAAAGCTAGGTTGACCTATAAACCTTTTCAAAGTTTGCAGGGTCACATGCAAGGTCCCCCTTCGCTGTTGACGTTTGTTTTTATTTATTCTTTACCGGACACTTGGGGATAAAGTGGATCAGGTATGATAGTAATTTTCTGATAGCGGCTTTGATGCAGTGCTGTAGCGAGCTTAACCTTTTTTAATACCTTTTTAGCGCCCCCCCCCCCATTCGAAAACCCTAATATATGTAAAATATACCGATTGGCACCCGTTTGTGAGTAGCGCCCGGGGCATGATGCCTCCCCTTACACACCCCTCGCTACGCGTCTGCCTTGATTTGTATGATAGTATTGTAACCAGGAACGGGTTAAACGGCGGCTAAAAAGGCTTTTTAGACACTTAACGAAAAAACGGCCATCATTTTAAGTTTATCTCACATTTGTCTTTTTTTCGCAATCTTAGGCCTTTTTTATTTTGGCAACAAGCCTTAGGCCCATAGTAGCACATAGTAGCCCATAGTAGCAGTAATCCGACCGTTATTGCAACATCTGGGCTGGCAAGGGGAGATAGCAAAACAAAGATTGAATCAGTGATAAATTTTGAAGTTTGTTTTTAATTTGCTAACATCATAGCCCTGGTTTAGGAATTTTCAACACACACAGCTGCTCTGGTGCCAGTATTGATGATTGGACGGTTTAGGCACTAATGATCCATTTACAACATTCTTTAGTGTCTTCTAAGGTCAGCCGTAATAAAGAACCGTAGTTGACACTCTTCAACTATTTCCAGTATCTGCGCTTAGAGACAACACCATAGGAGACTTTTTTAAAATGCTAAACATTCACCCTAAAGTGTAAATCAGTGCTTCTTACATTGTGGGTCGCAGTTTTTCTTTACATATGGGCAGCGCAGACAAAATGAGACATACAAATTTGAAAATCACGATGGCAGTTTATCTTCTTTCGAACACAGTAAAAAAAAAATGGTCGGTGAAATAAGTTTAAAATATTTTGATGGACAAATTACACAATTGAAATTCATGTATCTTTACGCCAATTAGAATTCCTCCTATTTATGTCCGGCGCATAATGTTTGGCTTTGAAATGATTATAAATATATTACATCAAATGTAGGGGTGGGCAAACTACGGCCCGTGGGCAAACTACGGCCCGTGGGCCGCATGCGGCCTGTAAGCATGTACATATTGCGATCCTGTGTCGATGTTAATTTTCTTTGTTTTTAGAGTTTTCTCTATATTGTTGAGATTTTACTCCGACAATTTATTTGAATATAGAGATATTAAATCGGTTTATGGCTCAAAATTTTAGTGATTACTAGACATAAATTATTAACATCCCTATTCAAACTTCTTTTTGGCTCAAATGGAATAGGCTTTTGTTTACAAATTACATTTTGAAAGATTTTGTAAAAAATTGTAATTTAAAAGCGAGTAGACGTGAGTACTGCCAAAAAAAAAAGAATAAGGACGAAAGTCATGTTTTTAATGGCGTTTGGACTGTAAATACTGCTTCACCAAAGGTGGGAGCAAAGCTGTCTGCTTGCTGTGGCATGAGTGTGTGAGCGTCTTTGAGGAATTAAAAAGACACCACCAAACAAAACATTTGGATTTAGGGAACAATTTAACGAACGAAGAGAGAAAAAGAAAATGCCAGGAGATTGTCAATAATTTGAAGGAACAGCAAATTATTTTCATTAAACAATCTGTAATACAAGATACAGCAACCAAAGCCAGTTTGGTGCTGTCACATAAGATTGTAAAACGGAGTAAGCCTTTTTCTGACGGCGTATCCATCAAGGAATGCTTTGTCATATGCAGCGAGCATTATATGTCCAGAACAGAAAACAAAATTTGACAGCATTTCTTTATCACGGAGAACTGTGTTCAGGCTTGTTAAGAAGATAGGTGACAATTTAATGCACCATCTTAGAGATGCAAGCAAAAACTTCTTGTGGTACTCTCTTCAGTTGGATTAGCAACTGATTTAGTTCGTATTTTAAAATGTAATGTACATGTATAATATAGTGTGAATGTAAAATAAAATGACAAATATATGGTTATTGTTCTTAATTCAAATTTTAATACGTTGCAAATTGTAATTGAAGTAGACAAAATATATTTGCGGCCCGCCGATAACAATCAAGTTTTCAATGTGAAAAAGTGTGTCCATCCCAAGTCTATTGGGCTCAGCTAAATATGTCCATCGCGATTGAGGGGCTGTGGGAGAGGGGAGCTCACTTTCAGAGACAGTTGTGAGAGCCTCCATAAATCATTCGCAAAGATATTTTGTAATAAGCGAACTGACATTGACAGTAAATTAACAAAACATTTATGCAAAGTTTTACTGCACAGCAGCTGATGTCCATTTTTATACAATCAAAGGATCTTAGCGATTAAAAATTCGACTGACTTTCTTCAATCTACAATTATTTGTGAACGAAGAAAAATGAAGTACTCATAGATAAAACACTTATGAATGTTATGTTATTTGTATATAAAAGTAATTGTATAAAATACTGTTTAAAACTTTGTAAATATTTTTTCTTCATAAAAAACTACTTAATTTTTCTATTTTTCTTCCTAAGGAAATTATCATATGTTTGAATATCTTGCAATCAGACCATTGCGTAAAAAATGGAGGATAACAACACAGAAAGAATACTTAGGAAAGCAGGTGTACCTGATTATTTCATTAAGGATTTTTCAGGTAATAAAGCACTTACAATATTATTTCAAAGCAATGGTCAGAGAAAACTGGCAGAAAAACACAATTCTAGTACGGATATATATATATATATATATATATATATATAGATAGATAGATAGATATATAGATATATATATTAGAGCTGTTGTTCGGTTAAAAAAAATTGATCGAAATTAACACAAAATTAAAAATTAGCGCACATTTTAATCGACACAATATAATACATTTATTTCTATTCAAAGAATAACATTGGCATAATAAACAAGTCTCTTTAAAGTACGAAAGAGTTATAATTTATTGTAACAGATCTATTAAGCATTAGCATATATGTCGACTGAATTAGTTATTGAGACCAGTTTATTGCCGTGTATCAATCACGTCAAGTGATTCGAGTTTTCTTTTAATCAACCACAATGCCAAACATGTGTTTTTCTCGTACCGTGGGTTCCGAACTAAGGACATATGTCAACCCCTCTCCCCTTCATCCCTGTCATATTTTGCTACACTTCACCCCCTCGTAAGTACCTAACCCCTCCACTTCCCATCTCAGAAAAAATACACACGTTATTTATATCTCATACATGCCTTTTCATTCACAAAATAATAGTATAGCGAGAAAGTAGTAGCTCACTTATTATTAACGCGTTTTGTTTTTTTATTTTACTCCCTTTCCCAATCCGGTCACATTTTTTACACACTCCGCAGCCTCTCTCCCCACAAAGATGACGTTACTTGTGGCTTACCAAACCACCCTCTGTACCAAAACAAGTTGAGATAAGTTCTATAGTTTCAAAACAATGGCACCTGTCAATCAAACTAGTAGCACGCATCTGCAGAATGTTCACTAATTGTATCATTCAATGTCATAAATTAGAATTAAGAAAGGACAATCCTATTAGTTTCAAGGTCATATAACTGCCATGATTTTATGTAAACATGACAGTTTCTGTGTTTGGGTGTTTTTTCTTGCTTTTATTTTTAATCATGTCTGATCTATTTCTGTTTATAGAATTGGGTTTATTTACTGACTTTTTGTCTTGATTTTTTCCGCAACTCCGAAATAACAACATTTTGGGTAAAATTTAACGAACTTAGATGTTTGCGTTAAAATGTTTCAGCGCATAATTTTTAATGCATCAATTACGCGTTAATTGCAGTGAATCAACAGCACTAATTTTTAGTTCTGTGTTTTGTTCGCATATCTAGGGTGGGGATTTGTGTGCGAATTGCGACCGTGTGGGGGACGGTAGAGCTACATAGTAAGTGAATAGACATAAACTTCATTTTATAGAGTGAAATTCGGTTATTTATCGATTAGGCGCTACTCTGCACTTTCAACGTTTTGGTCAAATTAAAGTACTTAAGTGTTGCGTTAAAAATTTTAATCGCAATTTTGATGCGTTAATTGTGCGATTGTGCAGTTTAATCAGCAGCCCTTGTATATAATATATATATCGATACATGCTTAATAGATGTAGATCGTTAGATAGATAAATAGATAGATAGATAGATAGATAGATAGATAGATAGACAGACAGACAGACAGACAGACAGACAGACGGACGGACGGACGGACGGACGGACGGACGGACGGACGGACGGACGGACGGATGGATGGATGGATGGATGGATGGATAGAAAGATAGATAGATAGATAGATAGATAGATAGATAGATAGATAGATAGATAGATAGATAGATAGATAGATAGATAGATAGATAGATAGATAGATAGATAGATAGATAGATAGATAGATAGATAGATAGATAGATAGATAGATAGATAGATAGATAGATAGATAGATAGCCGCTTTGTTATAAGCCTTACTATAATTTCAAATATTTAATGTTTTATCTCTACCAGATAGAAAAATCGACATACAGTCATTGAATGTGGAAAAACTCATGAAAGATTACAAACGGTATATTCATGTAAAATGCTACATTAGTTAAGCTTTGTGTATAAAGAGGAATTAGACATTAGTGTGGGGTTTAAAAAAAAAATATTTTTTTATTCTAATAGCTCAAAATGGTTGCCAAATGGTCTTAGTAGTTATCGCCTAAAATATCTTTTATGTACTGTAACGTTTACTGGTGCCCCAAAGGCATTCAAATTTTAAAGGATACAAATTTTAAAGCATTATAACAATTTTGAATGAAATCAACATCTCAATAGTGATATTCGTAATGTTAATGTGCAAATATGAACTGCTGAACTAAATTATGTTTATAAATTAACAATTAAACAATTAACACTAAGTCAGGATCGTCGATTTTTCTTAAGGCAGTGACAAATAACGTGACAGGAAGATGGTCTTCCACAAGTGCCTGTCACCATCTAGACACGACGGTTTAGTTTTGATGGCAAACCAAACATGGCCATAAACCCTCACAATATAAGTTGAAAGTTCTTGTAGATCAAATGACTCAGACATCGTTACAATATACAAACGGAGTATTCTGTTCGCCTTTGTCAACCAGCGTGCATGAGGCAATTAGCCAGGATCGCAGCGAGCAAGATCATTGGAACTGTTCCCTCTAGTTACAGTTTGACAGATTTCCAGAAGATATGCTTCATCTGTGCTTAAATCATCGCACGCAATTTCCGGGAAGTCAGCATATATCCTCTTAAAAGCAACAGGTGGGAGAGTTTCACAACTCTTAATTGCAACTCCAATAGAAAATAAAAATCTGCGCAGACCAGTTGTTGGACTATCGAGTTGTTTGATTAAATGCCGAAGTGGCAATTCATTCGCAACTGACCTTCTAGCCATTAAACAGGCTTATTCAATTTTTCTTCCATAAGCCGTATCACGTCACCTTTGGAACCTGTATTGCTTGCTGAACCATGCAATAAATAACCAATAACGTGTCTGTGCTAATTGTGTTTTGGACAAAAAAAGCTCAATCATACTTTTGACAACAGCTGCAGCAGAACTAGAAGAAGGTGAAATGTATCCAACATACTATGATCCTGGCTCGTGAATTTGTGCAATAAGTTATTCCTAAACTGTTTTACGATAATTCTTTGATTCCACTTGCTTTGTTACAATCCTTTTGTCTTTTCATCCATCAAAAAATTATCCCTGCAGGTTATCCAGTGTTTTGGTAAGTTCAATTCTTTTTCTTTCTCTTCTCAGCTTGTAAATCTATTATACTTGTTGCAATTTGTTCTGTAACAAATCTAACATCTTCTAAACTTGCTGTAGCTATATTTGCACCTGCTCTGTCTAAAATTCCATATCTGCCGCAAGTCTGTGCAACATTTGGCAGCATTATACGCATTTGTTTCTTTTGTGTGTGAGTGATTGAATTTGATTGCACTGGGTTAGTCCTAGAGTGGGTATAATCATCTTCTTCATCTTCCACCGTAGAATCGGATGCTGTCGAAGAAACATCTGATTACAATTGTTCCTTTGAACTACATGCAGCCGATTGTTCACTTTCATAGCGCACATGTCTGGCTCCTATTGCTTCTATCCTTGCAATGCATTTTTCCCTCTTCCTTGATGTTTGCACATCTATTTTACCGATGTACTTCATTTTTAAGGTTCTTCGGTCAACAAGGAAGTCTTTTTCTTCCAATGGAACTTTATGCTGCAGTAGGAATTGGCAAGGACACATTTCTGTCAAACTGTATCTAGAGGGAACAGTTCCAATGATCTTGCTCGCTGCGATCCTGGCTAATTGCCTCATGCACGCTGGTTGACAAAGGCGAACAGAATACTCCGTTTGTATATTGTAACGATGTCTGAGTCATTTGAGCCACAAGAACTTTCAACTTATATTGTGAGGGTTTATGGCCATGTTTGGTTTGACATTAAAACAAAACCGTCGTGCAAAGATGGTGACAGGCACTTGTGGAAGACCATCTTCCTGTCACGTTATTTGTCTCCTGCCTTAAGAAAAATCGATGACCCTGACTTATTGTAAATCGTTAAATTGTTAATTTATAAACATAATTTAGTTCAGCAGTTCATAAATGCGCATTAACATTACGAATATCACTATTGAAATGTTGATTTCATTCAAAATTGTTATAATGCTTTAAAGTCTGTATCCTTTAAAATTTGAAGGCTTGGGCACCGGTAAACATTACACTACATAGAAGATATTTTAGGCCGTAACTACTTAGACCATTTGGCAACCATTTTGAGCTATTAGAATAAAAAATGTAAAAAAAAACTTTTTTCACTCCACCTTATTAGACATGGATTTTACTCAAAGTATATTTGTACTGCAAGACGCTAATCAAGTGTAAATATTTTCATTGAAATTTTTGGTCTGTCACCTGATAGGTTTCCATTCACAGAAGACGGTTTGTTCCTATAAATAATTCGCTTATATTCCACGTTCGACGTAGATTTTCTCAAAGAATGCGAATCAAACACCTGTATTAAATTGCAGTCCTGTGTCGAAAGAAGTGGAAAAATTTTATTCTGTGCAAAGTAACACGTTGTTGGCATCTTCGTTAAATTGCTAATAGACATAGTTTTATTTTATAACTAGTCGTCCCGCGTCGTATCATACGCCGCCTTATCAATCAATATAAGCAACATGCTTGCTGTAATCCATCTTGACCCACTTTAAATAACACGCTTGCTGTGATCCAGCCCTACCGTCTCCACACTATAGTGGTTTTTTTTTTCCGGTGTTGCGAGTTGTCGACGTATTCGGGAATTCAACAATCTATAAATAATCCTGCGTCTTGAAGCTGTAAATTATATATATATATATATATTGTCTTGATTATTATTACTCTCTTCTTGCCCTCGGTGGTGCGATACGAACAGGGGATTCCCGTAGACCTTCAATTAATTTACTGAAAACAACGTAGGAGTTGTCATGATGAAGCCAGCAGTGACCATTAGAGTTGTTGATTGTAAAAAAAATTATTACTTGCTTTTTTTTTAAACCCACGTCTGTGCTGTTGTGATTTCCTTGTATTTATATATAAACATTTATTATGTTTTTTATGCTGTTTGTTATAATGTGGTTGTTTTTCCAGCACTTATGCCTTTTTTAGTTTTTTATACAAAGATAAAATTAGTTTTCATATTAACGCAGAGTTGGCTGTGATATTTGGACCTATTCTTAGTTTATCTGCTGTATTGAAATCGTATATTACTAATAACAAATATAGGTCTGAAACTGAGTGTTGGAAAATTATACAAAGTCTAAAAAATTCGGGTGTTATTGACGAAGATGTCAAAAAGGAATCAAAGGTGAGAATGTTTATATGTTTACAGACAGACAGAGAGACAGACAGTTGGATATAAAAATGAATACACCAGAGAGACCGACAGACAGACAGACAGACAGATAGATAGATAGATAGATAAATAGATAGATAGATAGACAGACAGACAGACAGACAGACAGACAGATAGATAGATAGATAGATAGATAGATAGATAGATAGATAGATAGATAGATAGATAGATAGATAGATAGATAGATAGATAGATAGATAGATAGATAGATAGATAGATAGATAGATAGATAGATAGATAGATAGATAGATAGATAGATAGATAGATAGATAGATAGATAGATAGATCGATGGATGGATGGATGGATGGATGGATGGATGGATGGATGGATGGATGGATGGATGGATGGATGGATGGATAGATAGATAGATAGATAGATAGATAGATAGATAGATAGATAGATAGATAGATAGATAGATAGATAGATAGATAGATAGATAGATAGATAGATAGATAGATAGATAGATAGATAGATAGATAGATAGATAGATATTTTACTGTAGTGTAATGTTTACTCAGATATTCAACGATCCCATCCACGGGCACATTGTTCTCCACCCCGTGAGTCTGGCCATCGTCGACACACCAGAGTTTCAAAGAATGAGAAATATCAAACAGCTTGGTATGTGTTACTATGTGTATCCCGGGGCATCTCATAACAGATTTGAACATTCGCTAGGGTAAACATTGCTTATATATATATTGTGTATGAAAAAATATTGATTTGAAATGTATTTCAACTGAAATCATCTTAATCTATATACATAATCGGCTAACATAGACGTACGTTCGACAGACTTACACACCGTGCAGTGTAAAGTATGCTCATGGCGATAAAAGCCGCATGGCTGCACGTTAAAAATACACGGCACCGTACGGGTTGAAAGCTTACATCGCTAAAAAAAAAGTCTGAGTTCTACGTCACACCTTTGCGGAGTTTAAAAAAAACAGTGCGTGTCATCGACCGTCTCTATAAAAATAGTCTGGGGAATTCCAAAATTATAGAAACTAAAAAGAGACAATGTATGTTAAATAAGAGTATGTTTGGTGCGCAATTTTGTTCATCAAATGAATCTTTCTTGAATAAAAATGGGGAATTCTAAACACAACAAGGATTTCTTATTAATGAATTAAGATTTTTAAATGATATCGAGTAGTGTGCGCAAATTATGTTTAAATAGTCGGGGGTTGTTTTTGTTAAGCTTCTGTACCCATAATGAGGATTATTTTTTTTGGGATGAATTATATAAAAAGCTATTTTTTGTATATAAACTGATTGTTAACGCGCTCAAATATATATTACCGAGTTGGTTGGGATAGGTGTGGGAATAAACCAAATGGTTGCAGAAAGGGGGTGGGGGGGTCAAGCAGACGATTCAAGTTGCAACACCGCCAATTTTTTAACCTCACGTCTCTCTTTTTGTTAAATACGTCAATATTAAACATGATAAATTATAAAATTATAAAAAAAAAGAACTGTTGGAATGGGGGTGTAGGGTTGGGAAAGGAGTGTTTAACGGGGGGGGGGGGGAGAGAGAGGTAGGGAGAAGTGGCACGTGGTATTGTTAACAGGGTGAACATGCAGTTGTACTAAATGCCCCTTTTTATAATTTTGTACATTGAGACCCACTGCGATTCGGGCATGTCTTGAGTGGAAGGGGGGTGTCGGGTGAGGGAGGGATGGAGGGAAGGATGGGTGTGGGGCTAAGTGAAAGAGAATTGATACATTATTAAAAAAAAATAACAATTGAGAAAGAGTCCTTTAAAATATTATGAACGAATTAAGATTAGTCAATGATATGGTGCTGTGAGCGAATCACCATTTTCAACTCCAACTGCGTGCCAAATAGCCGGTCCGGGTATCGGGCCTGTTCAGCTAGTTTAATGAATATATTGTCCAAACGTACGTTATTGTGTTCATTTTACAATTACAAAATTAAGAAATAACAAAATGTTTATTTTATTTTTATGTGAATATATATATATAAATATATATATATATATATATATATATATATATATATATATATATATATATATATATATATATATATATATATATATATATATATAATTTCTTGTTAGATTCTTTTAAAGTATTCTTAGATAGTAAACTACTTCTGTATGATCAAAGTCAGATATTGATCTTATATTGAAACATGTGCGTGTTTTTAGAAAGAATCCATCTATCTAAAGAACGGCATGCCATTTTATGTCGGTCTTGCACACGTACGGCACGCACTTACCGCCACCAAGGTGTGGGGCAACTCTCGTATTTTTTTGTTTTTGCTGGGCAACGGGCATTCTTTTCATAGATACACCATCACAATTCTGGTTATTTAATCAATAGCACTATTTTATTTTTGAAAATCATAATTGTACCATGTGAATATATAAAAATATAAATTGCCTGTCATTTAGAGGTACCTATTGTCGGTGGTCTGTCTATCAAGCTATGAAGACAAATTCTTTTTTTTTTTAATAGAAAATGAAGTTTTTTTTACATACCATTAAAAATACAATTTTATATCCCTCCTTCAGGGTTAGTTATCTAGCTGGTCAGTTTGCACGCACTCTGCAGGAAAATCAGCCCTATCTTGGCATCACTGAGAAAGACATTTTGTGTGTTGAGATTGCTGGGCTTTGTCACGACTTAGGTCACTAAAATGTATTTCAATCTGTTATTTAACTCGAATATATGTGTAAAAAGAAAGTAAAGAAATCAAGAAAATTAAATGTATAGATTTTGATAGATTAGAGGAAATTGATGGATGGATGGATGGATATAGAGAGAAAGAGATAGAAAGTTGATATATAGATAGAGGAGATTAGATATATAGTATGTAGGTAGGTGGATAGATAGGTAGATTAGATAGATAGATAGATAGATAGATATATAGATAGATAGATAGATATATAGATAGATAGATAGATAGATAGATAGATAGATAGATAGATAGATAGATAGATAGATAGATAGATAGATAGATAGATAGATAGATAGATAGATAGATAGATAGATAGATAGATAGATAGATAGATATAGATAGATAGATAGATAGATAGATAGATAGATAGATAGATAGATAGATAGATAGATAGATAGATAGATAGATAGATAGATAGATAGATAGATAGATAGATAGATAGATAGATAGACTATTGACTTGTAATATATTCAAATTTCAGGTCACGGTCCATTTTCTCATGTTTTTGATGAACAATTTATCCCTGCTGCTAGCAATGACAAAAAATGGACGGTATAACTTTTAGTCAAATATTTTCAAAATATAAATAAAAGTTTTGTGTAAGAACTTTTAATGGTCTAACCCAATGATTCTCAAACTTATACAAATCGACCCCCCCCCCCGGCCCCCATTTCCCATTTATAAAATCAGTAAGGTGTTCAAGCATCTGTAAATAAAAGAAAAATTAAACAAGAAAAAAAAGCTATGAATGTTATATACATGTATTATTGATTTATTTATTTACTAATAACTAATCAACATTAATTTATTTACCACAATCTACATTGTAAATTAGATTATTTCACGCTCTTCTCTCTCGATTTTCCTTCTTTCTATCTCCCCCTTTCTCTTTCAAGCCTAGCTCCTCCCCAATTACATAGATAGTAAAACTACAAAACCCATCATTTGCTCGCCACTCCCATGACCCTCCACTGGCCTCCGCCTAAACAGCTAAAGTGTTATTACGGTAACCTTGGGCGAAAGCAGGTGGCAGTACACAACGACTGCTAAAATATTCCCGGTACATTAAAATTGACCAACACCGTCGCGTTTCGTTGGTGTCCTGGGGTCACCTGAGTTCGAAAAAAATAACTCTTCACTGGGAGAATGTTTTGTATTTCGGAGGTTAGCACTGGGCAAGACATCCAATTTAGAGTACTTAGCATTGAAAGGGTTAATAATTAATGCAAGATAGATTTAAGATACAGCCTATTTATGATATCTGTGGTTGACAAGTACATACTTTCTCAAACCATTAGTCAGCAGTTAAATTCACCAACTGCTAAATCAGATGCCAGCTCTAATGTGTTGCGGCGAATATATTTATAAATTTAGATAACCTAAATTCTTAGCCTGAGCAATATGCACATTTTCGTCAATCCATGTTTCCACAATTCTATTGTAAGACAAGCAATAAACCTGACTTCTATCATCAAGCCCCAAATTTGGCCAATTAGAATAACGTTTTACGTTCATCACTAAAGTCTTGGTCATTCTAAACATTCCACGCACCTCTCCTTGAGATAGACTGATAAACAGATATTATCTGTTGTGGAGATACTGTGTTACCTATGTCACTATAGAAATGTCGCAATATTGTTTGACTTTCTATACTCTGTTCCCCATGTCACTATAGAAATGTCGCAATAATGTTTGCCTTTCTATACTCTGTTCCCTATGTCACTATAGAAATGTCGCAATAATGTTTGCCTTTCTATACTCTGTTCCCCATGTCACTATAGAAATGTCGCAATAATGTTTGCCTTTCTATACTCTGTTCCCCATGTCACTATAGAAATGTCGCAATAATGTTTGCCTTTCTATACTCTGTTCCCCATGTCACTATAGAAATGTCGCAATAATGTTTGCCTTTCTATCTCAAAATTCAAACTAGAATTATTTAACGCCCACATTGTCCCCCACCCCACCTGAACTTCGTGTTTCTACTCTATATAATGTACTCTGTGTGTTTCTACTTTGTATAATGTACTCTGTGTGTTTCTACTCTGTATAATGTACTCTGTGTGTTTCTACTCTGTATAATGTACTCTGTGTGTTTCTACTCTGTATAATGTACTGTGTGTGTTTCTACTCTGTATAATGTACTCTGTGTGTTTCTACTCTGTATAATGTACTCTGTGTGTTTCTACTCTGTATAATGTACTCTGTGTGTTTCTACTCTGTATAATGTACTCTGTGTGTTTCTACTCTGTATAATGTACTCTGTGTGTTTCTACTCTGTATAATGTACTCTGCTTAAACTGTCCTAACGAAGTCTTAGCCCCGCTGATATTATCAGTGGTGGAGACGGTCAGCCGTGTTTCACAATGGCATTGTACAGGTGTCTTCATGTTCCTAATAGTAAAACTCTCACACCCCTACCCTCTGAAGTTAAAATTTCTACTCTGCATACACTTTTTCAGCCTCGACTCTTGGTCCGTCCAAACATTCAATCTCCCCTCGGACAGACGGATAACTAAATCTTTCATTTCGGACACTATATTTTGTTGAGATGGTCACCCTGGCCATAATAAAATATAGAAATAATAAATGGGTTTCTCTCTCCAAGGTTCCACCAGTAGAACATTTAAACATTTTTATCTGACAATAACTAGACTGAACAGGGGTAAAACGAACTACTCATGGCAGTAAAAAATTTCCGGTGTTAAAACTTAGCCGAACATAGGGACAGAAAATGGGCGTGAAGTGGGTGTGTCGTCGGGTTTTCAGTCTAATTATACCATAAAATGAACTTTAATTTAAACTGTCTAAAGTTTTTTTAGTAAACATATGTGCAAAACTAGACAATGGACTTCCCCTCCAACTTTGGTAGAAAATAAACGTTTAGTTTTAGTACAAATGAATGATATCGACTATAGTCGTCGTTAGCAATTTTGCGTAGGAAAAAAAACTGCGACTTAAGTCGTCCATAGCAGCGAGACTGGGAGCGACTATAGTCGTCAATAGCATCGAAAGGATTAAATTTCATGGCAACCCACTTCAAATCAGCTCGCGACGTACACTTTGAGTAGCAATACTTTTATGACATTATAGTCTACTTAATGCAACTTTGTACTATTTACAATAATGTATGTGTCATCCTCAATCAGCATGAAAAAGCTTCTCTTGACATGCTAGATTTCATTATTACAAGAAAAAAACTTATGGAAGATGGCGGCATATTCAGGAAGTATAGCTTGGATCAAAATGATGTCATTTTTATAAAAGAAATGATATATGGACCTTTAACAGAAGTAGGTAGTATCTATTTCAGATTTTCTATTACAAATAGTAAGCTCTTGCTGTAATACATTCATCACATCATAGCATTTTTAGTTATTACATCATATAAAAGAAATTAATGTGACAATATTTATCTGCTCTTTTTTGAAATGTTTAATTATGATTACTTTTAAAATTTACCTACAAATTTATTCTGGATATATTCTTCATTTTCTACAGGACAGCAAAGAGTTGAAAGGTAGACAAAAACATAAACATTATTTGTATGAGGTAGATATTTTTATAGCTATATACATAGATAAACATTTGATAAACATTTAATGTGTTATTAGCAGTCGTTTACAAAGTCATGTCAAAAGACTTATAAAATGTAAAATCAAAAATGTTTCAATTCAGTGGCGTAGCAAGCTTAACTCGCGCCAGGAACACCATACCTTTTTAGTCCTCTCCCCTCTTTTCGAAAACCATATAATATTATATGTATTCTAGTACAATAGCTCAATAATAAAAGTTATATTACTTTTTCTATTATTGTATAATGCGGGAAAAATAAAAATAAATGATCAATGCTTTTTATTTAGATTGTTTCCAACAAAAGAAACGGAATTGATGTTGACAAATGGGATTATTTTGCAAGAGACTGTCATCATCTGGGTATCAAAAATAATTTTGACTACAACCGGTACATGAAATTTGCCAGGGTTATAAAAGACGCCAAAGAAGAATGGCAGATTTGTATCAGAGACAAGGTAAACGATGTTTGAATTTTTTTTTTCAATGGCTAGTGGTTTGTTTTTTACAACGTTTTTCTTAACTTCACCTCTTGTCTGTGTGTTTGTTTGTCCGCGGAATTTTGAAATCCAATTTTAGACCACTTTCCGATAAGCTATAGCTCTGATACTTTCAATATAACTCAGAACTCGATGAAAATGCAATAGACTTACTATTTCATTAATATTTGATGAGTTTCTTAATAAATAATATTAAATATGTATGGTGAATAGGTCACAGCCTTGTCTAAATCAAGGGAAATTACTGATGCTAAATATAGTACACAGTAACGGAATTCGGCACCAATTTTAGACCACTTCCCGAAAAACTATAGCTCTGATACTTTCAATATAGCCCAGAACCAATTGACAATGTAATATTCTTACTATTTCATTATGATTTTATGAGTTTCTTAAGTATTTTTCGAAAATAAAATTATTGTGGCTGAAGTAGTGAAGAAAGAATACTGTACTGCGCTTGAACAATTGAACACTGTGACGTCAGAGCTCTCCGATACGTTCGAGCAGAACCACATATAGTTTAATCGGGTCTGTCTAACACCAACATTTTTTAACTATTCGTATTAATTGAAAAAAATTTTTATCTAAAAAGTAGAAAATAAAAATTACATTATAAAAAAATATTTAAAAAAACAACGTTTTTCTTGCGTACTAAAAAGCAGAAAATAATTTCTGAATAAATTGGTAACATGGTGATAGACTTTAAAAGAGCTTATGATTTTTATAAAAACGAAAAACGTTGGGCGCATGTTATACAACACTAGAATTAATTTTACACACTCATATGCATTTTGTTATCTAGATTAAGTTCTAATAAATGATCTGCAATATTGTTGAATAGTTCGAAAACCTTCTGTAATAATTCTTTTCGGATTTAATTGTTAGCATTTGATGATTCTAATACTGTAATACAAACATTCACATAATATAAGATTCATGCGACCAACGATATTCGTTTTTATAAAAATCAGAAGCTCTTATAAAGTCTATTACTATTACCATGTTACCAATTTATTCAAATGTATTCTCTCTTTTGATACGCAAGAAAAATTTTATAAAATATTTTTTTATGCAAATATAATTTTTTATTATCAATCAAGGTACAGTTTTCTTAAGTTTTTGTGTGCTTTTGTTTTGCTGTTGTTTTTTATTTCATTTTTTTAAGCCTAAGACTTTTGTTCCTTAGGAGATCAGCAACTTGTACAACATGTTCTACACTCGGCTTACTCTACACAAAACTGCTTATCAGCACAGAGTGACCAAAACTTTTGACGCCATGTAAATAAATAAATAAATATATATATATATATATATATATATATATATATATATATATATATATATACATGTATAATCAAAATTGTATTTAGTTGGAGCGAATGTTTGTTAGGTGTAAAGCGCTTGACTGTCATCTTGAAGGTCCAGGGTTCGGTCCACTGAGAAAGTTTCCAAGTCAGCCGACCTTAAAATAGATACCTATACATTGCGCTAGCTTCACAATCCCATCATACATAAGGATTCTAAATTTCACCTGCCCCGAAGGTTTTAAGTTTTAAGGGAAAATATGTTATGGTTCTTGTCCTATCCCTTGTTATCACTCCTTGTATTATTCCCCCTGTGTATGCTTGTTGACGTGACCTGATTGCTTTTGTAATGTCAAGCATGCATTGATACGAGTGATGAAATATTGTCATTTCCCACCCAAACTTCAAACATCCACGCAATGAACTTCACCTATATAGTTTGGTGGGAAACACTGCCTACGTCATAAGTTGCATTGTCTGTTTATAAAAGGGACCATTCTATGATTAAAGCGAAGTTTTTGACAAGTTAGACAAACCGTAAGTTTTATGATGGTCGGAGTACTGTAGTCACACGTGCCAGTCCGAATATTGTTGAGTAGTCACACGTTACAGTTCATCCGAGTATTGGTGAGTAGTCACACGTTACAGTTCATCCGAGTGCTGGTGAGTAGTCACACGTTACAGTTCATCCGAGTGTTGGTGAGTAGTCACACGTTACAGTTCATCCGAGTGTTGGTGAGTAGTCACACGTTACAGTTCATCCGAGTGTTGGTGAGTAGTCACACGTTACAGTTCATCCGAGTGTTGGTGAGTAGTCACACGTTACAGTTCATCCGAGTGTTGGTGAGTAGTCACACGTTACAGTTCATCCGAGTGTTGGTGAGTAGTACGTGACAGTTCATCCGAGTGTTGGTGAGTAGTCACACGCTACAGTTCATCCGAGTGTTGGTGAGTAGTCGTACATGACAGTTAGTCCGAGCGTTGTTGAGTAGTCGCACATTACTGTTAGTCCAATGTTCTTGAGTACTAACAAGCGGTAGTTTTCACTGTGTTAAGGTGGTGCTGATATTAATTAATGTTATGTTAGGTTGGTGGTGATATTGATCATATCTTGAGGATTTTTCACTGTAAATATTACATATTAAAGTTCATTCGTTTATTAGTATTCGCCTTTCTCAAAAAGTAGTCCCCTTACTGAATTGTTTTTAGAAGTGACAAGATACACTTCCGGTACCAATTAATGTACGCGAATTTGCGAATAATAAATTTCTGTTGCCGCTTTTCTTTTTATTTTAATCATGAAAATCAAATAATCAAAATTTAATATATTTTTCAGTGGGATTATTTATTATGATTATCTTAAAAGATGAAACTAAGAAGTAGAATGGTTAAAAAAATAATAGCCATTTTAAGCTTAATATTTTAATGGACTGTCTGTCTGTAAACAGTTAAACATTTGTTTAATGCAAACAACTTCAACTCAGTAAAAAAGTACAATTGTATACCAATGTATAAAAATTGACATTTTGAATATGACTCATAGCAGTCCAATTTCCTTCAACCAAAAGGCTATGTTTGTCATTTTTCAAACATTTGTATCTGGCTGTACAGATATAAATTCCCTTCTCGCACCAAAAACCACCAGATATTTTCACTTTAAAAAAATATATTAAATAAGTAACCTATTTTATTATAATATCAAAAATTTTTTTCCTTTTACCTGTAAATTATGAGGTTCGTGATTCTTTCTCTGGCTTCTGTAGCATCTCTCTGTTTGACTACATTTCCTAATGTAGAGCTAAGGTCTGTAACTGTATATTGTTTATTTAAGAAAAATAACACATTGACCATCACCTCATCATCATGAGGTAGTAGTTTCCAACCTTTTACTACCGAATTTTAATTACTATATATCGCACAATATATGCTAATCAAAAATATACTGTTTTAACAATCATTGTTAAATAATATAATGTACATGAGTGTTTGTACTAGGGTTTCGGTTAAGATTATGGTAATGAAAAATTAAGTAAAGTTAATGTTGGTGTTACTGTTAAAAAGTGCCAAGGTTAGGAATATGTCCAGCAAGAAAATTATGACTTATGTGATTTAATATAGGTCTAATTCTCAACGTTTGCCGAGGAATAAGCTTTTTACCATTTAAATTATAACCAATTAAATAAACCTAACGTTAACTCACCCTATCTATCCCTAAACTGGTAACCCTAATCGTCAATTATAAAAACTTTAAATAACAATTTTAGTGTAAAACTTACAAACGAAATGTAACTTACTTTTCAGGTCATGGACATACTTCTCAGAGAAGTATTTGTAACCCTTCGTAACTTCTCTCTCTGATATCGGACATTTTGTTACTTTAAAAACTTGTCAACGTCAGAAAATTAAATTTTAGTCATAAATTTAAACTCATTATATCTTAGGTTAGACGAAAATGTAGAAAAAATAATCGAGAATTAATAGAATTTATCGAGCTAAGTATTAATCAAGTATTTAAATATCATTAAAACAAAGCGACCGGAAGCCCATTATGATCTTTTCACAAAGACAGCTGACGCGCAGGAATACATGTGAGAAAGGAGTATAAGGACTCTGCCTTGCCATTATTTTGAAACTCAATGGGAATACGACAGTTTTATTAGCACTAATATTTTGAATTACAGTGTGAACGTCAATGTTTATTGGTGGCAATGAGAAGAAGTGCGCATTTGACGTGAAAAAAAAATTACACTGTTGGTTTGTAAAATAAATGTGAACACCAGTTGTAAACACTGGAGTGGTAACAAGAATAATCATAAATACCCTGACCAGAGTAACAGTAACCTTTTTATTAACACCTTCTATACATTTAATAAATGCAACATCTATGTATGGTTAGCTGACTTTTGCTAAAACAGGAGGGTGGGGGTCATTTTTCAGCACTATCAAGTATTAAAAAAAAATTCTCAAAAAAGGCTTTAATTAAAATGTACTAAATGTTAAAGTGACACAAATTTTTATAGAAATTTGGATAACTACAAAAATTAAAGTTAGAACGCACTTTAGGGAACGTAATCTATAGAAAATTAAAGCTTTCAAAAATTTAGGAAAAACTGTGTCTCCAAACTCAGTTTATTGAAAAATGAAACTGAAAGTAATATTCCCTTTAAATAGCCTGTATTCACCCTTTTCGTTTTAGTCATACAAATTTCTATAAATATTTGTTCAACCAAGATCTTAATGAATGTGTATTTTTAAAGTTTCCTGTTATAATTTGTGTCGTTGTTTGTCGAAATTCATTATTATTTCATTAATTACCTTGTCGTTAAGTCATTTGATAATTTATTTTTTCAAGAATAAAGTGCGCATTTATGATGAAATCTCATTGAAGGAAGTTTTTTTTAAAAAAGCTGTTTTTAAAATCAGCTTTAGTCTTTCCTTGTACTTACAAAAAATACATAACATCGCCTCCTCCAACCAACAACAAACTCTATGATTCAATTACTTGTGATTTATTATTTAAAATTAATTGATGGGTGATTTAATTTCCTTTACATTAAGGATAAGACAAGCTCTGTTGAAGGCTGACGATGACTTTAGGATTACTGGCACAGACGGGTACGTTCCTTATATTAAAAAATCAAGAACGACAATAAATAGTAAATAATTAAACTTTTATACAATAGTTTATCAATGATTTTGGCTTTAGTTTATGTTTCTATATGATTTGAAATGTCATTGTGTTCCTCTTAGCAAGGAGCTCAAAATGTCTGAAAGTATTGGCGACATGTGCGCTTACAGTAAGTTGACGGATTCCATTTTGTTTCAAATTTTGGATTCTAAGATCACGACTGATAAAATGCAAGAAGCTAAAAATGTCATACAGCGTATTTTTGAAAGGAATCTGTACACTGTCATTTGTGAAAGCGAAGCATTAGAGTCTCAGGATTTCGAATTGGTAACAAATCTCCTGGTTTTAGCTAACTGGAATATTAATACGTACGATGTAAAAAAAAAATAAAAATTATGTTTGGTTTTGGATCAGTCAGTGATAAATATTATTGATTGTTTTATTTTTTTTTTTTTTTTGAAGAAAGAGGATACAATGAAAGCTGAGATTATCAATAAAGTAGAGGAAAGTGATGGGCAATCCGTTGAGCAAAATAGCCTTGAGATACAGGTGAGAAATAGCTCTTAACTTGTTGTGTAACATAATATTTTACTGTTTTTAAGGTGGCTTTCAGTTAAAAACATCATTAACTAACTCTTGTCTGATCCGTCTCAGATTGTGAAGTTTGATTTTGGAATGAAGAGCAAAAATCCAGTGGAGAAACTTTTAGTCTACTCCAAGACCAACGAAGATGTTGCATTTAAGCTACCGAAGAGTAAGGTAAGTTTGAAAAGTGGCAAATTTTTCGTCATTGTGATAGATATCTAAAAGAATATCAATACTAACTTTTAGTGGCTTAATAAATAAATATTCTGTGTCAATTTTTTTTGTTTTCTGGAAATGTGGTATATGATATTTATTTAAGAAATTGTTTCTAATGAAAGCTCAATGTTCAAAAGTTGGTTAATCCATTTTAAAACTTTTTTTGGTGTTTAAGGTATTTAATTTGCTACTGCTGTTAATCTAACATGCACACACAAGACTAAAAACCCATTATCTGCATGAAGCAAATTGGTTCATAGTTACACCGTCTTACAAGTCACCCACTGTCTGCAGACTGCTGTCTAGCTAAGTGGTACCTCGACATAAGAGTGTCCTAAAATTCGAGATTTTTTAGATATGAGCCGTCAAGTGATGTTTTGCTCTGAAATACGAGAAAAACTTGAAATTCTAGCAGGTAGGCCGGCTGCACAGGAACCAGTTTACTGTGTTTCGTGCGTCTCGCATTTTCCCGCACCTAATTCAGTATGTTTGTTTGCCTCGCTGTCAAAGTATCTTTGATAAGTTGTACTCGCAATTTGTGCTTTTTGTTCATTTATAGTACTTATCACATTTTATGTAAACATGGGTCCTAAGAAAGTGATTGGAAAGGTCAGTGCTCAGAAGAAATTGATGTCTTTTGAATTAAAGCGTGAAATCGTAGAAAAACATGAGCAAGGTGTCCGAGTGACTCAACTGGCTAGACAGTACGGACGTAGTACTTCAACGAAATGTACTGTGCTTAAACAGTAACAGTTGGTAAAGGGTTTAACTCCAGCTAAGGGCGTTACACTAATTTCCTCCGCCTATTTCCTCCACCCTAACCCTCCGCCAGCATCTTGCGTAAGATCTAGTCGACTAAATTTCAAGTAAATAAAGTTAATAAAAACCTTATTTCTTTACATTCTCTTTTACAGGCGACCCTCGACTTTCGCACATATTTGGTTACTGAAAGTGTGTGCGAATGTTGAATGTACGAAAGTAGAGTGAAAAAAAAAAGTTGAAAAATTGTAGTTTAAAATATTTATTTATCGATAATAGGAACATATAATTTAAAATATATATTTTTACATATACATACTTAATTCATCTATGTGTGTTTAAGTACTTTCAGGTGTTTTCTTTATAAACCTATCAAGAGTTAATTCAATACCAACCCTTTTCTTTTTTCTTGATACAGAGTTTAATAGCATGCTTTATCTTTCTCAATCGCCCTACGTACTTGAGATACGTGTGCTCCATTGTCGTCACATTTTTCCATTATAGCGATAAATTTCTCAACGTGCATGAAGGCTTTTTCATTTTTTTGACTGTCAAAATGGTGTTGGTTTTACCAGCTTCTTCTTCCTCACTTTCATTATGTATTTCACTTAATTCATGTTCGTCGAGTAAGTATATTTGAGTTTAGTTCATTCATTAGGCTAACTATTTAATCTGTGAGAAAAGACCAGGTATAGACCGGAAATTCCATAGACCGGGTATACGGAAAGAGTCGGAAATTACTTAAAGTGCTTCACTAGCGCTTTTATGGACGATTCTAAAAACACATTTAAAAATTATTTTTTTTTAAATGTTCGAAATAGCGAATGGTGCAAAAGTAGAATGTGCGAAAGTCGAAGGCCGCCTGTATTATGTTGTTATACAAAATTTGTCATTTAAAAATACATTTTATTATTCATAAACACGTTACAAAAACAAGTGGGATGGCATTTTGGGGGCTGGAACGGATTAATGCCATTTTGATTTGAGATACGAGCAAATTGACATACGAGCAACGTAACGGAAAGAATTAAATTCATATCTCGAGGTACCACTGTAAAATAATAATCCAATTATTATAAACGTATTACATCAAGTTATGATTTTAACTTTCATTTATTCATCCTATACAGGTGAGCCGAATTTTGGGTCCAGTAACCTTCTCAGAGACTTTCATCCGCGTTGTCTACCATAACGATCTTATTAGTGAGACCTTGAAGACAGTCACCAGAGACTGTGTAATACAATGGCAGACTGCTAAAACTCGTAGCTTAAAAAGGAAGGCTGAGTAAAGCTTTAAGAAAAAAGATGCGGGTTAAAAATGGTTAGAGCCCCTAGCACACAAGATGGTTGCCCCCCCCCTACAAAAATAAAGACAAAGAAATATGCGTATAGTTTGAGTTATCAGGTCTTTATGCAAGCCTGGTGCTACATGTTTCATATCCATCTCTGCACTATTGTATTTATTTTAAGAATTTTTGTTTTATATTAATCCTAAATTTAAATTATAAAACTTTAAAATCATCAATCATATGATGTGGTATGGGTTTTATTTTATAAGCTAACTTCTTTTTCTGTATTTCATGTAAATTAAAGGCATTTCTCGAGATTTTTATATTAATTCATTACTGTTAATATCAAACATCTTATTATACATTAAAACTTTAATTTTTCATTTTTTTCAAGGCACTTTTTGTGATAAAACTTTTGTATTTCTGTTATAGATAAATCAAGAAGGTGCATTTCAGTTTGAGTAGATGAACAGTTATTATTTTTTTATGTAAGGGAACAATTAAGAAACAAATGTATTGTTTATCACAACAGGAAGGTGGTTCTTAAAGAGCGCAAAACAGTTTTACATATTTCCATACATGGCTTGTTCAATTCGTTTAAATATTGTATTTTTAATAAATTAACAAAGTTTTTTTATTATAATGTAAATGTATGACTTGCAAGTTTTATTATATAAGTTCACTTTATATATCGGAGCTTTTTTAATACTTTTAAAACAAATTAATTGCTTTTTCATAAAGATTTCGTTGATGAATGATTTATGTTATTGTAATTTCTTGTTAACTTTTCTATGAAGCCTTGTTTTCGCACGGTTCAATGCTGGCATTACTTACACATGTCTTTTCATGTAATATGGGAGAATTTTTAGAACTTTATGTTTTAATTGTAATGAATATAAAACATTGTCTGTGTATAAAGACTACTCATTTTGTAGACTTCATCTTTAGTATGTTAATTTCTTGAAATGTTTTTGCATTAGATAAAGTAAATGATTGATAAAAATATTAAGACTGTTGTTATTTTGACTTTGCACTTTAATTTGCATTTTAATTAAATAATGCTGTCACGTGAAACAAACTTGTTACTGGGTTTATGAATATACATAAACTTATTATGTGGCAACTATGAAAATAACTTAACAATCAAGTATAATACAAAAAGTCCTTTCATTGCCTAGTGAGGCTAACACAGCTACTACTCTTAATTGAACTCCCACATACATACTCTGTTCATTTACATATCTCGCTCTCCCAGGCCAGCAGGGATTTTAACTAGGGTTGCTGATTTAACTGCGTTAATTTGCGATTAACGCGTCAAAGAAAATTGCGATTGAAATTTTTAACGCAACACCTAAAAGCGTTAATTTTACCAAAATGATGAAAATTCACCAAATCGATAAATAACAGAATTTCACTCAACAATATGAAGTTAAGGTCTATTGACTTATTGGGTAGATCTACCACCCCTACTCTGTCACAATTCGCTCACACCCTAACACACAGGTATATCAACAAAAGCCCCACTTGTAATATAATATGAAGACAAGTAAACCTCCTGCTCCCTTTCCGCTCGATGTAAAAATAGAAAAGTTTCATTCACTAGTTAACATTATATACTGTAGTGTATTGGTGGAGGTACTGTAGTGTATTGTTTAAGGTAAAAAACAACAAGTGTATAATGAACCCGGTTGTAATTAGATTAAAATAATGAGATGCTAGAAATTTTGTATCATACTTTTTGCACATAATATAATTTTTTTTTGTATTTTTATAATACAGCTGTGGTCACGTCTGCAACAACTTCGCTTATTTCATATACATGACACCAATAATTAGTGTCTAGACAGTGCCTAGACATGGTCTGTACACGAGGCAGTGGTTGTATTTTTCAGAATTTTTGTGACATTGAGTTAAGTTTATATAGGACTGTTGATTTACTACAATTAAAGCGTAATTAATGCGTTAAAAATATGCGATTACATTTTTAACACAAACACCTAAATGCGTTAAATTTTACCCAAATGCTAGCATTTCAGAGTTGCAGAAAAAAAAATCAGTTAATAATAACCCAATTCTATAACCAGATCAGACAAGATTTTTTTTTTAAAAAGCAAGAAAAAAAACTCGAACACAAGAGTGTGACGTTTACAAAAAATCATAGCAGCTATAGGCCTATGACCTTGAAACAATGGGATTGTCATTTCTTAATTCTAATTTATGACCTTGAATACAGTTAGTGAACATCTGGAGAAGCGTGCTATACATAGTTCGACACGTGCCATAACGTAACTTGTGTAAACTTGTTTTGGGTCAGCAAAGTAACGTCATCTTAGTGGGGAGAGACTGCTAAGCGTGTACAAAAATGTAACTGGGGTGGGCAAAGTGGAATATTTTTAAAAAACGCGTTAATAATTATAAGGGACCGAGTACATTCTGGCTATACAGTGGGTATTCGGTTAACGAACTGTTCCAACAGCGAACAAATCGGACAACGAACACTTTCAGGAAAGATTTTTGTGTTCGGACAACAAACAAAATTCGGATAACGAACAAAAACTAATTCTAACGAAAACGTCTCGGCTCTCGAAACACCCGACATCAGTCCTCAATTAGTCCTGAAAATGAATGTGCGCGTGCGCTGACACGTCATCATTCATACTACGTAGCAGTGAGGCAGCACCATACGACGCGTAGGGTAGTGTTCGACGACACATCGTCAATAGTGTACCATACGTAGTTGGTTTATGTCCTTGTGGTTTTCTTATGTGCTTCTCTAAACGCCTTATAAAAAATCCCCTGAAAATTTGAAAATATTATGGGACCTGAAAAGAGTGGAGTGTCAAGAACTGTGCTCACCATAAAAACCAAGCAAGAGATTATAACAAGTAGAGAGTGGACAAATAATGACTGATGTTACCAGGCAGTAAGGCTTGAACAGGTCTACTGTAGGCACAATCCTAGCTAAAAGAAGATATCATCAAAAAGACTCAAGCCGCTAAAGGAGTAACGAAAATTACATCTGAGAAGCAAAAAAAAGTGTCATCCATGATAAAATCGAGAGTTTGCTTTTAGTTTGGATAAATGAACGGGAGGTGAAAAGAGATGTAACTAGAATGGCCATCATTCAAGAGAAGACTGGAGAAATTTTTGAGAAATTGAAAGAACAAATTCCAGGCTCGTCCTCCGAAAATCTAGAATTCAAGGCTACCACTGTCTGGTTTACAAAATTTAAAAGGAGATATAGCATTAAACAAGCTGACGTCAATAGGGTTGCTGATCATCATTGCCTGAAAGTCCTGAAGGAGAGAGAAAAACAACCGACATTGGACATGTTCTTTAGCGTCCAAAGAAAGGGAAAGAACTGATTAATAAGCAAGACCATATGTATGTATCATATTTGTAATAAATAAGCTTACTAAGAAATTATTCTTGAGCATGACAATTTTTTTAAAATTTAATTTTTAGGATCTCCAGAACGAATTAATCAAATTTCCATTAACATATATGGTAAATCGATGATCGGTTAACGAACGATTCGGATAGCGAACATAAATGTGGAACGGATTATGTTCGTTAACAGAATACCCACTGTAATCTATGTCCGAATTAATTATAACCTTGTAAGTGTTCATGTTTTTGAAGAATCATCTACCTAAAGAATGTCATGTCATTTCATCTTATGGAAATATAGAGAGAAAGTGTAAAATGTTTCCTAATACGTAAATTGGTGGGAGTAAGGTGTCATTCAAGATTTAGAGCACTTATTTTACTGGAGAAAGCGCTATTCTTTTTATAAATACGCCATTACATGTTCCCCCATTACACTTTGGGTCATGTAGTCAATTGCATGGATTATTTTTTTTTTGAAAATCATAAATAAACCACGTGACAATTTTAAAAAGTAAAAATAAAATCCATAGTTTGTCACGTTTAGTGTAAACAAATGTTCTATTTTTTACAGTTTTATATCGTTCTTTTATGGTTAGTTATCTAGCTGGTCAGTTTGCACGTACACTGCAGAAAAATCAGCCCTATCTTGGCATCACAGAGAAAGATATTCTATGTGTTGAGATTGCTGGACTTTGTCATGACTTAGGTTATTCAGATTTTTTTTTCGATCTGTAATATAATTCGAGCATATGTGTAAAATAAAAAGCTAAGAAAATTAGATTTATAGACTTGTTATTGATAGATTATATGGGTGGATGAAAGAATAGAGAGAAAGATGATAGATAGATAGATAGATAGATAGATAGATAGATAGATAGATAGATAGATAGATAGATAGATAGAAAGATAGATAGATAGATAGATAGATAGATAGATAGATAGATAGATAGATAGATAGATAGATAGATAGATAGATAGATAGATAGATAGATAGATAGATAGATAGATAGATAGATAGATAGATAGATAGATAGATAGATAGATAGATAGATAGATAGATAGATAGATAGATAGATAGATAGATAGATAGATAGATAGATAGATAGATAGATAGATAGATAGATAGATAGATAGATAGATAGATAGATAGATAGATAGATAGATAGATAGATAGATAGATAGATAGATAGATAGACTATTAACTAGTAATGTATTCATATTTCAGGTCATGGTCCATTTTCTCATGTTTTTGATGGACAGTTTATTCCCGCCGCTAGACCAAACACAAAATGGACGGTATAATTTGTAATCACATTGTTTTAAAAGATTAATAAACGTTCTGTGTGAGGAAAATTTTATGATCCTGCCCAGTGATTCTCAAACTCATGTGATTCCCCTCCCTTTTTAAAAATCAGTAACTTCATGTTTTACCCTCTTGTAAAGAAAGGTGGAAAAAAACAAAGAATAAAAGTTTGAATGAATTTTACATTCATGCAGTGGCGTACCTAGGGGGCACTTTTTATTACTTTATAGGGGGGGGCGGAAAAAATGTATAGATTAAATTGAAATACCTAAATGAGAGAGCGGCAAAATCGTCTTCCACCCTGGGCGGCCGATACCCACGCTACGCCGCTGCATTCATGTATTGTTGATAAATTAATTATTAAATTTTATGGAGGCCCAACTCAAATCAGTTCATGTCCGGCACTTTGAGAACTACTTCTCTTAAGAATGACTATTTTACATCATGCGACTTTGTACCGTTTACAATCCTCTCTGTGTCATCCTCTTTCAGCATGAGGAAGCTTCTCTTGATATGCTAGATTTCATTATTAAAAGAAAAAAATTTATGGAAGCTGATGGCATATTCAGGAAGTATAGCTTGGATGATAATGATGTCATTTTCATAAAAGAAATGATATATGGGCCTTTAGCAGAAGTAAGTAGTGTCCATTTCAGGTTTTTTTATGACTAATTAGATCACGTATTGCTATAATACGTTTATTCGCATTATTACGTAATCGTAAACATAAATCAATGTGACAATATAATATTTATCTGCCCGTATTACTAATTGCAATGTTTAATAATGATTACTTTTAAAATTTAACTTTTAGGCATAGGCCTACTAATTAATTCTGGATTTTTTTAAATTATTCTACAGGGCAGCGATGTGCTGTACGGTAGACAAGAACACAAACATTATTTGTATGAGGTAACAGACATTTTTAAATATATATAAATAGCTAGACATTTAGTGTGCTAATGGCAAGCGTTTACGGATAGTCATTATAATCTTTTTAAAAAATGTAAATAAAAATTATTCACTTAATATCATACCTAATTATATTTATTATTTAAATTGAATGACTTAATGTCACACCTTATTATCTAAATATATATATATAATTCTCTTCATCGCAAAACCATGTGGAACACCAGTCTGCAAGACTATTTATAGATTTGTCGCGTTTGTGGAATTCCTAAATGCGTCACATCAAGCCAGACGCGTTCAACTTTGCATACCATGTATTTTCTCCGAAGATGTCAGCCTGTTATTTTGTTTCATTGCTTTTTTTTTTGAAATATAATTACAAAACATGTAATTATATTGATTGATAAGGCGGCGTATGCTACGCCGCGGTTTGGCTATTATTTATTTTTTGAATTGAATGACTTAATATCATACCTAATTATATTTATTATTTGACTCGAATGTTTTTGGGCTTATAATTACTAGATAATGTATTTCAGTACTGAACCCTAAAAATAATAAGTTAAACCACCTTTTCTATTATTGTAAAATGTAGAAAATAATAAACAAAATAAATGGTTAAACGCTTTTTATTTAGATTGTATCCAATAAGAGAAACGGAATTGATGTTGACAAATGGGATTATTTTGCAAGAGACTGTCATCACCTGGGTATCAAAAATAATTTTGATTTTAACCGCTACATGAAATTTGCCAGAGTTATCAAAGACGCCAAAGGAGAATGGCAGATTTGTATCAGAGACAAGGTAAAATAAGTTTGAATTTTTTTTTAAGATTTTGTTTAATTGTTTAAATGGATTGCCTTCTGCTTTTTTTTTTTGGTGGACTTATCTTGTATATTTCTTTTTTAATTGCCAATGGTTTTGTCTTTTATCAATCAAGGGAAATAGTTTTAATATATGTTTGTGATTTGTTTTACATTGCATTCTTTTTTAAATCTAAGACTTTTGTTCCTTAGGAGATCAGCAACTTGTACAACATGTTCTACACTCGGCTTACTCTACACAAGACTGCTTACCAGCACAGAGTGACCAAAATTTTTGACGCCATGTAAATATATATCTATTTATATATGCAAATAATTATAATTGTATTTAGTTGGAGACGATATTTGTTTGGTGTATACAGCCCCGTAGCGTGAAAATTATACAGCAGGGGTCAGGCATTCTACAGCAATGGCCAGGCAATAGCAGGGGGGCCAGGTAATACAATTTACTAAGTAAAACAAATAAGCAGAGGTGGGCAGACAAAACGCAGGGGGCTATCTGCCCCCCCCCCCGCACGCTACGGGCCTGGGTGTATAGCACTCCACTGTAAACCTGAATGTACATGGTTCGATCCCACTGAGAAGGTTTCCCAGTCCACCTATCTTAGAATCCCATAATGCAGATGAATTCCACATTTTATCTGGTCGATTTATAAGGACAAATATGTTATGATTCCTTATGTACCGACCTTTGAATTACAATGTGCACGTTCATGAGAATTGATGGTAATTAGATGAACTGCGCATTCAACGTGAAAAAAAAATGGCGCTGTTGGTTTTTCCAAATAAATGTGGAGAGTTCACCAACTGTAAACATTGTGGTGGTAACAAGAATAATGATAAATACCCCGATCGAGAAATATTTTCTACAATACATTAATGAAACATATATTTATTAGAGCTGTTGTTCGATTAAAAAAATTGATCGAAATTAAGGTATAATTAAAAATATTATCGCAAGTTATCGCACATTTTAATTGACACAATATAATACATTTAATTGTTTTCAAACTCGTATGCCATTATTTCATAGCATAAAATTGGCATAATAAACAAGTCAGTTTATGTTGTGAAATAGTTTTAATTAATTGTAACAGATCTGTTAAGTATTAGCATA
This sequence comes from Bulinus truncatus, assembly GCA_021962125.1. Classification (NCBI taxonomy): domain Eukaryota; kingdom Metazoa; phylum Mollusca; class Gastropoda; family Planorbidae; genus Bulinus; species Bulinus truncatus. The sequence continues at coordinate 834,464 of JAGDYQ010000232.1, forward strand.
TATGTCTATTGAATTAATTACTCAGACGAGTTTGTCGACATGTATAAATCACTTCAAGTGATGCGTGATGGGGTTTTTTTTAATCAACAAAAATGCTAAACATGTGTTTTTTCTCGGACCTTAGGTTCCGAACTCATGACAAATGTCAACCCCTCGTTCCCCCATCCCTGTCATATTTTGCTACACTTTACACCCACGTAAGACAAGTTCACCCTACCCTCTAATACCGTACCTACCCCCTACATTTTCCATCCCAAAAAAATACACGCGTCGTTTATATCTCACATGTGACTTGTTATTAATAAAATAATAGTACAGCCAGAAAGTAGTAGATCACTTATTATTAACGCGTGTTTTTTTTTCTTGATTTTACCCCCTTTCTCTATCCGGTCACATTTTTTGATACAGTCCACAGCCTCTCTCCCCACAAAGATGACGTTACTTGTGGCTTACCCAACTAACGTACCACCCTCTGTCCAAAAACAAGTTGACACAAGTTCCATTCTTTCAAACCAAAGGCATCTGTCAATCAAACTACTAGCACACGTCTGCAGAAGTTCACTAATTGTATCATTCAGGTGCATAAATTTGAATTAAGAATGACAATCCTATTGGTTCAAGGTCATATAGCTGCTATGATTTTATGTAAACGTGACAGTTTCTGTGTTGAGCTGTTTTTTCTTGCTTTTTTTTAATCATGTCTGATCTATTTCCGATTATAGAATTGGGTTATTTACTAATTTTTTTCCCTTGATTTTTTCCGCAATTTGGTTGTGTATCGATTAGGCTCTACTCTGTACTTTTAGCGTTTTGGTCAAATTGTTTAATTATTCTGTAATTAGTTTTCCATGTATTTGTAAAAAAAAAAATACTACCCCCCTCCCCGCAAAAAAAAACCTTAATTATTGTTTACTAACCTAAAGAATAAAACAAGCTCTGGTGATGGCTGACGATGACTTTAGGATTATTGGCACAGATGGGTAAGTTTCATATATAAAAAAAAGGCAAGGACAAATAATTAGTAAATAACCATACTTTATAAATAGTTTATTAAATGATTTTTACATTTGTTTTTTTTTTTTCATGAAATAAAATATTATTGTGTTTCTCTCAGCGTGGAGCTCAAAATGTCAGAAAGTATAGGTGACATGTGTGCGTACAGTAAGTTGACGGATTCCGTTTTGAATCAAATTTTGGATTCTAACATCACGACCGAGAAAATTCTGAATGCTAAAGCCGTCATTCGACGTATTTTTGAAAGGGATCTGTACACCGTCCTTTACGAAAGCCAAGCATTAGAGTCTGGGGATTTTGGAATGGTAACAATCTCATGTATTTTGGAATGGTAACAATCTCATGTATTTTGAAACGGTAACAATCTCATGTATTTTGGAATGGTAACAATCTCATGTATTGCGCTAATTGGAATAGTGAAACGTACAATGTATAAAAAAAAATATTATTATGTTTTGTTTTGGTTTAATCAGTTCTGAATAACTAGCTATAAGATATTGAATGTGTGATTATTTTTGTTCAGAATGAGGATCAAATGAAAGAAACCATCGTCCGTAAAGTACGTGAGAGTGATGGGGAGATCGTTACCTTGGATAGCCTTGGGGTACAGGTGAGAACTAGTTCAGAATATTTTTTTGCCTCATATAACTTTTTATTGTTATTGTATAAGGTGACTTTCAATTGGAAACATCAGTAACTGATTTTTGCCTAATCCATCTCAGATGGTTAAGTTTGATTTCGGAATGAAGCACAAAAACCCTGTTGAGAAACTGTTAGTCTACACCAAGACCAGAGAAGATGTTGCAAAAAGGCTATCGAAGAATAAGGTAAGTTTGATAAGTGACCAGAGATAGTTATTTAAAAAAAATCAAAACTAAATGTAAATGAAAGATATTTGTACTTGCCTTAAATATTGTGTTTCAATTCACGCGGTTTCTGTCATTGTGATATAAGCAAAAAGTTATTTAAGAAAGGGATTCTAATAAAAGCTAAATTTTTAAAAGTTCGGTTAATATTTCTTTTTTTTTACTTTTTGGTGTTAAAAGTATTTTTTTTCTATTGTTTGTTAGCATAGCGTGCGCGTGCAAGACTAAAAACCTGTACTTGATAGAACTATTATATACTGGTATTGTACTTTAAAATTTGGCCGTTGGCAGTTAGGCTCGAAACCATTATCCTCACGAAGCAAATCGGTTCATAATTACACCTTCCTTAAATTAACCCACTGTCTGCAAACTGCAGTCAGGCTATTTTTATGTAATTTAAGAATATACTATTTTTTATGAAAAAAATATATCACGTTATGATTTTTTTACTTTTCTTTTATCATCCTGCACAGGTGAGTCGAATTTTGGGTCCAGTAACCTTCTCAGAGACTTTCATCCGCGTTGTCTACCACAACCATGCTGCTTCTAGGACCTTGAAGAAAGTTACCAAAAGATGTGTTAAGCGCTGGACGAATGCTTTAGATTGAGATGCGGATGAAAGACAGAACACCGGGTGCGCATAATCATAGTTGGCCTCCTATAAAAATGAAGGCAGAGTAATATGCTTATAGTTTGGGTTTTAATGTGTATTTGTGCAAGCCTGGGTGTCACATCTGCCATAAGGAATCTTTTTTTTAATAATAATAGTATATTAGTACCTTACTTAAAAGATATAACTTTTATAGCATCTATCATTTGTTATGGGTGGCTTTTATTTTATAAGCTAACTTTTTTTAACCGTATCTCTTGTAATCACTGTTAATAACATAAATCTTACATACATTATGACTTTTATTTTAACGTTTTTCTCGCTAATGCATTTTTTCGATGCACTTTTGCGTTAAACCTTTGGTACTATCAGATTATAAATAGAACAAAACGTGCAGCTCGATTTGGGTTGTTCTACCATTCGTTGTATTTATTTTTATTTATGTAAGGGAACAAATAATACAAAAATTGGTTGTTTATCATAACAGGAAGCTGGTTCTCAAAGGCACAACAGTTTGACATACTTTTAGACACCGCTAGTTCAATTTTAAATATAATATTTTTTTTTATAAATGGACAAATTTATGCAAGAGAGAATTGTATAGCTTTTTTTTTGTTATAATATACAAGCATAAATCGCAGGTTTTATAAAAGTTCGCTTTCTTTAATATATCGAGAAAAATCAATTATAAAATATATTAGAGCTTTATATTACTTTTAAAGCGAATTAATTGATTTTTCATTGAGATTTCGTTGCTGAAAGGTTGATGTTATTTTTAATATGCAGCTTTGTTTTTTTTGCACTGTTTCGTGCAATTTGTGGGCATTTTTTGAAATTTTATCTTTTAATTTTAACTCTTAAATCTTACAGCTATTAATACATCTTCATAATTATAACATCGTCTATGCATATAGATTACAAAATATGATTCCTTAATTAATCATTGAACAGATTTTTTAAACTGTACCTAATAATATGTTTACTTCTTGAAATATTTTTGGTTTACATAAAATAAATAATTGATACAAATAATTAGACTGCGTTGTTATTTTAACATTTTCATCAAATTATGTTGTCACATGAAACACACTTGTTACGGGGGTTTAATAAATACCACATAAACTTATTATGTGGCAACTACAAAAATAACTCAACGATCAAGTATAGTACAAACACTCCTTTAATCCAATTACGTCTTTGCCTAGTGAGGCTTACACAGCTACTACTCTTAATTGAAATTGAACCTCTCCGTATGAGTGACATTCTCTGACTGTTCATTTACATATCTCGCTCTCCCAGGCAAGCTGCACACACACACACACACGCACATAGCCAGGTTCTTCAAGGATCTAGTCCCCACCCCCAACCTAACTTTAGCTGACCATTCATACTATTGTGCAGCCAAGCGTGCAAAATAATCACATACAACCTTAACCATACGCACCCACACACACATACACACACTACCCCACTCTGTGACATAGGTAAAAAGTCTTTAATAAATTACATTTGTAACAAACAGGCATTGCCACTTTGCTGTGCAATCTTAATAAGAATGTGTGTGTTACGTGTCCTTATAATGATAATACTTGTAGAAGGTGTAATAATTCAGACAACTCAAATTATGAAGTTAACTCCCGTGAAGTAACATCAACAATCATTTAATTCTTGAACATAAACTGACATAAAGGTGAACTCAGGAGGAGTACAATAGCAAACTGTAACCATGCATCCATCTACATCGATGCCCAAAATCTAGACTAACTATAAAACAAAGCATGTGCTCCCAAGTGTCGGTTTAATATACGTCATTTGTACCAAATGACGTATACACTAAAATCTACAATAAACTACAACACAAGATGGCGGAATGACGCCATAGCTACTGCGGTGGGCGGAGCCTACCGAATTGCGTCATCAAGCTTAGGCTATACTATTTCTCCACAGTGTGTGAAGTCCCTGTAAGGATGAGATGTTACCTCATAGATCCTATAAACCATTAATGAGACGGTTTTTATGTTGCCCTGCTTTCATCCCCACCATAACCGGTAGTACAATGGCCATGGAGGAACCACACGAGGAATAGCTGGGACTTTAACCATGACCTGAAATATCCATTGGTTTTCATGTGCATGTAGAATTAAACATTAATCTTTGACTATCCCTTATCATATCAGAAGTTCCTGATCTAATTCTATTATTTTTAGAGCTGCTGTTCGATTTTTAAAAATAAATTGATCGAAATTAACGCATGATTAAAAAATGTATCGCAAATTACGCAAATTATACGTAAATATTTCGTTTCCCCAAATAATATTTATAAGTGATAATCTTTATTTTATAAAATATAATGTAAGTTTTAATCAATATTTCTCAAAATCTAAATATTATCAAAAACAATTTTTTTAATATGTACTCGACTGCCAAATTTATTTGTCTTTCTATTTGCACATTAGTAATATTACAAACAAATAAACAACTCTAAATCCTCATTTGTCTACCAGAAATATCATCTAAAGCGTTCAACTATATTTAAAGTGGAATACATGATAGCTTACTTAGAACAATAGAAGAAAGTGTACTCCTGAAGTAGATCATTTTGAAAGTTGGACGTTAAATTATTTTTGTCTTACACTCAACAAACCATTCCCTGATTATACTCTCTATCTGCTGTACTTCAGCCTTATCTCTGCTATGACATTTACATAAGAATTAATATAAGTACAGATAATTCGTTTACGACAGTCCAAACTAAATTTTATATAAATACTAAAAGTCATAAATACTAAAAGTCATAAATACTAAAAGTCATTAATACTAATAGTCGTAAATACTAAAAATATTCGTTAATACTATTAAAAAAAAAAAGAAACGAGAAATTAATCTAAAAAGAATACTAAAAAAAAACGAAACTTAACAATAAATGAACATTTAACGTGACATTTAGCCTTTCTGAACATTCTTTTTGTGTCTGATCTTCTCTTTAATGACTTTACCATCATCAGTAAAGTTGCGCGAATAACAAGACAAGATCGACGAAAACCGTAACAAATTTTCTGCTAACTGCATTTTTTCCTAATACCTTTGGAGTTCTTTCACAGACATTGATTCTTAAAAAGATATGTTAGTCACAGCTGCTTTAGTAAACACCCTGTCAGCTGATGTGGTAGGTCACGGCAGACTAGAGATAACATAATCTTTATTTTTAGAATGTTTACCATCATGAATTTATCTTCGGATTATAGTCGACATATCAATGTCATCCTTCCCTTTCCCTGGTCCCCTTCAGCCCTTTACACAACATTAAAAATGTCTTTTCGGCATATTGTCGTGAGATAACTGGATATATCATATGAAACAGAAACTGAATCCGTTTGTGAATACATGTAGGTATGAGCTGTAATACCACTGCCAGTAATCGTATTACCACTGCTAGTAATACCACTGCTTGTAACCGTAATACAGCTGCCAGTAATCACATTAACACTGCTATCATCTCATGTTTCTGAGAAATCTACTATTGGTTTTATCTGATTGTGGCTAGATGTCATATCATGAGTGATGAATCAGATTAGAAATTACATCTGATTTCACCGAGATTTTATCTTTCAGAACAGTGGTTATCAAACTTTTGCATCTCGTGACCCACAAAGAAACCTTGCCAGTTTTTTTTTATTAACGAAACACATGTAAAGAAAAAAAGTTCAAATTATATATATATTTGTTTGTGTGTGTGTGTGTGTGTGTGTGTTCTAAACATAAAACTATTAAACACTTTTGAAGGCCTATTTCTAATCATCTTGCGGCCCACTGGTGAGAGCTGCCTATCTAAAATATACGAACTACGGTTAAAAGATAAAGTGGGGTTTTAACAGATGGGCCAGGGGGGGGGGGGTAGGCGGGAGGAGGGTTCTAAGGAGCCCCATCATTTAAATTTAATTCTTTAAGGTGCTATCTTGGGAGGGGAGGGGGAATGCAACACATTGGTCTGCACATGAGCAAATACACTTGTTGTGGGCAGAACTGAGGGTGTGGGCAGGCCTAGGGAGAGGAAGGTTCAGCCGGTATATGGGTTCGGCTCCCAAGACGCTCAAAAAGGGCTCATAAGTCTCAGTGCCCCAATTTATGTGATGCATTCAGCATACAATAAGGGCTAATGAGACTCAGTGCCCCAATGTATGTGATACATTCAGCATACAAAAAGGGCTCATGAGACTCAGTGCCCCAATGTATGTGATACATTCAGCATACAAAAAGGGCTCATGAGTCTCAGTGCCCCAATGTATGTGATACATTCAGCATACAAAAAGGGCTCATGAGTCTCAGTGCCCCAATGTATGTGATACATTCAGCATACAAAAAGGGCTCATGAGTCTCAGTGCCCCAATGTATGTGATACATTCAGCATACAAAGGGCTCATGAGTCTCAGTGCCCCAATGTATGTGATACATTCAGCATACAAAAAGGGCTCATGAGTCTCAGTGCCCCAATGTATGTGATACATTCAGCATACAAAAAGGGCTCATGAGTCTCAGTGCCCCAATGTATGTGATACATTCAGCATACAAAGGGCTTCCTCGCATGGGGACCGGGAGAGACTGTCAGCGGCCCTTGCTATTTATACATGTTAAATATTATGAGAGCCCCGACAGCTACTTTTCCCAGGGCCCATCTGATATATACAAGACAGCATTGTATGTTTGTATACAGTACAGTATGCAGTCCTTTATGCGTGATTTACTGGCTGCACCCTACAATAGTCAAGCCAAGTTTTATACATATGTGTGTGTGTGTGTGTGTGTGTTTGTGCGTGTCTGATGATGGTTGGTGTGTGTGTGTAATTCTACCCCTCTTGCGTTTTTTGTTTGCCTAGTGTATTAATCCGTGGCGTGCATAAGCATGTTTTTATAGGATAGGTATTACTTCTGTCTAAACATGAATCACTCATGAACTGTTTCGTAATACTGAATAAAAGGGTAACTATTCTACCAGTTAGAGATTTCTCAAAATGTGTTAGGCGAAGCGAAAGGTATAACTTTGTTTTGGGTGACGTCATAGGTACACTTTGACCCTATTTTTTTTTTAAATTTATGTCTTAAACATTAATTGTTGATACACACATCATCATACAGTTAGTCAATACATAGATAACAAGATAAAGTACAATAGCATGCCACCATCTGGTTTACTTGTATTATAATTATAGATACATAGGTATGTTTATGTATTTCTTACTCAACTAACAGGTAGGTCGATAGGTCATCACATATGTAGACAGAAAAGTAGGTATGTGAATAGATATTTTAGGTATGTAGTAAATAGCTATGTATATAGACATAAAAGCAGAATCTACGTTGGTAGATGGTTCGATAATAGTCGATATGTCGGCATAATAAGAAGGTAGATAGGTAGCTTGTATTAGGCAGTGACCAAGTTAGAAGCTAGGGAGCTACTCAGGTAGTATGTAGGTGCTCAGTAATGTAGATAGCAGTTATGTAGGTAGTAAAGTGGCTAATATGTCGACAGTGACTTAAATAGAAGGCAGGCAGTGAGGTAAATAGCAGGCAGGCAGTGAGGTAAAAAGTAGGTAGGCGGTGAGGTAAATAGTAGGCAGGCAGTGAGGTAAATAGTAGGCTGGCAGTGAGGTATTTAGTACGTAGGCAGTGAGGTAAATAGTAAGTAGGCAGCAAAGTAAAAAGTAGATAGGTGGTGAGGTAAATAGTAGGCAGGCTGTGAGGTAAATAGTAGGTAGGCATTGAGGTAAATAGTAGGTTGGTAGTAAGGTAAATAATAGCCAGGCAGTGAGGTATATAGTTCGTAGACAGTGAGGTAAATAGTAGGTAAGAACTGAGGTAAATAGTAGGTAGGCACTGAGGTAAATAGTAGGCAGGCAGTGAGGTAAATAGTAGGCAGGCAGTGAGGTAAATAGTAGGCAGGCAGTGGGGTAAATAGTAGGCAGGCAGTGAGGTAAATAGTAGGTAGGCAGTGAGGTAAATAGTAGGTAGGCAGTGAGGTAAATAGTAGGTAGGCAGTGAGGTAAATAGTAGGTAGGCAGTGAGGTAAATAGTAGGCAGGCAGTGAGGTAAATAGTAGGTAGGCAGTGAGGTAAATAGTAGGTAGGCACTGAGGTAAATATTAGTTGGGCAGCAATATTTCTGTGTCAGTATGTAATCAAACTTCACCCATTAAGACACCAAATTGATTACCACAACATTCCTAACTGCCTTTCCGCCCACCGTTAAAGTGAAACTAGTTTCAACATGAAGAAAAACCTTGTCGTTATTAATAGATCTGGATTGGGTTTTTCTTTTCGTTTAAATTCATTGGCTGTGTTCGATACTAGGCCACGTTATTGATTTTATTTCTAGTCTATAGTAGGACTGAGCTAAACGTAAGTACATAACGTAGAATTAGTTGAAGTTGTTGTTTGAAATTGTGGACGTGACCTGTTTCGTTATCGTTGGTTGTTGTTAATATTTTTTGTAGATGTTATAGCTGTTATTATTTTTTTTCAACGTCGCCTTCTATATATAGCTGTTGCGTTATTCCCGGAATGTTACGTAATAGCTATGGCCACGCCCACTTCTATATTTTTGGGTTTGACAGGCGGTGTAACATTGCTTTAGGTAGGAGGTGGGGGAGGGTGTAGCTGCAGGTTTACTATTGTTAGTAGAATTTTCAAATGACTCTTAATTAATGTAAGACGTATATTAATGAGCATTACCGTGAAAAGATAAACTAAAATTGATATTTTAACGGAGTGTGTTGGTTTATAATCAAATATTTTGTTAAATCAAGTTTTGATTGATCGTTATTAATTATGATGTTTGATTATTATGTTTTTAAGTTATACTGGTGGGAGGAAGGGCCAGTAGAGTAAGTATTGTTAGCGGCACACGGGGCTCTAAAAATGCCGTTCCATTCCTATTTCAAAAAATACTACAGTAGTGTAAATGCTGCCCCTTGCTGATGACAAAGTATACGCCGCCGCTTAGAGCATGGTGGGGGGGGGGTGCTCTACAGAGGTATATATATATGTCACGCTATGTTTTTATTTGTTAATATTGTTTACATCATTTTGTGAAGGCTTTTCTTCTTCTTCTCTTCGGAGGCGTTTACAGCGTGTATATATTGTTCACTTTCACATTCATCCAATTAAGGTAGCCGAGTCAATAATGATTCATGTACTTTATTTTTACATCACACACAAAGATAAATAATATAATAAATCAAATCTCCTATTAACAACTTTACAACTATTGTCCTCTTCTCGATCCCAACTAAACTTCTCAATCGTCCTCTCTGCCCACTACTCCCTAACTGGCTGTCCACTTCTCTCCGTCTGACCCCCTGTCTCTATCTTCGTGTCTCTAACCTGCTCTCTACCTCTGTCTACCTCTCAACAACTAAAAACTCACTTACATCCCATTAATTGTGGTGATGATTTATCACGTGACTCCAACTTTTGATTGGCTTCCCAACACCCTTTCTAACTCAACTACGTCATAAGGACCCTTATTCCAGCCTAGCGATTGGTGCGGCCAAATACCTATACTAAAGTTATCATCCCTTTGTTTCCCGTAATTACATCAATCGTCACTTATATCTAGAGATCGCCAACCTGTGCTGACAGACTAATTCTCCCTAAACAAAGATATAACGTTGTAATTCTAGTTATCAAAACATATGACTGTATCCTGGGCCCATGAACTTTCAATGTTGACTTACTAACTGAACAGTGATTCTAAACTTGTCTGAATATACCTAATTCTGAATATACCTAAAGCTATTGTTACAATATATTAGAAGTTGCTAGCAAGGCCGTTTTTAGACTTGATAAGGCCCTAAACTATTTGAGATATGGGGCCTTTTTCTAAGTCTCGACATTATATGGCAGTGCCGAATACTTAAGTATAAATGACTACTGCTCCCTCTGAAAATTTTTGAGGGCCCCAAAGAAAAAGGAGGCCCAAAGCTATAGCTTGTGTAGCTTACAGTAAATCCTACACTCGTTACAAGGGGCTGTAATGCTTGCAAATATTCAGACTTGCATAGTAAATGCAACACGGGAAGTTGAAATTGATATCATAAGTCACTGATATTAATTACAGTAACTCTGATAAACGTAATACTGATTTTCCTCACAGTAACACTGACATCGATTACCGGAACACTGACATGATTACAGGGTCACGCCATGGTTGTTTTTTTTTTTGTATAATTATAAAGTTTACCAGACTTATCTGGTGCGCAACATACGGCTTTTTTTTTTTACGAAACTAACCACATTTCTGGTGCTTAGAATAAATTAGGGCATATTTCTGCATTCGGAAAAGATACCTTTTCGCAAATATATATATAGATATGTATATATATATAATAAAGCTTACAGATAATGTCAATAGATCTGCAGCTGGATATTTGCATCAGTTAGTTATATATATTTTAAGTAGGTAATTTGCGTAAAAGGTAGATAGTTAGGTAGATATTCACTAGTGTTCATATTGTAAAGGTATGAAGTAAAGGTATTCCCTGGGTAGGCTTATGTTGTATATGTATGTAGAATGTAGCATGGTTATGCAGAATGTTTAAATTTTATAGGGTAGGTGTGTATTAAAAAAGATGTCTATGCTTATATGTGTGTATGTTAAACAAATATGTACTATAATTATATACAGTGGATTCCGCTTAATTGGGACACCGCTTAATTGGGACAGCCGCTTATTTGGGACAAATCTCAAAGAAACCAAACCAAGAAGTCAATAGTAAATTTGTATGTTTAATTGGGACAGCCGCTTAATCGGGACAAAAAGCCTCTGTCCCGATGTGTCCCAATTAAGCGGAATCGACTGTATTTATCTGAGTGGGTATGTAGGTAGAAAGTAGGTATGGAAATAATTAGATAGTAGAGTATATAGATAAAATGGCAGGTAGTAGGTAGATACATAGCTTGTATAGGTATGTAAAAAGAATGGTAGTTAAGTAGATAGATGGATAGGTCAGTTGGTTAAAAAAATAGTCATATAGATAAAGAAGAAGTGCAGATGGGTAAATGAGTAGTCAGTAATGTGTAAGTATGTAGTAAGGGAGTAGTACGCAAGTAGCTAGGTATGTAGGTAGGTTGGCATAGCTGATAGGTAGGGAGGTAAATGGTAGCAAGGAGGAAGGTAGATAGTGAGTACTATACAGGTAGATACATAGGTAGGTATGTAGGTAATCGATAGGTAGTGAGATATGTTGATAGGTAGGTATGTTTTTAGGTAGCTGGTAGGAAGAAGAGGATATGTTTCTAGGGAAGCTGATAGGTCAAAGTAAGTAGGTTATATATAAATCACTGTAATGCATTAGTGGCAAATTTTTTTCCAGCTCACTTTCTTATTTCCCTTTTGTCTGTTTTTTTTTTTCCTGTATACCATGACATTATTTATTTTTTTAGCTGTAACGAATCTACAGTTGAAGAAGATAAGACAATTACTAAAAATAGCATGCACGAGATGTCTTATGGACAAACGCAACCATAGAGGACATAAACGATCCGAGTATGGTGAAACACAATCTCAGCACAACAGACAATAAAAATGGCAATCAGGACATGTCAGCTGACTTGAAGTTTCAGACAGTGTCTCCGAAAATGGGCAGGACTAAAGTTAATAAGGTAAACAAAAGGATTACATGGGAAGAATCTTGGTTTAGTCATTCGATTTTGTACTGAACTATAATTAATACTATGTACCAGGTGTTAGCCACAGGTGCTTTCAGTCTTGACCAAATGAAATGAGTCAAATATAGACACACAGACATATATATATATATATATATATATATATATATATATATATATATATATATATATATATAAATTAGGGTGGGTCAAAAAAAAATTTTTTGAAGTTGGGAATTTGAAACATATTCAAAAAGTTGCCTATGGTCCTACTGATTGTAAAAATGTAAAATTTGTAAAAATCAGATAATGTCTTCCACTCCCAACTTTTAATTCAATGGGGTACGGGGCGAAAAAAATACACTATGTCTAAAAAAAAAATTTTTTTTTTTTTTTACAGTTTTAGATACTAAAACATGTCAATACTAACTATGAATTAATTATATTGCAGAACAAAAATTTTTAGATCAATTTTATATGCATATCATTTCTTTTTTGAATAACCTAGGTCACAAATTTAACATGTTCAGTCACAAAAAACTCACAGTAAATATAGTTAAAATTTCGAACAAAAGTTGGGAGTAGTAAAACTATGTAGTTTTCAAATATTTGTACATATTCCATGTACTACCATGATGTAACAACTTTTTAATAATGTTTCAATAAAAAAAAAAATTTTGACCCACCCTAATATATATATATATATATATATATATATATATATAGACAGACTAAAAGAAGATAGATAGATTAGATAGATAAATAAATAGATAGATAGATAAATAGATAGATAGATAGATAGATAGATAGATAGATAGATAGATAGATAGATAGATAGATAGATAGATAGATAGATAGATAGATAGATAGATAGATAGATAGATAGATAGATAGATAGATAGATAGATAGATAGATAGATAGATAGATAGATAGATAGATAGATAGATAGATAGATAGATAGATAGATAGATAGATAGATAGATTGCCACTATTCAGCCATCAAAAGTGGCACACATATAAAGAAATGTAATATAAACAAAAGGAATAAATAAATGCTTGTAAATTAATATGTTGTGTCTGTGTTACAACGACAACATTCCCCAATGTTAATGTTTATGGTGTGTGACGTTAAAAAATTAACTGAAATGTGTTAAAGTGGCGATCGTGTTGTGGGGTAACACATACACATCAAGCCCTCGTTGAGAGGCAACCTGTTTCCACACCGGCCATTTCTCTGACCCTAATGGCTATAAGTGTTCCGTACGACAAGTCAAACACACACATCATCTTCTGTTGAGAATATGTTTCAATGTTTCAAACAAACTTCAGTCAGTACAGTCAGAAACATCGAGGTAAATCAATTTTTGGTGTTTGTAAACACTGAATGTTTTTGTTTTGTTTGTTTGTTTTTTTTTTACATTAGGGAATGTTTTCACAGGTTAAAAAAAACCTCAACAAAAAAAAACAACAACAAACAATATATGTTTAAAAAGTGCTTACTAAATGCCAATTTCTGTTTCAATATTTTTCCTCTATTGTGTGTACGTGTGTTTATTTGAGTATACATGCAGGGCCGGATTTACAATTTTAAGGGGGCCCTAAGCCAAAAAAATATGGGGCCCATTTTGAAAAATAAAATATTTCTAAGTTTTTTTTTTTGTTGTTTTTTTTTATTTCAGTACACTAATCAACATTTTTGGAGCCCCTTATTTCGCAGGGCCCCTGGGCCACGGCCCTAGCCGGTCTGTCTGTAGGACATTCATTGTTTACATTCACTTGTCTATAACTTATTGTTTTGATTTTCTGTCTTGTGTCCACTATACAGGTATTCAACGATCCCGTCCACGGGCACATAGAGATGAACTCAGCCTGTATGGCCATCATTGACACGCCAGAGTTTCAACGACTTCGTTTTGTCAAACAACTTGGTCTCGTTTACTTCGTCTTCCCGGGGGCGTCCCACAACAGATTTGAACACAGCCTGGGGTAGGTTCAGATCATTTATTAAATCTCAGATTTGAACACGGTTGCTGGAGTAGATTCAGATAATCGTTTTACATTCAGGTTTCGCGACCCCCTATTGACATTAGTTTTAGTTTCGCGACCCATCATTTAGAAATGTTTTACTTTCGCGACTCACGTGCAAAAAATAAGTCCGATAAAGTGAACAAACGTAATATACATATATATATAAATTGCTGTCTTTTAATTTTTTTGTTTGAGGTAATATTTACATTAGTTTACATTAGTTTACATTAGTTTACCTTAGTTTACATAAGTTTACATTAGTTTACATTAGTGTACCTTAGTTTACATTAGTTTACATTAGTTTACCTTAGTTTACATTAGTTTACATTAGTTTACCTTAGTTTACATTAGTTTACCTTTGTGACCTCCTAAACATTTCGGGGGCTCAGCGGTAAAATGTATTATGAAATCATACTCTTGGTTAAAATCATTATATCTTGTTTGACAGAACCAGTCATCTAAGTGGGCAGTTTGTTCGAATACTGAAAGAGAACCAACCCAGTCTTGGAATTAGTGAAACTGACCTTGTGTGTGTAGAGCTGGCTGGACTGTGTCATGATCTAGGTAAATAATGTGCTAAAATAAAGAACCATCCATCTCATTTTTATTGGGTACATAGTGCATGAATATATATATATATATAGATATATAGATAGATAGATAGATAGATAGATAGATAGATAGATAGATAGATAGATAGATAGATAGATAGATAGATAGATAGATAGATGGATGGATGGATGGATGGATGGATGGATGGATGGATGGATGGATGGATGGATGGATGGATGGATGGATGGATGGATGGATGGATGGATGGATGGATGGATGGATGATGGATGGATGGATGGATGGATGGATGGATGGATGGATGGATGGATGGATGGATGGATGGATGGATGGATGGATGGATGGATGGATGGATGGATGGATGGATGGATGGATGGATGGATGGATGGATGGATGGATGGATGGATGGATGGATGGATGGATGGATGGATGGATGGATGGATGGATGGATGGATGGATGGATGGATGGATGGATGGATGGATGGATGGATGGATGGATGGATGGATGGATGGATGGATGGATGGATGGATGGATGGATGGATGGATGGATGGATGGATGGATGGATGGATGGATGGATGGATGGATGGATGGATGGATGGATGGATGGATGGATGGATGGATGGATGGATGGATGGATGGATGGATGGATGGATGGATGGATGGATGGATGGATGGATGGATGGATGGATGGATGGATGGATGGATGGATGGATGGATGGATGGATGGATGGATGGATGGATGGATGGATGGATGGATGGATGGATGGATGGATGGATGGATGGATGGATGAATAGAAGTTTGTATATATATACACCGACTTTTAATAAATATGCAGACTAGTTTGCTTTAATTCCTATTGGTTAAAACAAATGTATACAAATATGATGTTGTTTTCCAATATAGGTCACGGACCTCTTTCTCACTTATTTGATCAAAAATTTATCCCAGTTTCTTCGAAAACAACAAAATGGAAGGTAAACATGTATAACATATTTAAACTTTCCAAAATTACCTGCATGCACAAGCACTATTACATTTACTATCAAATCCCATTCTTATTTAGTCGTGGGGAAGGGGGCGAAAGGGGTAGACTTCAGTGACACATCACTCATTTGTCGTGTTGTCACCAGACTTGATGGCTACATTCTTCCCTGTCTATATGCGGCCTGGCCTCTCCCCTCCTACAGGCTCTTCCTCAGGTTCCATGCACACTAGTTTTACAAATGGCATCACAGCAGGACCGATTCCGAACATGTTTTCCCTGTGGCCAGCAGTGGATGATGAGATCCTACAAGGATGTTAACTATTGCACAAAAAGAAAACAATGTCTCTAAGACACAACGAATTACTAGAAAAAAAAACATCTTAAGAAATGCCCCTCGTCAGCCTTCCCCCCCACACCCACGTCCGATACCTAAAATAACAATAAATAAAATAATGAATTGTAGATAACAATGGGGACCCTTATGGCCTGAGAGGCCTCATACCAAGAGTCGCCGGCCAATACATCAAGAATGACACGGGGCCTTGCACAATGCATTTGTACCGAGCCATTCTTAAGAAAAATGTTAGTCAAGTGACAGCTTACGAACTCCACTGATGAAAACGCCCCCTTTAAGTATTAATTCCATACTAACGATAAGAGAGTCCCAACTAATATTTTTGTCTAGGTCGCCAAAATGTTTCCATTCCCTCCCCACCCCTCCGCGTTTATACATTAAAGAGAATAAAGGGCGCTTTCTAGCCAGCATGTGAATAATACGAAATTTCAAAGTCAACATTTGTAAGCTTCCCCCTTATCAACCGGTCAACAAATACTGCTATGACATTTGTTATCAGATTGGCAGTGAATGTAAGTTATTCCACTTCACTTTCAGTGACAGTGTTATTTCATGTTAACTGTTTAGGAGCGGGGGTGGGGTGGGGTGGGGTGGGGGGAGGTGGGGGGGAATGATAAGGCAGGTAGAACATTTCATGTGAGCAGGGAAGGGTGGGGGGAAGGACTAACGCATATCTATTATTGACTTCACACGGAGGGTTTGGTTTTGTTTTGTCCAGGGCTGTAGTATCGCTGGTGACCTTACCGAACCATCCATCTCATTTTTATTGGGTACATAGTGCATGAATATATATATATATATATATATAGATATATAGATAGATAGATAGATAGATAGATGGATAGATGGATAGATGGATAGATAGATAGATAGATAGATAGATAGATAGATAGATAGATAGATAGATAGATAGATAGATAGATAGATAGATAGATAGATAGATAGATAGATAGATAGATAGATAGATAGATAGATAGATAGATAGATAGATAGATAGATAGATAGATATTGATATTTAAAGAGATAACACAGATAGACATGCGAGCGGTCGGACAGACAGACTGACGGAAACTTGGTCATATCTAACATCCCCCCTGTTAATCTTCAATACCCTTGTGAATACCTTTTTGTTATATTGTTGAAGAGTTACCTATTGCAGTCTTCTGTAGAGCAAATACCTTTATATTACATTGTTATAGAATTACATATGGTAGACTTTATTTTATGTAGTAAAAAAAAAATTAGAACTAAAATTAATTTCACAATTTTCCAGCATGAAGACGCCTCTGTGGCCATGTTTGATCATATTCTACAAAAACATGGCCTCATGAAGCCTAATGGGATATTAAGAAAAGATTACAGTCTGTGTGAATCGGACATTACCTTCATAAAAGAAATGATCCAAGGGCTGTCTTTCTCTACCTCAGGGGTTCGTATTCTTTTGTGGTATATATGCTATATAGCACATATATTTAGTTAAATCGGGGTTGGGAAAACATTTTGAATAGCGGGTCACCATTGGTAGGACCAAGAGCAGACAGTATGAGAGTTCATATTATACACATATATAATAGCGGTGTGGGTTCTGCTTTAAATCAAAAGTAAAGAATTAATACACCAGTATTCCAGTTTAAAATACAATCACGAAAAAAATCGGATTTGCCCGAAACCAAAAAAAAACCTAGCCTACCGATCAAGCCTAACGGGGTTATAACTATATGCAAAGGTTTTGCAGGGTACAGCTAGTCTAATATAAACTAAATACAATGAAATGCACGGGACGGATAGAATAGCTAAACGGCTGGTTTTTTTTCCATATCTGAGTTGGGCTGATGTCATAACACATTTATTGCAAACCACGAAAATCGATCCAAATTTAGATCTGAAAATCTAGCCCTTGGAATTATTTAATAAACAGTTTTATAGTGTTAATTAAACGTAAACATTATAAAACGTTTACGGATTGAATAAATATTTGTCTGCTATGTGCCTCGTGTAACATCGATTGTGTCGTCAACTTTTTATATTACTCACTATTAAAATTAATTTAGACAGTTGTGGTTGACGGCACAGTTTGCCCTGGAGGGTACACACATGGCCTCAAGCCATAATCTGCATCTGCCTTACATTAAGTACACTTGTAGCACGGGAACTGTGTGGCGTTTTCAAAGCCCCCGCTGGTTACGCTTCTGACTGACATTGACACAATGGACAGTTTTACGTCATAATGGTGTATCCAAGTTTACTTAATGACAACATGAAATAGTCCATTATAAAAATGAAATTCACTCTTTCTGTATAAATGAACAGGAGTGGGTGTGTGAAGGCCGTGGAAAAGAAAAGGCGTATCTCTATGAGGTGAGTATTAGAAGTGGATATTAGGACTAACGATATAAACAATTATACCCCCTCCCAGAAAAGGTCACATATATTGGGAAATGTATAGTCCCCATCATCAAAGTGTCCACTTTCAATACTCATTCTTGTCAAATCAGAAATGTAGAAGTCCCTACATGACCAGATTCCAGCCCCAATTACCCCCCCCCCCTATAATGCCAGTGAAAAAGCCTGACCACAAACCTAAGAATGGCCCTGTACCAGAGGCGTAGCTAGGGAGGGGCGGGAGTACACATGTCCCCGGGCGCCGATGTTCAGGGGCGCCAAAATGGTATATTTTACATATAATATTAAATGGTTTTCGAATGGGGGGGGCGCTAAAAAGGTATTAAAAAGGTATTGTGCCCCGGGCGCGAGTTAAGCTCACTTCGGCGCTGCCCTGTAGGCTACACCTTTATACTAGTGGTGGGTGATAAGAAACCACCAACAAGGGGATTGGGAAAAACTTTGCAGATTGCCCCAAAATGTTTAATTATGCTACTGGTATGTACCGAGGTGTATGCACGCTTTAATACCAAAGTTTGATATATAGTTTAGTGATTTATTTTTTTTTTCGTAACAATATCAGAATTTGATCTTATAAGTTAGATTCGGTGATTTGTGTAGCGTTGGTTTATAACGTCGTAATCGTTTGATTCGTCTTCAGATTGTCTCCAATAAACGTAACAGTATCGATGTGGACAAATTCGATTACTTCGCTAGAGATTGCCACCATCTGGGCATCAAGACTAACTTCGACCATAACAGATTTATGAAGTTCGCTCGAGTTTGTGAGGTCAATGGACAGATGCAGATTTGTATCCGAGATAAGGTTTGATAAGTGGTTGTTTAACATCATTATCTTCGGTTTAATAACAGCATTGTTTTTTGTTTTTTTTTTATAAAAGTACTAGCTGTACCCTGCAAAACCTTTGCATAGAGTTATATCCCCTTAGGCTTGATCGGTAGGCTAGGTTATTTTTTGGTTTCCGGCAGATCCGATTTTTTCATGATTGTATTTTAAACTGGAATACTGTTATATTAATTCTTTACTTTCGATTTAACGCACACTGGAAATGAATATTATTATATATTATTATTATTATCGTTGGCTCGTCAATCTAACCGGTTGACACAACTAGGGCTGCTCTGTAGCCGGGCCGTACTTATAACTTAGCAATACCTAGGATCAGAGGCGCAACTAGGGCTGCTCTGTAGCCGGGCCGTACTTATAACTTAGCAATACCTAGGATCAGAGGCGCAACTAGGGCTGCTCTGTAGCCGGGCCGTACCTATAACTCAGCAATACCTAGGATCAGAGGCGCAACTAGGGCTGCTCTGTAGCCGGGCCGTACTTATAACTCAGCAATACCTAGGATCAGAGGCGCAACTAGGGCTGCTCTGTAGCCGGGCCGTACTTATAACTCAGCAATACCTAGGATCAGAGGCGCAACTAGGGCTGCTCTGTAGCCGGGCCGTACTTATAACTCAGCAATACCTAGGATCAGAGGCGCAACTAGGGCTGCTCTGTAGCCGGGCCGTACTTATAACTCAGCAATACCTAGGATCAGAGGCGCAACTAGGGGCATTTGCCCCCACCCCACCCACCCCCCCCCCCCGAAATTAAAAGATTAGACCAAAATTAGTTTTAAAATAAAATACAAATATATAATTAATGTGATTTTTTAACACAAGTGATTTCCCCCCCCCCCCAAAGTTTGGTCTAGTTGCGCTTCTGCCTAGGATCCTCCGATGCTAAAAAGGGCGCCAGTATAAATTTCTATTAAATATGGAGATATGGAGAGATGGTCCGAGCTAGCTATGATATGGTGAAGGCAGTGTGGTAGACCGTTCAACCTCCCTATGGAATGTCATGTGTTCGAGCTCCTGCAGAGAGTCGGGACTATTCTCGGGTCCGATCAATGTCACAAAGTCCTACCAGCTTAACACTTATTGGGTACTTGACAGTTAAAAACAAAAGGCGGCTGGACATTATACCAATAGAATAGCCCTACCCATATAAACAGGTGAACTCAACTTCATCTGACTACCTGTGGTGTGTATATATAATAGAATCATGCAGGAAGATCACAGAAAATCTGTTCTAATGACGTCTATTGCTTTAAGAGCCATAACGACAAAATCCTTACAAGGGGACGTCATTGTCCAGGCATGGGTAAACAACAAGCTAGCCTCAACTGTTTGGTCTTGTGCACATGACATTTTGTAAATTTATTTCATACAACCACTCTAACCATCTGTTCTTCACCCGGCTCTTCTTTCAGATTTCATAATCTTTTGAATATGAAATTTTAAATTTAAAAAATTTCATTTAATCAACTTCTTTAATCAATTTCTTTAGCATAATTATCAAAGTAATAAAGCATTTTGTTAATCAGGGGTTTAATACACGCTGTTTCTCAGGAAGTGGCTAACCTATATAACATGTTCTACACAAGATGGACTCTACATAAGTACGCCTATCAGCACCGGGTCAAGAGTATTATTGAAACGATGTAAGTCTTTCCATTTGTGATTTCTGTGTCTAAGTAATGAGCAAAATCACCCACACCCCAATCAACAATATATATTAATTTCTTTGAACTACGTGTAACATGCTAGATGAACTTTATTTCATAAAATGGTTCCCAAAAAGAGACTTATTAAAGCCACCACTGGAAAAAGTTGTTACTGAAGGGTGGAAGATTGAGGGGGGGGGGGGAGATAAATGATAAAATAAAAAGCTGTTAGCGAAAACAGACAACACAAACCTCGAATCATAGCACAAATATATCTCCAGAGATGTTTTTTTTAATAAGTATTGCAAGTTTTTCTAAGCTGCTGGTATTCACTGTTGATTTTGGTTCATTTTGTATTATGTTGTTTTTTTATACACACTTTTTGTTCAATGAATATCACTTATTCACATGTTTGAAGGTGTTAATACAGTAAGTATTATTTCTGAGAACGTGTTTTGAGCAGATTACGAGCCTATCAGAAATATAAATATTAATTTCTACACATACAATTTATTGCGACTGGATGGTCGAGTGGTAAAGCGCTCGACTGTCGACCTGAGTGTCTCTGGTTCGATCTCCGATGGTACCACTAGGGCTCATGCACTATCGGCTATGTGCATAAACTGTCCCATAAGTGGTTTACAATATCTATGAGATTTAATCTCATCGACAAAGGAACTTCACTCACAAAATTTAACACAACGTATGTTCGTATAATGTACCTTCTAAAGTTCTTCTTGCTAATAAATCAGCCTTGCACCAATCACCAATAAAGACCCCCCCCCTCCCCCTTCAGTCTTTTAATGCGCCTAATTTTGTTGAGTATTTTTTATTCATTTAAAGGGTTCTTGATGCCATGCTCAAAGCTGAAAAACATTTAATATTTCGTGGAACTAATGGGTAAGAGTGAGTTATATGATTTCACTCCTTTAAGTTAATTTCGTAGAATTTCCTCAGGTGTTATTTCTAATGCATTTTCGACTTAATTATTTCATAGTCTGTATTTTATTGACGTTACGCTTCGATTTTTTGTCCCAGGTTGCAATGCAAGCTGTCCGAATGTATCCACGATATGGAGGCCTACACGGCACTGTCGGATGACGTCATCAACATGATCCTGTACTCTCAGAACGAAGAGCCAGAAATGGTTGAAGCCAGGGCCATCATTAGAAAAATTTACCACAGAAATCTGTACAAGTGTGTCTACGAGACAAAGCCTATAAAACCAGAGTCATTGCAAGTATGGCTTCTTGAAAACCTTCTGTTCGTGTTGATTGCTATTACAGTGGCACATCGGGTTATAAACTTTAAACATTTCAGGACTGGTTTGTCACCTAAAAATGTTTGAAAATTCGCACAACTAAACGCTAAGTCTAAGCATGTTTCGTGTATTATATAATAAGAAAGAAAACATCGAAATAGTTTAAATGTCAATTTAGTATATCTCTCTTGCCAAGAAAACAATCATTGGAAATGTGTCACTTTCTTTGCTATTTGTGTCCCAACTGAGAAGCTTTCTACACCAAGGAATACTCTCTCTCTCTCTCTCTCTCTCTCTCTATATATATATATATATATATATATATATATATATATATAGCACACAAAACATACACACCAACACATACAACATACACTCTTACACGAACAACATACACACCATCACATACAACATTACTGTTAATATAATGCCATGAAAATGTTGTTTTTCTTTTAAATTATATTTCCTTGCCAACAAACAGATAACTTATCTCTCTATCTGTATATCTCACTCCCCTCCCCTCCCTCCCTTTCCATGAAGTATACTTATTGCATACACCAAAACCACCAGTCCCAAGACTGTTTCATTGTAGGCTCCAACGTTCTCTAGATTTTAAATAAAATTAAGCGTTAGGCAGTTGCGAAGTTGAGATGGGGCTCTGCATCTTTGGGGCTATATTGAGTGTTACATTATGGCTCAGTGTTACATCTATCCAAAAAAAAAAGGTCATGAGACAGCGTGAACTTTCTTTGTCCTTGTGCACAGAACACTAATAGCACTTTGGAAAACAGGTCATCTATTTCATGATCTTAGTCTCTCAACGACTAAGTTAGTGCAGGGCAGCTTTGATGTGTGCCAGTTCTTTTAGTTTATTTCATGTTGTCTATCTATTCAACAAAATGTTATCCTTTTTTTTTACATTCTCAGCTAACAGAAGCTGAAATTAAAGATCGAATTCTGGTGTTGGCTGGAAAGAAGAAATCAATTGACAAGGAATCAGTGAGAGTTCATGTAAGTCTAAACTGTAAAATTGTTGTTACCACTCCTCCACCCGTTGGGCTTAGTTTTTTGTATTTAGCTATTGTTCCGGGTTTATTTGTTTGTTTGGTTTTCATTTTCATTATTAAAATACTATGTTAACCACATTTTATTTTAATTTGAGATATTACTGTTAATATAATGCCTTGAAAATGTTGTTTTTTAATTGTATTTCCTTGTCAACAAACAGATAACTTATCTTGATTTTGGAATGAAGAACCAGAATCCACTGGAAAAACTTAACGTGTTTTCCAAGAGCAACTTTGAAGTAGCTAGACCATTAAGTAAAGATGAGGTACTGGTATTTTTTTTTTAAATTTAAGATGGTCATGTATATGGTTTAAGAAAGGTTATGGTGATAGATAAATGAAGATAAAATGTGGTCATAGATAAATGAAGATAAATTGTGGTCATAGATAAATGAAGATAAATTGTTGGTATAGATAAATGAAGATAAATTGTGGTCATAGATAAATGAAGATAAATTGTTGGTATAGATAAATGAAGATAAAATGTGGTCATAGATAAATGAAGATAAAATGTGGTCATAGATAAATGAAGATAAAATGTGGTCATAGATAAATGAAGATAAATTGTGGTCATAGATGAATTAAGATAAAATGTGGTCATAGATAAATGAAGATAAAATATGATCTTAGGTAAATAAAGATAAAATGGGGTCATAGATAAATGGGGATAAAATGTGGTCATAGGTGAATTAAGATAAAGTATAATTAAGATTCGCTGGCTGCAGACCTGTCTCACTTCAACCTTCACCCATCCCTCTCAATATATATATCATAGGATATTGTCTAACTTTACCTTATTACAATTTTGATTACTAATTATCAATCAATATAATTACTGTAATTATTTTTAAAATAAGCAATCAAACAAAATAACAGGCTGACATTTTCGGAGAAAATACATAATATGCAAAGTTCTGGGATTCGTGGGTGATGGCCGGCGCAAGCACTTCTTATACTTGTATGATTATAGTGAAGTTTAATATCTGGTGTCAGCTTTGGTCCCCATACGGGAATAACACAGGGTAGACCATTGGATCCAAGTAGGGGTCGAGAATGCTGATTCTTTGTGTTTCTTGCATGTGAAATTGATCTATCGTACAGACTTTATGGTCACTATCTGGTACCTTCCAGCAACTTGTTTTTATTTTATTGTTTACAGATTTTAGTTAATTCTTTGGATGCCTTGATTGTCGATGAGCTGCCAGACAAATTTTTCTCTTTTATTGGCTATATATATATATATATATATATATATATTAATGTCACCTTTTTTTAGGTCAGAATTTTTCCATTCAGATTCTAACAAACATATTTCAGGGGTGGGTGTTTTAATTTGCATTGCTTTTATTTTTGGTTCACTGTGTGTCTGCCTCAATCCACCTGTTACGTCGGCGGATAGTCCTAATGCTAATCCTTGCCACGAACAGATCGCTGTCTAGGTGTATGAGAGAGTAGATGTAGGTATTTCTGGTGACAATATTTCTATTTTTAGCTCACGTACATTCTCCGCTAATAAGTCAACAAAATACCGGTTTCTTTGCTACCCAACTGCATAGGTTTTATTATGTAGATATGTTGACGCCAGTTCTCACATACAGACTTCAGCTTACGTCTACTCTGCTATCTCACTCGACTATCTGGTTCTCGTCTCCTCTCTTGTCTCTTCCTCTCACCTCCTCTCCTCTCCTCACTCTCTCCGACTCTGCTATCTAGTCCTCAGACTCTCTTCTCTCTCTGTCTCTCTCCGACTCTGTCTCACATACAAAATCGTCCAGCTTATATACAGTAAACGATTGGCTTATCCCTGATTTATTATTTCTAATTAATTCTTAACCAACTAACTCCTGGTCTGGGACGTGGGAAGAGATTTGACATCTAGAAAAAGAGGCATGAGGCTTTCTAACTCAGCATCCCCGGTCCCCAAACTTCATCCTACGTGTCACGGTCACGATCATTTCTCCAGGTAATTTGGTTCCGTGAGCGACCCGATCTCCCTAATAATCTGACACGGGAACGGCAACACACCCCTTCCCGAGCTGGCGATTCCCAGTCAATTAACAGCCTCCCACCTAGGAATCCGACACGGTGACCTAGGTCACAAGGGCACACCCCTTTCCAAGCTGTTTTTTGTTCCTGAACAAGTAAACCATTGTGCTCAAAACAACCCTACATCGTAACACCACCCTTCCCCCCCAGCACACTATAATTATTGTCATTTTGATGTAACATTTTTTTCCATTCAGGCCATGCCAGTCTCCATATTACCTGTTTTGTGTGTGTTTTTTTTTTTAGACTTGCTCAACACAGCTTAAGATTCTTTTAATATAACCTTCATCCTACACTATTCAGTACAGATAGATGTTAGTTAATATTTTTTTTATGTCTTACATATTCTGAAGCAGTTAGAATTTGTTTGTAATGCGCCACTTTATATGTATAATTTACTAAATCCGGGATTTTCCCCAAAACAGCAACAAAGATATCAAAACAAAAGATTTCACCATATCTAATATTTTATTGTCTACACTTCAGCGTTAGTAGTACCATTTGACCCTCTTTGTAGCCTAATGTTAGTACCAAGGACCAGCCGCTTGTTCACATCTTATCTATATTTATACACCTTTTTTATTCTAAAATTGGAAATTAGTTCAATATTACTTTATTCTTCACACATAATTGTATTATTAAATGTGTTTTTTTTTATTTTTTACAATAATCAAATGGCAGATTCTATTTTCAGCAGTTAAACGGCTACAGAATTTACCGCGACTGTGGATAAATGAGAAATTAAAAAAAATCAGAAAACAGCGCGAGTTGTCGAATTTGTTGAACGCAAAGACGCTTTCTGTGACGTATTCGGGAATTCTACAAACGCGACAAATCAATACATGTAGGCTATATATTATTATATTGTTGAACTTACGTCTTGCTTTCTGGCAGGCCGTTGCCTCGCAAGGTTGGGCGAAGAAGAATTATATATAGATAGGGCTTTGATTTATTTTGAATTACAAAATAAGACTATATAATTTTAATCCCTATGTTTGGCACTGGCTTTACGATAGTCTATCTTCATGCCAAGGAAGCCTTGCAGGGTACTGGCTAATTTAGTAATTCATTGTCAATATTTTTTTCAAATAGCAAGACGCTTTCTGTATAATTTATATTCTTTGGTGCTTTATACAATGATATATTATAACGTAAATTTGTTGAATTCCTTAACTATCTCATTGCAAATTGAATCCAAATATGGTTACTGGACTTACCAGTCTTCTGTAACACTAACTGCCTCAGATTTTCGAAATGATTTAATTTACCGTTCTAAAGGTCGTCGACAAAAAGAAATAAATTATTTTTCGATACAAACCATTTCTTCAAGCAAGGCAGAGAGTTGGGTTTCTTTTTTCTTGCAATTTTACATTTTGCTCATTTAGTTTGTTTGTATTATCCACCATGAAGTTGAACTTTTGAAGCCATTTGTCTTCTTCCAATTCATGATGGACCATGCCTTTCATTTAA
Organism: Bulinus truncatus; assembly: GCA_021962125.1. Classification (NCBI taxonomy): domain Eukaryota; kingdom Metazoa; phylum Mollusca; class Gastropoda; family Planorbidae; genus Bulinus; species Bulinus truncatus. The sequence continues at coordinate 861,297 of JAGDYQ010000232.1, forward strand.
ATTTTTTTATTTTACTTAGGCAAGAAGCAAAACGTTTTAATAAGTTATCCCTGGAATGCCATCGCGCTTTGTGGAAGGCATCAAATCGACATCGAAAGAGCCGCATGCGGCTCGCGAGCTACAGGTGCCGACCCCTATACTGAGTGGAAAGCCTGCTGAAGCTGGCTGGACGAAATCCGACAGAAGAGATAACAAAGAAATATATGAAATACTGCAATAGAAAGAACAAGTGGCCTTTATTGTCATTTATATTGATTTACAACAGTTTATATTAATTTACAACTGTCAAGATAGCATAGAGTAGGTGAACGAGTTCAGGTCTGCGTGTATGTTTTGGAAGGGTGTGTACATTGTTGTGCGCTGGGGTAAAACGAAACTTGTGTGTGCTCGGGTAGTGGACAGCTGCAAGTGACGGGCAGCGCATAAGTTTGGGGACTTTTATGTTACATTCGCCCTTTGCCATATAATAGATTATTCACAGACATGATGTTTGGTATGAGTGTGGAAGGGTGACCGACCTGGAGGTAGGCTGTGTAGTGTAGATCAATACGTTGTATAATGTATTACTAAAAAAAATAGCATTGTGAAGGTTATGTCATTATGTTGTATGTTACGTGTAGGCCCTGTATTACGTTGGCGGATAGTCCCACAATGCTTATCCTTGCCACGAACAGATCGCTGTCTAGGTGTATGAGAGAGTAGATGTTGATGGTCTGGTGACAATATTTCTATTTTTCACAGCTCTCGTACAGTCTGCCAACGAAGTCAACAAATACCGGTTTCTTTGCCAATAACACAAGTTTTATTATATTATTATTATATATATATATATATATGTTGGCGCCAGTTCTCCTCGCACAGTACTTCAGTCACCGCCACACTCTTCCGCTCCTGCTCTCTAGTCCTCAGTCTCGCTCTTCTCTCACATACAAAATCCGTCCAGCTTATATACAGTAAACGATTGGCTTGGCATCCCTGATTCAGTATTTCTAATTAATTCTTAACCCACTAACTCTGGTCTGGGACGTGGGAAAGAGATTTGACATGTAAACAAGGGGCATGTGAAACTTTCTAACTCAGCATCCCCGGTCCCAAACTTCATTCTACGTGTCACGGTCACGATCATTTTTCTCAGGTAATTTGGTTCCGTGAGCGTCCCGATCTTCCCCCCCCCCCCCCCAGTAATCTGACACGGGGAACGACACACCCCCTTCCCGAGCTGGCGATTCCCAATCAATTAACAGCCTCCCACCTAGGAATCTGACACGGTGACCTAGGTCACAAGGACACACCTTTCCCAAGCTGATTTTGTTCCTGAACAGGTAAACCATTGTGCTCAAAACAACCCTACATCGTAACACCCTGAATTGAACTTAACCTGTCGGAATAGTGCTTAGTCATTGGGAAGTGCGCCTTGACAGCCCTGAGTCGACTGTAACCTATCCGAATAGTACTTAGTCAGCGAGAAGGGCCCGACCTGAAGTGCATCTTAACAGGCCTGATTTGACGGACACGTAGCTATCCTGGAGGGAGCTAAGATCTAGCCGGCCCAGTCTGGAGAGATCACTTGACGGTATACTGTAATAGCCGATGTTTTAGAATATAGTCTTAGTGTATGTTAATACTATTGTTTCTATGATGTATTAATTTAACGAATCGATGGTGAAATTGACACACAATTATTATATTTCCTGTATAGTAATTTATAAGTGACATTAAACTTATTTGTTTGAATATTTAACAAGTCATTGATTGGTATATGTTATATATTTACCTACATATATATTTAAATATAAGTGTGTATGTCCAACCTACAGGGACCTGGGTGAACCTCTCGCCCATGTGCCCCTAGACCACGAGTTGTTCCTATTGGGTTGTGACAACAACGATTGATTTATAACGATTTATATTGAATTAAAAATTGACTTGTACACCACATTTTGAGTGTAGCTGGCGGAGCTGCCGATGAGCAGTTTCCCTTGTTTAGGACCATCTACCACATGGACCTTGACGTCTGCTGTCCACTGATTGGCTTTGTTGTAAATTGGTGACAATTTCAGGCCATTTGGTTGCATGCGATTGTAATGTAGAAGTAGGGTTTCGCGTACTTTCTCACAATCGCCATGGCGATCTTGATAATTTTGGCGCATGTTCCTGGGGCTTCCCTGGAAGGATGAAGGAAGTAGTGGTTGTCTGGCATAAGGTCCTGTTGTTTCACTTCAGTTTGCAAAGAGAAATCTGTCAAGCAAGTGTACTTTTCTACCCTTAGTTTTGACTGATTTTGTCGAACAAAAATTAGCCTGTTTCCCTCGTTTTTGTGGTAGCACTGCACAAAATATTGAGTGTGTTTTTTCCAGCACTCAGGAAATGATTGAATTCATCTCTGAAGGCAAATCGGTAGCCATAATATTGCATTTGGTGACTCTCGTTCTGTGATTCGTGGGTGATGGCCGACATAAGCTTCTTATACTCATGATTATATTGAAGTTTAATATCTGGTGGTAACTTTGGTCCCCATACGGGAATAATACAGGGTAGAACAATGGATCCAAGTGGGGTCGAGAATGCTGATTCTTTGTGTTTACTTGCATGTGAAATTGTTTTTGCAGTGCATTATGATGTCCGTTCAAGAGGAGGGTTCTCATCCGCGATTCGGAAAACGGAAGCCACTTCATTGGACCGTTGAGCATCGTAACGCCTTTGGTGATCCTTTCTATCATGAATGATGGTCAGTGACACAGTTGTAGGTAGTGTATTCCTTAAAGCTGCTTCCTCCAGACATTCTTGTTCTATTTCATGCAGCATTTTTTACGCCCATCAGCAAATGGATTGTTGTCGGTCATGAATGAGCTCAGGAGCGCCATGAGATCGCGGTTGCATGTCGAGTTAGATCGCATTTGCATCCTTTGTTCAAGCTTCATCAGCATCAAGGATATACAACTGAGCAAATTGACGACGATCTCATTGTCAGGATGCAGAGCTGAATCTGTTGGTGCGTCTGTCCGTGGATGCGAAAGCAGTAGGGCCCGTATCCGGGAGGTGGAGCTATTTTAGCACCCATGTTGCAAAGGCTAAGGCGCTATTAATAGACCTGATGTTGTCCATGAAGCTTTTGGGAGTGCTCGTGTTCCCCGTCATGAGCGTCCTCAGTAAATGTGATATGCGGATGGGATCTAGCGTCACTTTTCCTTTCTGGCAGTACGTGGTAAATAATTTGTCCACCGGGATGTTCGCCGGAAAATGTTTGCACCGCATAATGTGCACAGCAAATGTACATTGCCACAGAAATGTTGCTGGACGTTGTCATTCGTGACGTCGCTTCCGGTGGCGGCATCCAGATGATGAGGTGCAGGTACTTCCCAGGTGTTGCTGACCAGTGCTCGATTTAAGAAAAAACCAGTGCCGGGGATGAAAAAAATTCTGCAGACCCGGGGATAAATGTCTATGATATTATCCCCGGCTGTGATATATTAGCTAAAGCAGAGCCGGGGGATGACAGGTCTCAGTGCCGGGGATATCCCCAGCATCCCCAGCGGTAAATCGAGCCTGTTGCTGACCGACGTCGATCTTGTTGGTTTCGCGTTTCTCGACGCCGGGACGCCTCCTTGTGTGTTTCTATTGTTCGTCGATTCCTGTTTTGTTCGTTTCTGCGACGTTTCCATCGGCATTTTTGTATTCATCGAATTTTTCTTTTCCGAGGCATGGATGTTTGGCAACGCGAATGTCTGTAAATATGTGCAGTTGATGACGAAATAGTAAAAAGCGATGCAAACGTGACATTGGCGATGGTGCAAGGGTACGGGAGAACGGTGTGGTACCTTGAGTTACAATTGATTAATATTGATATTGATTGAAAATGTTATATTGGTTGTTTGATGTGTGATTTACTGTCCAATATTCTGATTAAAATCAGCGAATTTGGGAGTCATTTATATTGATTTACAACAGTTTATATTAATTTACAGCGATTGATTTATAACGATTTATATTGAATTAAAAAATTGACTTGCATCATGATTTATTTTTGATTAATTGTGATTTACATTGGGCGTCTATCATGCTCATCATACATGGTTACAATACACAGTTTGCTTTGCAAAATGAAAACTACCTGAGAAGGGAGACTCACGTTAAACGATTATATATTTAAGGATGTCTATGAATGGTGCAATGCTGCTCTTATTATCGAGCTCAGATATAACTGAAGAGCTCACGGTTTTAAATGATCAAAGAATTGACCGATTTACTTATCTATAAGCGTTGTGAAAAAGTCTATAAGGATTTTTTAAACATGGTTTCATTTTTTTACAATTCATCAAAAAACATGATTAAGTAGGATTATATGTATAATAAAAGCTAATGATTATATGAAATTCTCTTTGAATGTGCTAGTCATGAACTGATTTAATTAAATGTTTTGTTTTGTTGTTTTTTTTAACGAAAACTGACGAAACTCATTAAGAAAATCCCGCCAAAAATACCTTTATATGAGTGCAATTGAAAAGAAATGTGTAATTGTAGAGAAATAGTATAGTCAGAGTTTGATGACGCAAATTTGGTAGGCTCCGCCAAGAAGTTGAATTACTGGAGGCGGCATGACGTCACTAAGCTGAAACCGAATTTGCTATCGCCGCCATGTTCGACTCAAAACATTGGTAGCTGTGTAGTGTGTATGTTATATTGTACTATTTTAGACGTTATAAAACACTGTGTTATAATTTTTTTTAAAAGTAATAAATGCCCTCTTGTTTGGCGTACGGGTTGTACACAACGACGACAAGAAAACGGGACATTGCTTCATCAGTTAGTCACTTTAATAATAATGCTAATTAGTTAATTTGTTTGTGCTTAATACTGTTGCTGTAAAGCAGTGCTGTTGTGATATGCAATAAACATCTAGATGATGACACAATGCCGTTGGCAAAGATAGCCTAACGTTTATGATTGTTGCCGTCAATGGTTCATTTAAGTTGCCTGTTGGCTATGCTTTAATCGATTAGTTAGGTAACATCAGAGAGAATGAAACAGAATGTACCAGAAGGTCCCACAATGTCCTACAATATGCCACAATGTACCAGAATACTCTCACAATGGCACCGCAATGAAACAGAATGTACCACAATGTCCTAATGTACTATACAATGTAACAGAATATTCGATTTCAACAACGGTTCACAATGTATTAGAATGTACCACAATGTATCAAGAATGTCCCACAATGTCTCTAATGCACCACAATGTACCACATAATCCACAATGTACTACAATGTAACACAATATCCCCACGATTTCAACAACGTTTCACATTGCCATACGTGATGGTGCAGTAAAGAAGACATACATAGCTGGTTACGTGAATCGCTAAGAAATGGCAGGCTCATGTCCCTCTCAGCGGGTCTTTGTGTATCGATAGTTTTGTTGCTATCGTTTGATTTACTGATTGCTTCGAAACGCTTCGAAAGGCAATATTAACAGGATCAATTTTTTAGTCTAGTTTACGCTGCTTGTGCTAGCCATTTTTCATTGTTTGATCAAATGCTTTGCAATAAACATCAAAATATAAATACAAAATATTATGTATTATATAAAAATACAATTTTTACTCTGTCTTAATTTCGAAATATCGTATAATATAAAACTGTGCCTCTATCAGCTGGTCGTATATAGGCCAGGGGATAGTAGGCTGTGGGGGCGATATCGCCAACCCTAGAACCGCGCCTGCTCGGACAGTCATTCATTGCAATTCATACTGCATCGTTTTCATGTTTAGACCACGGGGACTCCCATATTGTTTCAACAAGTTTATACACAAATCTGACAAAAATAGTTGAAGAGTGAGGCTGCATTATTGTTAATGTACCAAGTGATGGTAACTGTTAGTTTACGTCATAATTCATCAGATGTCGGAACATCAAAAACTTGCTGTTTATTAAAATTAATGTTCCACCACTTCAATATGTTGATGCAAAGTTGTATGTCACAATGTGGTTAAAAGACGGAAGGCATTCTGCCAGCGATGTACCTTCTGGCAAACCAACAAAAGAATAAGTTACGCAACAACGTCGCAATTTGTTTAAATAATTGAAATAATTATGAGTAATGGAATATTTGATTTCAACAAACAGAGAATAAATGAAAAATTTGCATTTTGTTAAAAATAAATTCATTGTTTGTCCAATAATATTGCAGCTTCAAATTTGTTTGAACCAACGTGAACTATATTAATTAAGACATATATATGTTTTCCCCAATTTGTTGTCCCCGTTTTGTCGGTCTGTCTGTCTGTCCGTCATCACCCTAGATCTAACAACCATATGTCTAAACCCGTGATGTATATATCATTTTAGGTCTTGTCACATTCTGTGAGTTGGTTAATGAAATCAAGCCAACCCATGTCTACATTGCCCCATCAACCGAGGGGGAGATAATACTATATCTAGAATTGGTCCTCAGGAAGGCCAGTATATAGGCCAGGGGATAGTAGCTGGTGGGGGGAGATTTATTATATAGCATACACCTAGAACCGCTCCTGCTCGGACAGTCATTAAGTGATAGACACTTATCACTTTCTGTCACCTGGGAAGAGGAATGTCTATAGGGAGATAATATACCCTTGTTGTATTCAAGCGGAAAGGGGCGAGAGAGGAGTGTTTCTTTATTGATCACGCGTGAAGGCACGAGTGATGGGTGTGGCAATACACGGTCACTGCGATTGGTCAGTGAAGCGGAAGTCTCGGCACGCATGCCGGGAGATCCGATGTGCGTGGCGGAACTTCCAGTCGGTCAAATTATTCAGTCAGCGGCGGACAGTGACTGAAGGCAGTCGAGTTCAGACTCCAGCTGGGGTGGGGAAACCAGGCTTTTAGTGTGGCAGAATCTAGATGTTCGACCACCTCAGATCTGAGTTCTTTAGAGAACTACCACCCCAGGTAATTCGGTGTAATATATTTGATTCGTAAACCATGTGTGTGTTAGCCGATGATGCTATTGTCCTTTTTAGGACAAATTGTCTTTATTTTTCTAATGTAAATAAATACTCGTTGTGTTACATTTACATTGGAGTTGTTACTCTTTCTTGTTGTGTTGTGCACGACCTGTAAAACCACGTGGCTGGGACGTATAAATGCTGACCAGAACTCAGTAGGTGATCATGCCTTTGAGCAACGACCACCCAGAAAACCCCTCAACGGGGGAACTTGACAGGTCTTGGCCTGCCTTTATTACTCAAGTTCATTTCGCGATCTGACCTCTGAGGGCCAAAAGAGGGCTTATTAAGTACCGTTTTACTATATAAGCTATATTAACAAAGGAGCGCCTGCCATGTGTACATCAAAAGTTCATTTCGCGATATGACCTCCAGGAGCAGAGACTTCAGGGTTTCTTAGGGTACTATATATGGCTTATATATTATATATAGATTATAAGCTAAACAAAGGGGCGTAATCATTATTTATTTTTGTAACAGTTATTAAACATGACTTAATTTCCTCTCTATTTATACATGAAAATGCTTTAAAACGTCATGTTTTTACGGGCTTAATTTTTGCTTGTTTTTTTTTTTTTTTTTGGTTTTGTCTATGAAAATAAATTAGTTACTTGTTGGCCCATGGATTGTAAATTGAAGATCATCAAACAAATTGTTGGCATCTCGCCGCCGCTGGGGATGCCGGGGATACCCCACTGCACTGATTGACATCCCCGGCTCTGGTTTTAGCTTTTTTCATCCCCGCCGGGAAAGCAAGTTCTTCACATTTCACAAGTGCCTGCTGGACGGCATTGTCAATAACCTTCGTACGCTGCACTTCAAAAGACCTTGAGATCCCTTAGTTTGGTTGCAGCCATGTCTACAGTAATACCTGGTGTTTGCATGTACTTCTGTGCTAAGTCGACTTCTCGTAATACCTTACTCCAGAAAAACAAGAAAGAAATAAAAGAAAGTCGTATATAAGCTGGCAACAGATTGCACAGCTCCTCTTGTCCTCGACGCTTTCTTCGACATCACATAGAGCTTCAATGGCTTCCACAAACTGGTTAAACTTCTGTATCACTAGCTTCACTGCATCAGCATGTGTACTCAGCGAGTTGTGGACAGTCTCTTCACTGTTAGACCTGTGTATTTCATAGTGAATTCCAGCGATGGAATATAACAAAAAAAGTGTCGCGCCTTAAGACTTTCAAAAAACCGCACGTTAGCAAACGAATGTTTGCCAGGAAAGCTCGAAGAATGATTGGAACAAGGTACAAAAATTAATGTCTTTGATCTTTTGTGGCACACCACCGTGGATTCCAACCATCGTACCCTTGACCGCGACACCTTTGAATATCCAGTCCTTCGTTTTCTAGTTTCTCGAGGATAGTAGCTGTTTTACCTTTCAGATGAAAAAATCAAGGAATGACTCCCGCACTTCAAATGTACCACCACATATGTGTATATATCTAATTACGGTTGACATTTGAGCTGTATGAAAAACGTCTGTGTGCTATCAAAAGTATGCTAAAGTACTTTGCATTGTTGAATTGTCAGAAACGAGTTTTCCAGTCACTTGTTTGCCAAGAGAAATGAACTCGTTTTGTGTTTCAGGTGCCCAATATATGAACATACTACCTGACTGTCTGTTCTTTAACAGGTCTGACAAGATGTACATGGCCAGCATAATATCAATGGAAGCTGTCGTCTTTCGACAGCTTCCATTGATAGTATGCTGTCGTCGACGTTCTTTCATACAATTTGTCAGCCATGGTCGTCATTTATTTCGAACATTGTTCGAAATAAATAATAAGTAAAATATAAGAAAAATTACTCACCAAAAGAGCTGTACTCGCCCAGACAAAATGTTTGACAAATTCGAAATATGTGACTATTTTGATGTAGGGTTGTTTTGAGCACAATGGTTTACTCGTTCAGGATTAAAAATCAGCTTGGGAAAGGGTGTGCCCTTGTGACCTAGGTCACCGTGTCAGATTCCTAGGTGGGAGGCTGTTAATTGATTGGGAATCGCCAGCTCGGGAAGGGGGTGTGTCGTTCCCGTGTCAGATTACTAGGGGGGGGAGGATCAGGACGCTCACGGAACCAAAATTACCTGGAAAAATGATCGTGACCGCGACTCGTAGGATGAAGTTTGGGGACCGGGGATGCTGAGTTGAAAGTTTCACATGCCCTTTTCTAGATGTCCAAATCTCTTTCCAACGTCCCAGACCAGAGTTATTGGGTTAGAATTGGTAAAATAATAAATCAGGATGCCAAGCCAATCGTTTACTGTATATAAGCTAGATGATTTTGTATGTGAGACAGAGTCGGAGAGAGACAGAGAGAAAGAGCGAGACTGAGAACTAGAGAGCAGGGAGCGGAAGAGTGTGGCGTAGACTGAAGTACTGTATGCGAGGAGAACTGGCGTCAACATATATATATATATATATATATATATATATATATATATATATATATATATATAATAATAATAAAACTGTGTTATTGGCAAAGAAACCGGTATTTGTTGACTTGTTGGCAGAGACTGTACGAGCTGTGAAAATAGAAATATTGTCACCAGACCATCAACATCTACTCTCTCATACACCTAGACAGCGATCTGTTCGTGGCAAGGATAAGCATTAGGACTATCCGCCAACGTAACAGTGACGTCATAACAGTCACGATACCTGTGTTGGTTGGGTTTCCATAATAATTCTTTTTCAGACCATTTTCGCACCTTGGCCTGTTTTCTTGGAGGTGACATAGTGTCACCCATCATATGTTGTCACCCGGGCCGGTCCGCCCCTTTAGCTACGCCACTGTGTTCAGTGACTGACTTGGCGAGGCAGTACGGGTGTAGTACTTCAACATTACCATACAGGCTTAAACAAAACAAATCAAAGAATGTATAACACTAGCTAGGGATTTACAATGATGTATTGGCTCATGTGCTTATCTCCTCCACTTTACACCTCCCGCTAGAATCTTTCGGAAGATCAAGTCGGTTAATCCATAAATGCATAATCGTCTAACCCGTGTGTCTCCCTCAGGTAGTTGTCATATCGTGCGGTGTATGCGGTTCATATCGTATTCTGTTCATGGCAATAGGCCACATGTTCTTTTCTATTGCAGTATTTCGTATATTGGCGTAGTCTGACGTTACAAGCGCCATTTTGGTTCCAACCATACTCGCCGGATAATGATGCTTTCATGAACACCGTATAGATGTCTATGATTGCTTTTAAAATATTGATTATTATCGTAAAGAATGGCACAATGTATTGCTTCAGACTGTAACCATCGACCAGAACGTGAAACGTGGGTTTTTTTCGTTTTCCTGATGGTGATAAGCAAAAAACTTTCCTTCAGAAATGGATGACACTAATACTAATAAGGTAAGGTTTGTATGATGTGAGTGACTGTTTTGTTTTTATGTGTAGCTTAATCATTAGTGGGACTGAAATAATTAAAAAAATTAACCAAAAAATATGTAAAAGTTTACTGTAAACATATTGTTTTGATTACGTATTACAATTTATCTCGAAATACAGTAAGGATAATATAACTACTCGTCTGTCTTGTACACTTTAATAATGACATTTAAACATGATTTAAGTTGTTTACTTGTAAAATCGTACCATACCAGAATAATTAATTATCATATTAATATGTTGTAGATTTTGGTTCATTATATGTAATTATGTACTAAATAAACTTATTGAGTTGTGTGCTGGTCTGTTTGTGTTAATATTGCTAATAGTCTAATATTACATTTTTATATTTGTAAAACTAATTGCTATGTTTTCCATAGACAACAGGACAAACAACTTTCCAGGATGTGATCATGTCAAGCTAGAGATGGGACTAATGATATGGGACCTGAAATCTTTCTAAGAAACAAAAATAAACTCTTTGTCTTTCTTTAACAAGAAAACCTAGTTAAAGATTAAAGATATAGGGCCTACAACTGCCAATTTTATTAAGACAGTGAACTAGCAGATAATGTTATTTTTTTCTTTGTTATCCCTTCTGTCGGATTTCGTTATGTTTTTATACAATGTTCATAATTTTAAATACGTATTCAAAAACACGTAACAAAAATAACTGAGGGCATTTTGGGGGCTGGAATAAATTAGTGTCGACAAGAATTAATTTCAATTTGAAAAATTGCTTTGAGATACGAGCAACGTTACGGAACGAATTAAATTCGTATCACGAGGTACCATTTACATGTGTGCGTTAAATTGTATATCAATTTAAGTATAGTGTACCGGTATACATATAAATTATATCACTTTAAACTATATTAGCCATTATAATTTTGAAACAAGAAGAAATTAATTTTTTGAAATTGTCACAGGTTGTGGGTAGTAGGCGAAAACATCCCTACGTTGGCCCCCCAACCCTTGATTCTCATTTCTACCCCTTAACATTAATAGGTTCCATCAACCCACCCATACCCCCTTCCTCCGTAATTACGTCATACGCACAGGTGGTCAGCGAGCCGCGGATCAGAGACCGTACGATTCGACGGTGGGACAATGGCCATGAATCTGGAAGGAGGATGCCATTCCGCACCTTGGGATTCTCTATCGTCGGCTTTGTGTCAGCTACTACCGACGCAAAGGAAATACCTAGTTCCTTGGTCAGCTACTACTGACAGAGAAAGTGGACTTTGAAACCCCTCTCCCCCTTTTGCCGGTAAACTACTGGGCACTGATTTGCCGTGTGTGGAGAGCGTGAATAAGATGATTGGTCGGTGGGGGGGGGGTCACGTGTGCACAAGTCTATAAGCGTGGGTGAAAGAGTGAGAAAGACATTTGACTTGAGTTTCTCCAGGAGAACAGTCGATGAAAGAAAGATAAATGCCATATAGAGAAACGAACTTATTCACTTTTGAGTGGATTTACATTTTGTACATTTGTAAGCTACCTTGAGACGCTGTTTAGGACTGGTGTCTTTGTGTAATAAGAAGTTGTACATACTTATATACAAAACTTGATTGTTTACATCTTCACGTGTTGTTACTTATTGTCATCTGTGGAACGGTGTGGCAGGAAAAATACAAATACGAGAGTTCAACTAAGTCAGCGACTCATACTCTAAGACAACAAGCCCAATGATTCCACAGGAGCCCTTGACAGAAATAGCCTAATATGTGCATAATAAGTATTCAGTCAGATATTTCTTCCGGCAGTATTTCATTCAGCAATCTAAAACTGGTACAATAAGATATGAAATCTCCTTAACCGTTTATTGTGGACTTAGCAAAGCTGATAACGGTCAGCAAAACAATTATTTTGATAAACCTGGACAATACATTTCTTAAATTAATTTTATTATTGCCTTTTCGCTAAAACATTTTTTTTATATTTCATTATTATTAAAAATATATAAAATCATTTTATTACCCGGATAAACATTGATTTTTATGTAGATAGTCAGTATCGTAGGGTAGTGGGCTTGTGTGGCCGCATAGGGCGCCGAGCTAGAGGGGTCGCAAACAAATGGTAATCTTGAAAATAATTTTCACTTTACATCGAACCATTTAAAACAAATTTAATAACCCATTTTGGCCAGTGGTTTAAATTCTGTAATATTTCTTCATATATTTCACATTACTTTACCACAAAATCAAAACACTTAATCTCATTATAAGATGTAGTTGTTGAAATAAAGGGAAAAATTGGTAAGTGATGATGATCTTTAGGTGTCAAATGCAGATGAAAAGGTTACGACAGTGACTGGCCTATAAAATGTGTACAAGTACACATATCGGGCTGCGAATCATGGTATGCCTGTGGAGAACAGGGTTCTCACACTGTGGTTAGAGAGAGTCAACTAACATTCCGAGAAACAGATAAATCACCGGACTGCCATGGACTGCATGACATCCCCCGTGTAGCATCAACCCCACCACTTCTTCTAATAGAATGTATGACCAATAGCCCGTGACGAGGGACGTATTGAAAACGCACGTACCTGTCACACATCCCGTTCCCCCCGCATTCCATCTTTTTTCCCTTCCTGGGTTAATTGCTTTAGGTAGCACAGGTATCACGTCTGGATATCAGAGTGTCCATTTAATCTGATACCTTTTCTGTTCATGGAATGGAATGCAGTTTATAGTACCCGCACCTGTGGTTGACAACTGATTTATATGGGGCCCAATAATATAAAAGTAGATTTGGAGATAGAGTACGCAATTTGGCTGAGGCAAGCTAGAGAGTGGACGTGAGATATAACGGGGGGTCACTATAGTTTACTATTATTCTAGCAGTTAGTCAGAGCATAATTTTAGTAGTAAAAGACAGCAGTAGAAATATATATAGAAGGCGTTGGAGACTATTGGATTATGTTTGTATTATGAACTTTTGATGTAAAGATTTGATGTTGTGAAATAACCATTAAGATTAAAGAAGGAAACTTCAAGCTTGCATTTGACTCTTCTGTTGTTTGGTGTTTGTACATCGTCATTGTAACCAAACGAAAAAAAGTAAACCCAGCACGCAACACCTACATAAACTACTAACACACGTGAACTTCATTTTGTTTACAGAACTGCTGTAAAACGGACAAAAATTGGCTGCTCAGTCGATTTTTAACCATTTGGTAGCATGTCAATTAGGATGAAAAAAATGTAATGTTAGTTGTACATGTAGCAGTGTATGGTCACACATACACTAGAGATATGGACAACAGAGTAGCTGCAGTGAATGCACTGTGCGTTGAAGTAACTCCAGTGTATGCATGGGCGTCGCTAGGGCCAAAAACACTTTTTTTTAATTTAACTGAAAAGGTAATACCATGCATGTTCATTTTTCAATTAAATTCAAGTTGAAATTGCATTAATTATTTATATTGAAATAAATGCATTTGAAAAATCAAACATTTTGACAACAAGTACAAGCATGGTCCTATTTTGTTTTTATTTGGCCTTCTATATTTAGCTGAGTGGGTATGTAGGTAGAAAGTAGGTATGGAAATAATTAGATAGTAGAGTATATAGATAAAATGACAGGAAGTAGGTAGATACATAGCTTGTATAGGTATGTAAAAAGAATAGTAGTTAAGTAGATAGATGGATAGGTCAGTTGGTTAAAAAAATAGTCATATAGATAAAGAAGAAGTGCAGATGGGTAAATGAGTAGTCAGTAATGTGTAAGTATGTAGTAAGGGAGTAGTAGGCAAGTAGCTAGGTATGTGGGTAGGTTGGCCTAGCTGATAGGTAGGGAGGTAGATGGCAGCAAGGAGGAAGGTAGATAGTGAGTACTATAAAGGTAGATACATAGGTTGGTATGTAGGTAATCGATAGGTAGTGAGATATGTTGATAAGTAGGTATGTTTTTAGGTAGCTGGTAGGAGGAAGAGGATATGTTTCTAGGGAGGTAGATGGTAGCAAGGAGGAAGGTAGATAGTGAGTACTATACAGGTAGATACATAGGTAGGTATGTAGGTAATCGATAGGTAGTGAGATATGTTGATAGGTAGGTATGTTTTTAGGTAGCTGGTAGGAAGAAGAGGATATGTTTCTAGGGAAACTGATAGGTCAAAGTAAGCAGGTTATAAATCGCTGTAATGTATTAGTGCCAATTTTTTTTCCAGCTCACTTTCTCATTTCACTTTTGTCTGTTTTTTTTTCCTGTATACCATGACTTTATTTATTTTTTTTATCTGTAACGAATCTACAGTTGAAGAAGATAAGACAATTACTAAAAATAGCATGCACGAGATGTCTTATGGACAGACGCAACCATAGAGGACATAAACGATCCGAGTATGGTGAAACACAGTCTGAGCACAACAGACAATACAAATGGCAATCAGGACATGTCAGCTGACTTGAAGTTTCAGACTGTGTGTCCAAAAATGGGCAGGACTAAAGTTAATAAGGTAAACAAAAGGATTACATGGGAAGAATCTTGGTTTAGTCATTCGATTTTGTACTGAACTATAATTATTAATACTATGTACCAAGTGTTAGCCACAGGTGCTTTCAGTCTTGACCAAATGAAATGAGTCAAATATAGGCCTATTCTGATTGGATACAAATCATAGATAGGTAGATATATAGATAAATAGATAGACACACAGACATACATATATATATATATATATATATATATATATATATATATATATACACTGGCGGCGGAGCAGGGGGGGCAGGGGGCGGCCGCCCCCCCCCCTAAAACTTTTAAGGGGTGGCGGCGCCCCCCCCCTTGAATTTCCAGTCTGCCCCCCCCCCTAAAATTTTAACTTTGTTTAACTTTTTTAACTTTGTAATTCATTTTAGTTTATATGTTTCATTTTCATAATTCATTTGATTTATTTCTTAAATTTAATATTTGAAAGAAATTATAATTAATTTACATTTTACAGTAATCACATTATTGAGAGTTGTTGTGGCATATTTTAAAAAGTGTTGCCATCTACCGAATGACGGCAAATGTAATTTTTAAAGTAAATGCAATTATTTATTATCTTTTCATAAATTACTTTTTGTTTATGGAGGTTCCTGTTTCAGTTTCGTGTTCATCTTCATTCATGATAATTATTTTCTGATCTTATTTCACTATTAAATTTGTAAACAAACTGACATTACGATACAAAAAAGATTACAAGCAATGTATGCGTCAACATTTTATGGGTATCATTCATAAAGTTAATAAAAATAGAATAATATTCAGTGGCGTAAATAGGGTGGGGGGAGCGGAGTCCAAATACAAGCGTCCCCCGGGCCCCCAGTTTTTATTTTAGCGCTAAATATTAAATACTAGCTGTACCCGCCACACGCTGTAACGAGCACGGTCGGTAATATGTTTTTGTAACACACTTTGGAAGGGCCGGAAATTATTACAATGCGGGTCATGTTTAGACAGAGTTTGTATTTTTGGGGACACATACCTGTTAAGTTAGAATAGTTAGATGACCTAGTTAGGCTGGAATTAAAAGCAAGACTAAGTGTCCATGTATTATCAAGAAACAAATGTTGTGATAAGCTAATTATCTACTATCTGGTTTCATATGTATGGCGCCAAACTTTCACTGATACAAAGAATCAGTGTCCCAAAGTTTCTAGGTTGAGCATTGTATTTACAAGAATATAGGTCAAACATTGTATTTTCAAGAATGTGTCTTGCCCCCCCCCTTAAATATTCAAGGGGGGGGGGCGCCCCCCCTTGAATTTTGGCTTGCCCCCCCCCCTTAAAATATTTCGTTCCGCCGCCGGTGTATATATATATATTTATTTGTACATACATAGACAGACTAAAAGAAGATAGATAGATAGATAGATAGATAGATAGATAGATAGATAGATAGATAGATAGATAGATAGATAGATAGATAGATAGATAGATAGATAGATAGATAGATAGATAGATAGATAGATAGATTGATAGATAGATGGATGGATGGATGGATGGATGGATGGATGGATGGATGGATGGATGGATGGATAGATAGATAGATAGATAGATAGATAGATAGATAGATAGATAGATAGATAGATAGATAGATAGATAGATAGATAGATAGATAGATAGATAGATAGATAGATAGATAGATAGATAGATAGATAGATTGCCACTATTCAGCCATTAAAAGTGGCACACATATAAAGAAAAGGAATAAATAAATGCTTGTAAATTAATATGTTGTGTCTGTGTTACAACGACAACATTCCCCAATGTTAATGTTTATGGTGTGTGACGTTAAAAAGTTAACTGAAATGTGTTAAAGTGGCGATCGTGTTGTGGGGCAACACATACACATCAAGCCCTCGTTGAGAGGCAACCTGTTTCCACAACGGCCATTTCTCTGACCCCAATGGCTATAAGTGTTCCGTACGACAAGTCAAACACACATCATCTTCTGTTGAGAATATGTTTCAATGTTTCAAACAAACTTCAGTCAGTACAGTCAGAAACATCGAGGTAAATCAATTTTTGGTGTTTGTAAACACTGAATGTTTTTGTTTTGTTTGTTGTTTTTTTTTTACATTAGGGAATGTTTGCACAGGTTAAAAAAAAAGTCAACAAAAAAAACAACAATAAACAATATATGTTTAAAAAGTGCTTACTAAATGCCAATTTCTGTTTCAATATTTCTCCTCTATTGTGTGTACGTGTGTTTATTTGAGTATACATGCAGGGCCGGATTTACAATTTTAAGGGGGCCCAAAGCCAAAAAAAAAATATGGGGCCCATTTTGAAAAATAAAATATTTCTAAGTTTTTTTTTTGTTGTTTTTTTTTATTTCAGTACACTAATCAACATTTTTGGAGCCCCTTATTTCGCAGGGCCCCTGGGCCACGGCCCTAGTCGGTCTGTCTGTAAATCCGGCATCTGTATACATGTGGTTTTGTATGTAGGACATTCATTGTTTACATTCACTTTTCTATAACTTATTGTTTTGACTTTCTGTCTTGTGTCACCACTATACAGGTATTTAACGATCCCGTCCACGGTCACATAGAGATGAACTCAGCCTGCATGGCGATCATTGACACGCCAGAGTTTCAACGACTTCGTTTTGTCAAACAACTTGGTCTCGTTTACTTCGTCTTCCCAGGGGCGTCCCACAATAGATTTGAACACAGCCTGGGGTAGGTTCAGATCATTTATTAATTCTCAGATTTGAACACGGTCTGGGGTTAGATTCAGATAATAGTTTTACATTCAGGCTTCGCGACCCCCTATTGACATTAGTTTTAGTTTCGCGACCCATCATTTAGAAATGTTTTACTTTCGCGACTCACGTGCAAAGAATAAGTCCGATAAAGTGAACAAACGTAATATACATATATATAAATTTCTGTCTTTTAATTTTTTTATTTGAGGTAATATTTACATTAGTTTGCATTAGTTTACATTAGTTTACATTAGTTTACATTAGTTAACATTAGTTTACCTTTGTGACCTCCTAAACATTTCGGGGGCTCAGCGGTGAAAATGTATTATGAAATCATACTCTTGGTTAAACTCATTATGTCTTGTTTGACAGAACCAGTCATCTAAGTGGGCAGTTTGTTCGAATACTGAAAGAGAACCAACCCAGTCTTGGAATTAGTGAAACTGACCTTGTGTGTGTAGAGCTGGCTGGACTGTGTCATGATCTAGGTAAATAATGTGCTAAAATATAGATTAGATAGATAGATAGATAGATAGATAGATAGATAGATAGATAGATAGATAGATAGATAGATAGATAGATAGATAGATAGATAGATAGATAGATAGATAGATAGATGGATGGATGGATGGATGGATGGATGGATGGATGGATGGATAGATAGATAGATAGATAGATAGATAGATAGATAGATAGATAGATAGATAGATAGATAGATAGATAGATAGATAGATAGATAGATAGATAGATAGATAGATGGATGGATGGATGGATGGATGGATGGATGGATGGATGGATGGATGGATGGGATAGATAGATAGATAGATAGATAGATAGATAGATAGATAGATAGATAGATAGATAGATGGATGGATGGATGGATGGATGGATGGATGGATGGATGGATGGATGGATGGATGGATGGATGGATGGATGGATAGATAGATAGATAGATAGATAGATAGATAGATGGATGGATGGATGGATGGATGGATGGATGGATGGATGGATGGATGGATGGATGGATGGATGGATGGATGGATGGATGGATGGATGGATGGATGGATGGATGGATGGATGGATGGGATAGATAGATAGATAGATAGATAGATAGATAGATAGATAGATAGATAGATAGATAGATAGATAGATAGATAGATAGATAGATAGATAGATAGATAGATAGATAGATAGATAGATAGATAGATAGATAGATAGATAGATAGATAGATAGATAGATAGATAGATAGATAGATAGATAGATAGATAGATAGATAGAATGGATGGATGGATGGACGAATAGAAGTTTGTATATATATACATCGACTTTTAATAAATATGCAGACAAGTTTGCTTTAATTCCTATTGGTTAAAACAAATGTATACAAATATGATGTTGTTTTCTAATATAGGTCACGGACCTCTTTCTCACTTATTTGATCAAAAATTTATCCCAGTTTCTTCGAAAACAACAAAATGGAAGGTAAACATGTATAACATATTTAAACTTTCCAAAATTACCTGCATGCACAAGCTCTATTGCATTTACTATTAAATCCCATTCTTATTTTGTCATGGGGAAGGGGGCGAAAGGGGTGGACTTCAGTGACACATCACTCATTTGTCGTGTTGTCACCAGACACGATGGCTACATTCTTCCCTGTCTACATGCGGCCTGGCCTCTCCCCTCCTACAGGCTCTTCCTCAGGTTCCATGCACACTAGTTTTTACAAATAGCATCACGGCAGGACTGATTCCAAAAATGTTTTCCCTGTGGCCAGCAGTGGATGATGAGATCCTACAAGGATGTTAACTATTGCACACAAAAAAGAAAACAATGTCTCTAAGACACAACGAATTACTAAAAAAAAAACATCTTAAGAAATGCCCCTCGTCAGCCCCCCCCCTGCCTTTTTGCGGCAAATTAATCTGCCGGGGGGAGGGGGGGGGGCAATAGCGTAAGAACGGTCATGCAGGTTGTGCGGCCGCACGTGGCGCCAAACAAAGAAGGGGCGCCGAAAGAGCGGTGTTAAATCTTTTTTTTTTTTGCCCTTTTCAGACAGGGAGGAGGACGTTTAAAATGTCACTCCAACATGGCGCCAAAATAGCTTGCTCCAGAGTTGGCTGCCCCCCCCAACCCCACCCACGTCCGATACCTAAAATAACAATAAATACAATAATGAATTGTAGATAACAATGGGACCCTTATACCTGAGAGGCCTCATACCAAGAGTCGCCGGCCAATACATCAAGAATGACACGGGGCCTTGCACAATGCATTTGTACCGACCCATTCTTAAGAAAAATGTTAGTCAAGTGACAGCTCACGAACTCCACTGAGGAAGACGCCCCCTTCGAGTATTAATTCCATACTAACGATAAGAGAGTCCCAACTAATAGTTTTGTCTATGTCGCCAAAATGTTTCCATTCTCCCCCCCCCCCTCTCCATACCTCCGCGTTTATACATTAAAGAGAATAAAGGGCGCTTTCTAGCCAGCATGTAAATAATACGAAATTTCAAGGTCAACATTTCTAAGCTTCCCCCTTATCAACCGGTCAACAAATACTGCCATGGGCGTATTCATGGGGGGGGGGGGGCAAGCGGGGCATTTGCTCCCCCCCCCTTACATTTAAAAAAAATGTCATAAAGTTGTTATTTGCCCCCTCCCTGGAAAATTTTTGCCCCCCCCCCTGGAAAAATTCCAAGCGACACCCATGAATACTGCTATGACATTTGTTATCAGATTGGCAGTGAATGTAAGTATTCCACTTCACTTTCAGTGACAGTGTTATTTCATGTTAACTTTTTAGGAGCGAGGTTGGGGTGGGGTGGGGGGAGGTGGGGGGGGGGAATGATAAGGCAGGTAGAACATTTCATATGAGCAGGGAAGGGTGGGGGGAGGACTAACGTATATCTATTATTGACTTCACACAGAGGGTTTGGTTTTGTTTTGTCCAGGGCTGTAGTATTGCTGGTGACCTTACCGAACCATCCATCTCATTTTTAATTGGGCACATAGTGCATGATTATATATATATATATATATATATATATATATATATATATATATATATAGATAGATAGATAGATAGATAGATAGATAGATAGATAGATAGATAGATAGATAGATAGATAGATAGATTAGATAGATTAGATAGATAGATAGATAGATAGATAGATAGATAGATAGATAGATAGATAGATAGATAGATAGATAGATAGATAGATAGATAGATAGATAGATAGATAGATAGATAGATAGATAGATAGATAGATAGATAGATAGATAGATAGATAGATAGATATTAATATTTAAAGAGATAACACAGATAGACATGCGAGCGGTCGGACAGACAGACTGACGGACACTTGGTCATATCTAACATCCCCCCTGTTAATCTTCAATACCTTTGTTAATACCTTTATGTTAGATTGTTGAAGAGTTACCTATTGCAGTCTTCTGTAGAGTAAATACCTTTATATTACATTGTTATAGAATTACATATTGTAGACTTTATTTTATGTAGTAAAAAAAAAATTAGAACTAAAATTAATTTCACAATTTTCCAGCATGAAGACGCCTCTGTGGCCATGTTTGATCATATTCTACAAAAACATGACCTCATGAAGCCTGATGGGATATTAAGAAAAGATTACAGTCTGTGTGAATCGGACATTACCTTCATAAAAGAAATGATCCAAGGGCTGTCTTTCTCTACCTCAGGGGTTCGTATTCTTTTCTGGTATATATGCTATATAGCACATATATTTAGTTAAATCGGGGTTGGGAAAACATTTTGAATAGCGGGTCATCATTGGTACGACCAAGAGCAGACAGTATGAGAGTTCATATTACACACATATATAATAGCGGTGTGGGTTCTGCTCTAAATCAAAAGTAAAGAATTAATACAACAGTATTCCAGTTTAAAATACAATCACGAAAAAAATCGGATTTGCCCGAAACCAAAAAGTAACCTAGCATACCAATCAAGCCTAACGGGGTTATAACTATATGCAAAGGTTTTGCAGGGTACAGCTAGTCTAATATAAACTAAATACAATGAAATGCACGGGACGGATAGAATAGCTAAACGGCTGTTTTTTTTCCATATCTGAGTTGGGCTGATGTCATAATACATTTATTGCAAACCACGAAAATCGATCCAAATTTAGATCTGAAAATCTAGCCCTTGGAATTATTTAATAAACAGTTTTATAGTGTTAATTAAACGTAAACATTATAAAACGTTTAGGATTGAATAAATATTTGTCTGCTATGTGCCTCGTGTAACATCGATTGTGTCGTCAACTTTTTATACTACTCCCTATTAAAATTAATTTAGACAGTTGTGGTTGATGGCACAGTTAGGCCTGGAGGGTAGATACATGGCCTCAAGCCATAATCTGCAACTGCCTTACTTAAGTACACTTTTAGCACGGGAACTGGGTGGCGTTTTCAAAGCCCGCTGGTTACGCTTCGGACTGACATTGACACAATGGACAGTTTTCAGCGGCGTAGCGTGGGTATCGGCCGCCCAGGGCGGAAGATGATTTTGCCGCCCTCTCATTTAGGTATTTCAATTTAATCTATACATTTTGCCGCCCCCCCCCCCTAAAAAGTAATAAAAAGTGCCGCCCGGTGCGGACCGCACCCAGCGCCCCCCCCCCCTAGGTACGCCACTGAGAGTTTTGCATCATAATGGTATATCCAAGTTTCTTAATGACAACATGAAATAGCCCATTATAAAAATGAAATTCACTCTTTCTGTACAAATAAACAGGAGTGGGTGTGTGAAGGCCGTGGAAAAGAAAAGGCGTATCTCTATGAGGTGAGTTTCAGAAGTGGATATTAGGACTAACGATATAAACAATTATACCCCCTCCCAGAAAAGTTCACATATATTAAGAAATATATAGTCCCCATCATCAAAGTGTCCACTTTCAATACTCATTCTTGTCAAATCAGTAATGTAGAAGTCCTTACATGACCAGATTCCAGCCCCAATCCCCCCCCATAATGCCAGAGAAAAACCCTGACCACAAACCTAAGAATGGCCCTGTACCAGAGGCGTAGCTAGGGAGGGGCGGGGGTACATATGTCCCCGGGCGCCGATGTTCAGGGGCGCCAAAATGGTATATTTTACATATAATATTATATGGTTTTCGAATGGGGGGGCGCTAAAAAGGTATTAAAAAGGTATTGTGCCCCGGCCGCGAGTTAAGCTCACTTCGGCACTGCCCTGTACACCTTTATACTAGTGGTGGGTGACAAGGAACTACCAACAAGGGATTGGGAAAAACTTTGCAGATTGCCCCAAAATTTTTAATTATGCTACTGGTATGTACCGACTTGTATGCACGCTTTAATACCAAAGTTTGATATATAGTTAAGTGATTTATTTTTTTTCGTAACAATATCAGAATTTGATCTTATAAGTTGGATTCGGTGATTTGTGTAGCGTTGGTTTATAACGTCGTAATCGTTTGATTTGTCTTCAGATTGTCTCCAATAAACGTAACAGTATCGATGTGGACAAATTCGATTACTTCGCTAGAGATTGCCACCATCTGGGCATCAAGACTAACTTCGACCATAACAGATTTATGAAGTTCGCTCGAGTTTGTGAGGTCAATGGACAGATGCAGATTTGTATCCGAGATAAGGTTTGATAAGTGGTTGTTTAACATCATTATCTTCAGCTTAATAACAGCCGAATTCCGGTACAGCCCTAATTAAAATATAGGTGTATGCTTTTAGTGAGTTGCATTTTTTTCTTAAATTAAAAGTTTAACAAGATCAGTCTTTCATTTTTACTTTCACAAAAAGAAATTAAACTCTGGGTAAAATGAAAGTATTTTTTTGTTTTTTTTTTATAAACGTATTATCGTTGGATCGTAAATCTAACCAGTAGACACAATTAGGTCTGCTCTGTAGCCGAGCCGTGCCGTTCTTATAACTTGGCAATACCTAGGATCAGAGGCGCAACTAGGGGTATGTTACCGGCAAAGTGTGAAATCCGGCATTCTATAGAATGCCTGGGAAATGTATAGAATGCCTGAATTTTTCAGGCAAAGTATGAAATAAATTGCTATTTCATGCATTGCCTAGGCATTCTATAAAATGCCGAGTTCCTGTTCGGCAAAGTATGTAATTGGCCTTGTTAGGAACTAGAGTAGATTTAGAGACAGACAATCCCCTTCGACGTTGTAAGATAAGATTTATCAGAAATAGGAGTAATCAGAGGCGCCGAGAGCCATCTAGGGCCCCAGGGCAGGACATCATTGCGGGCCCCTATTTAAACAATGAGTCGTGAAATAATTCACATGGTTGGGGCGGCCGGGCCCCCTTACAGATGCGAGCCCCCTGACAATGACCCCCTATCCCCTCTCGGCGTGCCTTGGAGTAATGCAAATAATGGTTGACAAGGTGACAGACGACTTAGGACAAGGTGGTCAGAAAACAATAGAGTAGTAAACAGCAAAGGTGTGACGACTCTAGAAGTAGACCGGAAGGCGACAACGGACAGTTTAAGAGAGACAACAATGACGACCAGGTGGCGCTCCTTAGGTGAGAACTATTCTGGAGACTGTGACGTAATTAGGTAAATTAAGGTGGGGACGTTAGGAGTATAAATACGACTGGATTCGGAAATATGTTAGCGACAGGAGTTACGAGAATATTTCTAGTGCCGATTACTGTGTAACCATGTTGGAAGGGAATGTAGTGCCAGGACAGGAATCACGCCATGTTGACATGCAACGACGGTTCTACGATGAATTATCTAAAGTTAGAGCCAATCCTCTTACTTCGGATTCGGACAAAAAATTTCCTCCTGCGCCTTTGGGAGCCACTGTGCGAGTTCCGATTCCCAATGTTGACAAAGGGCGGGGAGACTATTGACAGTTGTTATGAGCATGACAGAAGATGGCTTTTACCGCCTTGGAACTGCACATTGAATCTTGAAGCAACTATATGCCAGATCAGAATTCACCATATGTCCAAAAGATTTAATAAAAGCGGAAGACGTTCCTGACCTTGAAATACCATTTGCCCCCACCCCCCACCCCCGAAATTAAAAGATTAGACCAAAATTAGTTTTAAAATTAAATACAAATATATAAATGATGTGATTTTTTTGCCCCATTCCCCCCCCCCCCGAAAGTTTGGTCTAGTTGCGCTTCTGCCTAGGTTCCTCCGATGCTAAAAGGGCGCCAGTATAAATTTCTATTAAATATGGAGATATGGAGGCCCTCTTCGTGCACCTTTGCTTGGGGCCCCCAAATGTAGCTTTGAAATTTCTGCCTAATCCCCTCCCTCCCTCCTCTTCCCCCCCCCCCCCAAAAAAAAAAGAGTTACGAACTCTTTAAAGTGCTTGTTATTTCTTAATTTCTATCATTGCGACGGTAATGAAAATTGGAGAGAGAGGGGGGGGGGGTAACACAATTAGAATGTGGCTAATTTCTCATTGTGGTAAATACAGGTCCACAGAGAAGTAGCTGGGATTTAAACCCTCCACCACCACCACCACCCCCCCTCAATCCACCATCGTCCCAAAATATCTCCCTCCGTCAGTGGCGATGGTCCGAGCTAGCTCTGATATGGTGAAGGCAGTGTGGTAGACCGTTCAACCTCCCTACGGGATGTCATGTGTTCGAGCCCCTGCAGAGTGTCGGGACTATTCTCGGGTCCGATCAATGTCACAAAGTCCTACCAGCTTAACACTTATTGCGTACTTGACATTTAAAAAACAAAAGGCGCCTGGACATTATACTGACCAGCAATACAAATAGAATAGCCCTACCCATATAAACAGGTGAACTCAACTTCATCTGACTACCTGTGGTGTATATAGAATAGAATCATGCAGGAAGCTCACAGAAAATCTGTTCTAATGACGTCTATTGCTTTAAGAGCCATAACGACAAAATCCTTACAAGGGACGTCATTGTCCAGGCATGGGTACACTACAAGCTAGCTTCAACTGTTTGGTCTTGTGCACATGACATTTTGTAAATTTATTTCATACAACCACTCCAACCATCTGTTCTTCACCCGGCTCTTATTTCAGATTTCATAATCTTTTGAATATGATATTTTAATTAAAAAAATTTCATTTAATCAACTACTTTAATCAATTTCTTTAGCATAATTATCAAAGTAATAAAGCATTTTGTTAACCAGGGGTTTAATACACGCTCTTTCTCAGGAAGTGGCTAAGCTATATAACATGTTCTACACAAGATGGACTCTACATAAGTACGCCTATCAGCACCGGGTCAAGAGTATTATTGAAACGATGTAAGTCTTTCCATTTGTGATTTTTGTGTCTAAGTAATGATCAAAATTGCCCACACCCCAATCAACAATAAATATATAAATTTCTTTGAACTACGTGTAACATGCTAGATGTACTTTATTTCATAGAATGGTTCTCAAAAAGAGACTTATTAAAGCCACCACTGGAAAAAGTAGTTACTGAAGGGTGGGAGATGGGGGGAAGGGGGAGATAAATGATAAAATAAAAAGCTGTTAGCGAAAACAGACAACACAAACCTCGAATCATAGCAAAAATATATCTCCAGAGATGTTTTTTTTTTAATAAGTATTGCAAGTTTTTCTAAGCTGCTGGTATTCACTGTGTTGATTTTGGTTCATTTTGTATTATGTTTTTTTTTTTAAACACACTTTTTGTTCAATGAATATCACTTATTCACATGTTTAAAGGTATTAATACACTAAGTGTTATTTCTGAGAACGTGTTTTGAGCAGATTACGAGCCTATAAGAAATATAAATGTTAATTTCTACGCATACAATTTATTGCGACTAGATGGTCCTGTGGTAAAGCGCTCGACTGTCGACCTGAGGGTCTCTGGTTCGATCTCCGATAGTACCTCTAGGGCTCATGCACTATCTGCTATGTGCATAAACTGTCCCATAATCTCTCCCACAATGGAATTCACACACACACACACAATTTAACACAACCTATGTTTGTAGAATGTACCTTCTAAAGTTCTTCTTGCTAATAAGTCTGCCTTGGACCAACCACCCTTCAGTCTTACAATGCGCCTACTGTTGCTGCATATTTTTTTGTATTTATTTTAAGGGTTCTTGATGCCATGCTCAAAGCTGAAAAACATTTAAAATTTCGTGGAACTAATGGGTAAGAGCTAGTTAAATGATTTCACTCCTTTAAGTTTATTTCGTAAAATTTCCTCAGGTGTTATTTCTAATGCATTTTTGACTTATAGTTCTTTCACAGCCTGTATTTTATTGAAGTTATGTCTCGATTTCTTGTCCCAGGTCTCAATGCAAGCTGTCCGAATGTATCCACGATATGGAGGCCTACACAGCACTGTCGGATGACGTCATCAACATGATCCTGTACTCTCAGAGCGAAGCCAGGGCCATCATTAGAAAAATTTACCACAGAAATCTGTACAAGTGTGTCTACGAGACAAATCCTATAAAACCAGAGTCATTGCGAGTAAGGTTTCTTGAAAACCTTATTTATTGTGTTTATTGCTATTACAGTGGCACATCGGGTTATGAACTTAAAACATTTCAGAACTGGTTTGTCACCTGAAAATGTTTGAAAATTCGCACAACTAACCGTTAAGTCTAAGAATGTTTCGTGTATTATATAATAAGAAAGAAAACATCGAAATAATTTAAATGTCAATTTAGTATGTCTCTCTTGCCAAGAAAACGATCACTGGAAATGTGTCACTTTCTTTGCTATTTGTGTCCCAACTGAGAAGCTTTCTACACCAAGGAATACTCTCTCTCTCTCTCTCTCTCTCTCTCTCTCTCTCTCTCTCTGTCTCTCTCTCTCTCTCTCTCTGTCTCTCTGTCTCTCTCTCTCTCTCTCTCTCTCTCTCTATATATATATATATATATATATATATATATATGTATATATATATATGTATATATATATAGCACACAAAACATACACACCATTACATACAACATACACTCTTACACGAACAACATACACACCATCACATACAACATTACTGTTAATATAATGCCATGAAAATGTTGTTTTTCTTTTAAATTATATTTCCTTGCCAACAAACAGATAACTTATCTCTCTATCTGTATATCTCACTCCCCTCCCCTCCCTCCCTTTCCATGAAGTATACTTATTGCATACACCAAAACCACCAGTCCCAAGACTGTTTCATTGTAGGCTCCAACGTTCTCTAGATTTTAAATAAAATTAAGCGTTAGGCAGTGGCGCAGTTGAGATGGTGCTCTGCATCTTTAGGGCTATATTGAGTGTTACATTATGGCTCAGTGTTACATCTATCCAAAAAAAAAAGGTCATGAGACAGCGTGAACTTTCTTTGTCCTTGTGCACAGAACACTAATAGCACTTTGGAAAACAGGTCATCTATTTAGTGCAGGGCAGCTTTGATGTGTGCCAGTACTTTTAGTTTATTTCACGTAGTCTATCTATTCAACAAAATGTCATTCTTTTTTTTTACATGCTCAGCTAACAGAAGCTGAAATTAAAGATCGAATTCTGGTGTTGGGTGGTAAGAAGAAATCAATTGACAAGGAATCAGTGAGAGTTCATGTAAGTCTAAAACTGTAAATTTGTTGTTACCACTCCTCCACCCGTTGGGCTTAGTTTTTGTATTTAGCTATTGTTCCGGGTTTATTTGTTTGTTTGGTTTTCATTTTCATTATTAAAATACTATGTTAACCACATTTTATTTTAATTTGAGATATTACTGTTAATATTATGTCTTGAAAATGTTGTTTTTTTAATTGTTTTTCCTTGTCAACTAACAGATAACTTATCTTGATTTTTGGAATGAAGAACCAGAATCCACTGGAAAAACTTAACGTGTTTTCCAAGAGCAACTTTGAAGTAGCTAGACCATTAAGTAAAAATGAGGTACTGGTATTTTTTTTTAAATTTAAGATGGTCATGTATATGGTTTAAGAAAGGTTATGGTCATAGATAAATGAAGATAAAATGTGGTCATAGATGAATTAAGATAAAATGTGACCATAGATAAATGAAGATAAAATGTGGCCATAGATAAATGAAGATAAAATGTGGTCATAGATAAATGAAGACAAAATGTGGTCATAGATAAATGAAGATAAAATGTGGTCATAGATAAATGAAGATAAAATATGATCTTAGGTAAATGAAGATAAAATGTGGTCATAGATAAATGAAGATAAAAAGATAAAATGGTCATAGATGAATTAAGATAAAATGTTGTCATAGATAAATGAAGATAAAATGTGGTCATAGATAAATTAAGATAAAATGTGGTCATAGATGAATTAAGATAAAATGTTGTCATAGATAAATGAAGATAAAATGTGGTCATAGATAAATTAAGATAAAATGTGGTCATAGATGAATTAAGATAAAATGTTGTCATAGATAAATGAAGATAAAATGTGGTCATAGATAAATTAAGATAAAATGTGGTCATAGATGAATTAAGATAAAATGTTGTCATAGATAAATGAAGATAAAATGTGGTCATAGATAAATTAAGATAACATGTGGTCATAGATGAATTAAGATAAAATGTTGTCATAGATAAATGAAGATAAAATGTGGTCATAGATAAATGAAGATAAAATATGGTCTTAGGTAAATGAAGATAAAATGTGGTCATAGATGAATTAAGATAAAATGTGGTCATAGATGAATTAAGATAAAATGTTGTCATAGATAAATGAAGATAAAATGTGGTCATAGATAAATTAAGATAACATGTGGTCATAGATGAATTAAGATAAAATGTTGTCATAGATAAATGAAGATAAAATGTGGTCATAGATAAATGAAGATAAAATATGGTCTTAGGTAAATGAAGATAAAATGTGGTCATAGATGAATTAAGATAAAATGTGGTCATAGATAAATGAAGATAAAATATGATCTTAGGTAAATGAAGATAAAATGTGGTCATAGATGAATTAAGATAAAATGTGGTCATAGATAAGTGAAGATAAAATGTGGTCATAGATAAATGAAGATAAAATGTGGTCATAGATAAATGAAGATAAAATGTGGTCATAGAAAAGTGAAGATAAAATGTGGTCATAGATAAATGAAGACAAAATGTGGTCATAGATAAATGAAGATAAAATGTGGTCATAGATAAATGAAGATAAAATATGATCTTAGGTAAATGAAGATAAAATGTGGACATAGATGAATTAAGATAAAATGTGGTCATAGATAAGTGAAGATAAAATGTGGTCATAGATAAATGAAGATAAAATGTGGTCATAGATAAATGAAGATAAAATGTGGTCATAGAAAAGTGAAGATAAAATGTGGTCATAGATAAATGAAGACAAAATGTGGTCATAGATAAATGAAGATAAAATGTGGTCATAGATAAATGAAGACAAAATGTGGTCATAGATAAATGAAGATAAAATGTGGTCATAGATAAATGAAGATAACAAGTGGCCATAGATAACTGAAGATAAAATGTGGGCATAGATACATGATGATAAAATGTGGTCATAGATGAATGAAGATAAAATGTGGTCATAGATAAATGAAGATAAAATGTGGTCATAGATAAATGAAGACAAAATGTGGTCATAGATAAATTAAGATAAAATGTGGTCATAGATAAATGAAGATATAATGTGGTCATAGATAAATGAAGATAAAATGTGGTCATAGATGAATTAAGATAACATGTGGTCATAGATAAATGAAGATTAAATGTGGTCATAGATGATTCGCAGAACTGTCTCACTTCAACCCTTCACCCAACCCTCAAAATGTACATCATAGGATATTGTCTAACTTTACCGTATTACAATTTTGATTATTAAAAAATAAAAAAAAATAGTTTAAAAAATGCCCTTAACCCTAGCGGGCCATCGGGGCAAATGAAGTGTAGAATTCATCTGTTTCTATAACCTCGTCATATAAAGGGATTGTGTGGTTAGCACAACGGCCAGCCACCTTTACTTCCCCAACTTAAAGGCAGGTACCCATTTAAAGCTGGGTGGACTTGTGGGACGACTTAGCACCAAATTTCACCTGGAAAAATTCCATGGGCCTCACCGATGATCGAACCCAGGTCGACAGTCGAGTATCTACACAACTCGGCCATCCGTCCCACACAAAAATAATAGGAAATGGCTTATTTTTCAAGCACACAGTGTGTTTTTAGTTTAATGCAAGGCCCGATTAAGGCATAGGCACTATAGGCATCGTGCCTAGGGAATACAATTAAAAAAAGGGTCTACAAAAATGAAAAAAAAAATTATTTACAATTATATAATATTAAATTAGTTATAATTAATTAAAGGACCCACGAGTCTGTAGTGCCTAGGGTCTACAAAATCGTTAATCGGGCCCTGGTTCAGTGATAGGTGAAGTTATAGCCCACCATTTGTAGTGATCTTTTTTTTTAAAACCCATGTATCTATTGACATGTTTGTATATTATTTATTTATTTATTTTACTTTTTAAACTTTATTGAAGTTGGCGTTGCTTTAACTTTTCTTTTTCTGAACAGGTTGAGTCTATTCATAAGTTAACTTATTTCCTTTTTGTTTAAATATTACTTCGGGGCTGTCCATTATTTATGTCAACAAATTTTAGGCGATTTTTACCTCCCCCTTGTCAACAACTTGTTAAACTTCCAGAGACCCCCACCCTATAAAATTACGTCAACATTTGATTACCCCCCCCGCCCTAAAAAAAGGTGGCTTCCAAAATGTTTATGTGGCGAAATTAGTAGGAATATAGATAGTTTAACTAAAATACTGAATGTAAAGGGAGTATGTAACACAGGACTACAAACGCTGCTTAATTTTCCTATTTATTAAGTAATTATATTGAATTAAAAAAAAATGTAACATTGTTGACGTCAACTTTTCTTGACCCCCCCTCCCCCTGTCAACAATTTTAAAAAAATTATCTGACCCCCCCCTCTCCCCTATTTTGTTGACGTAATTAATGGACAGCCCCTTCCTATAAACATGTTGTTGTTTTTTTTACTATTCATACAATATTGTTATTTTTCTATCCAGGCTAGTAGGATATTGGGTCCTACAATATTCAGTGAAATTATTGTACGGATCATATGCTGCAATGACTTACGAAATGAAGAAACTGTTGTAGAAGCTATTTTTAGCGCTGCGAAAGAATGGGAAGATGGATTACAAAAAGAGGCGGCGCCCATATCACCAATAGTTCATACCGTATAAAAATCTATAAAAGATGCCAACTGCGAGTTTATATGACTATGAAAGTCTCGCCAGTAAATCGAGTGCGAAGTTAAATACGCCAACGGAAACGTGTACACAAGCAAATTAGTTATTGGTCATCCAGGGTAACACAATTTCGATATACGTAATATCTAAAAATTAACTCAAAAGTTTCTTTTAAAATGTTAAACATGCATCTACTATAATGAGATAAATGCATCAACTGACAGAACTTTATCATGGATTTAAAATCAATTACACAGCTCAACAAAAAAAATTTTTTTGCAAAAATAATCCGAATGTATTCTGTTACATCTGTGGAGAATACATGATTGAAAAGCAAAGAAGAAATATAACCGACTTTGTGCAGCAGGCATATTGGGCTTATTTCGGTGTGAAGCTGGGAGACCAAGACAAGTCTTGGGCTTCCCATAAGGTCTGCAAAAACTGTGTGGAGAACCTACGGCAGTGGACAAATGGTGAGAAGAAAAGTCTAAGTTTGGGTGTACCAATGGTATGGCGAGAGCCGAAAGACCATTTTGGTGATTGCTATTTTTGTATTGTGAATGTTAAAGGCTTCAATCGCCACAAGAAATCTAAGTGGGATTATCCTGATCTTGAATCTGCAAGGAGACCAATTGCACATAGCAGTGAAGTTCCTATACCAGTGTTTACTGGATTATTAGAGACTCCGACTCATACGGGGGGCAAGATCTGGAGTTTTTGGCAGGTGAAAACAGTGGAAGCTATTATGAAGGAAGTTCTTCAACACCTCAACCATTCAGCCAAGAAGAACTCAATGACCTAATACGATACCGAAATCTGTCCAAGCAAGCATCTGAGCTTTAAAGCGTCCAGGCTCAATGAAAGAAATTTTCTCAAACCAGAAGTTAAAATAACATTTTATCGGAAAAGAGAAGAGTTTTTCTTCCATAATTCAGCCAAGAGGAAGATCTTGTTTACTGTAATGACATCCCTGGACATCTGCTCCAAATGGGACTACAAGCTTGAAATGTGTTCTGTTACACAATGGTAACCGTTATGCATCTCTTCCCATTGCCCACTCAACAAAACTTAAAGAAGAGTATGAGAGTAACAAAATACTATTGCAGAAAGTCCTTTATTATGAGCATCAGTGGTCAATTTGTGTTGATCTAAAAAATGGTAATCTTGGGCAGCAGCCAGGATACACTAAATACCCATGCTGCATGTGCCTTTGGGATAGCAGGGCAAGGCAAGATCATTGGACAAGAGTGACATGGCCTGCAAGGGAAACCATGACTGTAGGTAAAGAAAATATCATCAACAAGGCACTGGTGGACAAAAATAAGATAATTCTCGGACCGCTTCATATCAAATTATGTTTAATGAAACAACTTGTTAAGGCTTTGGACAAATATGGCAATTGGTTCAAGTATATTTGCAGATCATTTCCCGGATTGAGCATGGAGAAGCTGAAAGCTGGGATTTTTTACGGTCCTCAGATTCGGAAACTCATCAACGATCGAAATTTTACTAATTTCATGGATCACCTTGAAGATTCTTCATGGAACAGTTTTGTTTCAGTTGTCAGGAACTTTTTAGGTAATAACAGATCAGAGAATTACGAAGAACTGGTGCAAGATATGCTCGCTAACTTCAGAAACATTGGAACAAATATGAACATCAAGGTACATTACCTGAACTGTCATTTAGACAAATTTCCAGGTAACCTTGGGGACTTCAGCGAGGAACAATGTGAGAGGTTTCATCAGGATATGAGGGTGATGGAGGTGAGATATCAAGGAAGATGGGACATACATATGATGGCTGACAACTGTTGGAGCCTCCAGCGCAATTGACCCAACGACACACACAAAAGGAAGTCGAGCAAACAGCGATTTGCTAATGCATTACCATAGACAATAAACATATTAATTAATTAATTAATTAGACATAATTAGTTTTTCAAATGAAAATGTTTTCCTCTATAACACTATTACACATATTTTTGAACAAATTTCTGCATGACCATTTACAGTTTCACTACTATTTGTTAGTATACTATTTTACTTCATGCAATTCTTGACAATTTTCAAACACGGTGCATACATTATTTCATTAATTTTAATTATCTCAAAAAATAGAGCCAATCTAGCAAAAGCACTTACATATTCTAAATCAGCATAGTTGACTTTGTATAAAATGATTCAAATATCACTGGCAATGAATTCACTGTTTACCAGTGTTATTTATTCACATCTATTGCTATTACTATTTATATTACTATTTATAATTGTGTATGTGTGAGAGTGAATGGTGTGCTTTGTGTATGTGTCACACATTTTTACTGCAATTGTTATGATGAACATAAAGTCATAGATTACATTATTTATAAAATATATTTATATTAATTGATATAATTAAAGACGATGGGCATTATGTCTATCATAATATTTATTGATGATTACACTATTTTTATACTTAAATAAAAAAAAAATAATTAATAATTATTAAGACCTCAAGCTGGCGGTTTTTTTAAATTTTAATCAAAGAAAAATAATATTGTAACAAAAATCGAAAATAAAGAGTCATTCTGATGAATAAGCAAATCAAGCAACAGCAATTCAGGTGTTTATTTTACCAACAACTAATCTAGATTTAAAGTTTTATTTAATTCCTATTATTGAAGACTTAAGGTCTCAGTTTTCAAAGATTAATAGACGCTTATGATTTGAAAGAAGGGGCCTTGGTAGTCGATGGATGGATACCAAAGCAGGCAAGTATTTGCTTGGTATATGAGGTAAGGTAGATTGTTGCATAAATTCTTCAATAATTGCAGTGCAACATGCCCAGAAGGTATTTACTAAAGACACTCTAAGCTGACGCGGCTGCCAATCGAAAACATTGATACTTGTTATAACTAAAAAAACTGTCAACAAAAAAAAAGAGACATTACCATGTGCAACAACTGGCGAGGGATCGTGCTACTATTTCTCCCGGACAAAATCCTGCCTGAATTATTACTTGAAAATACTAAATGATGCTCTGGACAAGAAGAGACTTAGACCAAAAGAAGCAGGTTTTCGGAAAGATAATTCATTTATTAATCAAACATAAACACTTCGAATAATAGTAGAGCAGGCACTTGTGAGGCAGTCACCACTATACACAACATTTGAAATTAAAAGCAATAAATAAAAATAATTGTTATCTAGATAGGCAGTCACGCTCAGGCCCGGTTTAACCACTAGGCAGGACCAGGCGGCCGCCTAGGGCGGCAAAAATTCCGGGGCGGCAGCCGTGGTAGTAAAAGACGTAAAAATAGAAATATTAAAACAATTGAAGTCCTTTAGTAATACATGGATTGAATAATATTTTAGTGCTAAGAGTTTATTAATGTTGAAAGTCTTAATATATTTCACTAAATAAAAGGACAAAACGTCATATTAGAAATTAAAATAATCTGGTTTTATAAAAGAAATCAGATAACAACGCGAGTTGTCGAACGTTGTTGAATGCGTCATGCTTTCTATGACGTATTTGTGCATTCCACAAACGCGACACATCTATCTATATTTATAAGATTTCGTCTTGCAGGCTGCTGCTGTAGTCCCGCATGGTTGGGCGAAGAAAAATTCTGGCTTCTGCTCGTGATGCTAAGTACTTTTCAATAATTCTAGATTGCACACCAGATGCTGGTCATGTTGATCAAATGACCATGTCATTCGCTTTGTGGATGTGATTTCAAATCCAGAAAATGACACTGCAGCACCATCATCTGTAAAGGAACATTTCTTGGGTTTTGTGCATCTAAAAGAGACAACTGGTGCTGGCATGACTGTTACTATTCCAAAGCAGTTAGAAGAGATGTCTTTATCTATCGAAAATTTACGCGGTCAATGCTATGACAATGGCAGCAATTTAAAGGGAAAAGCCAATAATGTTCAAAGAAGAATTTTAGATGTCAATCCACGAGCATTGTTTGTTCCTTGCAGTGCACATGCCTTGAATTTGGCTGTAACTGATGCCGCTAAATGTTGCTTAGAAGCGACAACCTCCTTTGATCTACATGTTTATACATTCTTTTCTGCATCAACTCGCCGTTGGGAAATTTTAACTCGACATGTTTCTAATCTCACTATTAAACCACTGAGTGAAACAAGATGGGAAAGTCGAATTGATGCTTTAAAACCTCTTCGTTATCAGCTTGGTGATATCTACGATGCTCTGGCAGAAATTGCGGATGACAAAAATTTAACACGAGCATCTGGTAATACATCACAAACAGATGCGCGAGTTATTGCAAAAGTCATTTTTAGTTTTAAGTTTGTCGTTTCTCTGGTTGTGTGGTATGACGTGTTGTTTGAGATCAACATGATTAGTAAACAACTTCAAAAAAAAAAAAGAATTAGATATACATGGCGCCATCAATCATCTGGCTGAAACAAGGAAGTTTCTCGTAAACCGCAGAAATGACACAGAGTATGAGAAAACACTGGTAAATGCAGCTGAAATCGCAGTCAATTTAGAGATACCAGCACTTTTCGAACCCAAACCAACCCACATCAGAAGAAAGAAGAAACTATTTCCATATGAAGGAGATGACGACGAACCCATTCATGATCCAAAAGACAAATTCAAAGTAAACTTTTACTTCGCTGTTCTTGACACGGCCATACAATCGGTTGATGAAAAGTTCACTCTGATGCAAAATATTAGTTTGGTGTTTGGTTTCCTGTAGATGTTCATAGTTTACAAAATAAAACTAGCATGGAAATTACGGAACATTGTTTGAATCTTGAGAAAGCTTTGCGACTTGGAGACTCCAAAGATATTGACGCATTTGATCTAAGCATTGAACTGAGAGCCGTTTCAAGACGAGTTGCAAGGTGTGCATCGCCACAGGATGTACTAAACTTTATATTGAAAAATAATCTAACAGATAATGTGCCCAACACTGTCCGAATCCTCTTGACACTTCCATTTTCTGTTGCCAGTGGTGAGCGAAGCTTCTCAAAACTCAAACTGATAAAGACATATTTGAGAACGTCCATGCTACAAGAAAGACTTGTTGGATTAGCTACTGTGTCAATCGAACATGATATTGCTAGAGACATTGATCTGATGGAACTCGTTTCTACATTTTCTAAAGCAAAAGCGCGAAAAATAAAGTTTTGAAATTTAATTATAGATATATTATTTTGGCCTAAGATTGTAGCCTATAGCCATAAAACACAATTATACATGACATTGTATAGATTCTGTTGCAACTTAAATAATTATTGAAACAAACGACATCATAGTTTTCCTTCGTGAAAGTTATAATATTACTTTAAATATTAGTTCTTTTAGTTGCCTTTAGTAGGGGGCGGAGTGCGACAGGTTCGCCTAGGGCGGCAAATACTTTGGCGCCGGCCCTGGTCACGCTTATATTTTGAGTAATTATAATTTTATAAACGTGTGTATTATCTAAGAAATCATTCATTTTCTTTTTTGTGCCTTTTAATAAAACTTTTTTTTTACTTTCCTTCAAATTAAAAACAATCATCTTAAACATAAAGCCCATATTAAGGTGTACAAAAATGCATTGAAGAATTGTTGACTACATTTGCTTTGGATCGACATAATTGTGATGAGAGGTATAAGGACATTATTAGAGGTGTTCAACCTCCAAGACAAGCATGAACAGGGAAAATTCAAAAGTTGATTGCCGGAGGATTATTTTAGAATAACTGTTTTTATACCCTACCTTGATTCTATTATATCATCACTGGAAGCTCGTTTTTGTGTAAAAAAAAAATAAACCAGCATTTTCCCTTTTAGTTTTGCATCCCTTTTTGATGACAAAACAAGAAAGACTCGCATTTAAGGATCAGGCCATGGTCGTGTTGTAAATCGCTCGTCTGTCGACCTGAGGAGCAGGCACGCCGAGAGGGGGGGCAGGGGGGCCATTGCCAGGGGGCCCGCATCTGTAAAGGGGCCCGGCCGCTCTGACCATGTCAATTTTTTCACTACTCATTGTCTATTAAGGGGCCCGCAATGATGTCCTGCCCTGGGGCCCTTGTTGGCTCTCGGCGCCCCTGCTGAGGAGCACTGGTTTGATCTTTGATGAGGAGCAATGGATATTTCAGGTCGTGGCTAAAATCCCTGCTATGTTTCCCTTGGTACCTCTATGACTAATGCACTATCGTCTATGGTTTATAGGATTTAAGTGATTTCATCTCATCCTTACAGGGACTTCACATACCAAGAGCTGAGAGAAGTTGTAGTGTCGTTGTAACTTTGGTGTATTGATCGCGTGTAAAGCTCTTGTCTCTTTTCACCGGTATTTTCTCATGTTTAGCATTTATTGGTGTACGTGTATTATTTTTTATATTTTTGCCCCTCTTTTAGTCCACATTTTCTATATGAATTTAGCAATGTTTGTTTTATTTCCGTGTTACATCTCTGTCACATGAGCTCTCAAATTTATCTCACACGTTAGCGAAAATGAGTACGATACACGTCATTGTAAAGTTTCTTTGGGCGAAAGAAAAGGTTAAGGGAATAGACAGAATAAAAGCTGTCAACATCAGAAAAAACATAAAATTTCAAAAAGACGTCACCATGAATCCTAGCTGAAATATAGATATTCGGGACAGGTAATTCCAACACGCAAACCCCACCCTGATTACTTTGTGGCAACTGGCTCTCTAATGAAGCAATGAAGCTTCAAAACTGCTGCGCCACTTGAACTCCAAGCATCCTGAATTAATAGACAAGTCCATGGAGTATTTTGAAAGAAAAAAACCGGAAACATGAAGGACCAGAAATGAATGAGGGCCACCACATCATTTAATGAGAATGGTGGCTAACTGTACTGCTAAGGCTTAAAAGCCATTTACTATCGAGGAAGAATTGATTTCGCCTTTCACTAAAGACATTTGCCATGAACTAATAGGAGAAGGTGCTGTTAAAAAATAGCATATGTGGCTTTGTCTGATAGCACTGTTAGTAGGCACATTGGAGCAAGACTGAAGACCTTGAGACACTATCGTTGGAGAGGATTAATACATCACCGTGATACGACTCAGGTTGACGAATCTACAGATATTGAACACAAGGCAAAATACTACTTGCTTCTGTGCGACTTCTTTATCGGGAGAATGTGATTGAGGCAGAGGCGTTCCTATGGATTTGGGGGCCCGGGGGGGCTTGGCCTTTTTAGGGGCCACTGCAATTTGACATACGATATCATGACATGAGATAATGTACTTAATAAATGTATGTCTAAATTCAAATTAGTACGGTATATCAATAAAAATAACAAAAAACAATCATTAAAACTCTTTTAATGAATAATTCCATTGTTTAGTGACGAGATAATGCACAAGTGACAAATCTCAATTCACATTGCCTCACGTCGTGCTTTCTGTGCAGTAAAGGCATTCATAACATCATCTAAATCAATGGTGTCTAGTATATTTGACTTCACTGACATTAAAGCCATGCTTTTAAGTCTTTCTTGCGTCATTGTGCTCCTGATAAAGTTTTTGATTAACTTGAGTTTTGAGAATGATCTCTCACATGATGCAATGGAAGTGGCCTGAGTTGGCAGTATTAGGATGGAGGTTGCAGGGTTTGAGCACACATCATTATCATATGAAGCCAGCTTCCTCAATAAGTCAATTGGTGATTGTGGTAATGGTTTGTTGATGAAAGTGCTCGTGCATCAATGGCATCATCATTGAAAAAGTGATTAGCCTGTATGTCATCATACAAACAGGAAAAAGTAACAGTTTTTCATCAGTGTGTGATCATAGAATTCAACAGGTGTCTTGGTTTAAGAAGAAACCCAAAGCTGCCCACATAGTTTTGCAACCTTTGGAATCTATCCGTAATTCCATATGAAGTCTGTCCAGCACTTCTGTTGCAATACGTTTGAATTGCAGTTCTATTTACAGTCCTACATCAGAACTCGACTCCCCATCAAGTCTTTCTTTCTTCTGGTTGTTTCGCCAACAGGAAATCCAGAGCATTCAATGCCTTTTTTTGCTCTTTCGATGGATTGGGTGATCAGTTTCATCCGGTCTTGGCCTTAGAGAATTTACTTTAAAATATTTAATCGATGAAAACGATATTATTACTGACTATATTTCAGTAATATGTATAATACTTTAATTCAACTAAGTTTATAAACTACGTCTCATAAAACCAAATGACTACATCCGTCCTTTTTTTTTTAGCACGTTTGCAAAAAACTCCTGATTGATCCGAGCAGCTTTGAATTAGATTCATTTACCTAAGCTCCAGACGCTCTGCGTGATGGCACCCTGTGCTACTGCTCGTATGGTGGCACCCTGTGCTACTGCTCGTATGGTGGCATCCTGTGCTACTGTTCAGTGGCGTAGCTAGAGTACACGTAACCCGGGGCGGTCCGTTCAAATGTCACCCCAGTGACCCTACACGACCCTTTGCTGAATGGTTAGGTGTAGCTAAACTTTCATATATACTCTACCTCTAGGCTCTACTTTATTCTACTGACCGGTACGTTACTGCTTACATGTATGATCCAAGACAAAATCCGAATCCAATACCACAAAACAAATAGTTCAAATCCAAAGGTTTTTAAAATAAAACTGTTCACTTTAAGAACATCTAAATGCAAAACACACAGCCCAAAAGAATGTCCTAGAAGGAATGTCTTCTTAGTTTCATTGTGTTAATGAAATCGTTAAAACCTATTTGTCTTGTAAAAGTAAAGTTCCCTTAGCCCTAACGGGCCATCGGAGCAGATGAAGTGTAGAATTCAGGTTGACAGTTGAGTGTCTACACCACTCGATCACCCGTCCCATAATTTGTCTTGTAAGCTCTTATTCAATGGACAGAACAGCCAGATCCGAAAATATCGACTGGCTCATGGTTGACCGGATGTAACTTTTTTTATAAGTTTCATTTAGGAGAAACTTCTTTCACACATTGGCACAGAAACACGTATAGTCAGAAAAAAATCTTAGAGTCAGCGTAAGATATGGCAATGATTCAACAAAGTCCCACTTGATAATAAACCATAGGAATTGCAGTCCAGTCCAGTGCTTTTCTTCCTCCAAGTTTATTTCGGCTGCTTGGTGTCGCCTTAAACTTGGAGTTTCTAGACAAAGGTCTTCTTCAGACAGCTCATCATACACGGCTGTGAGCTTTGTACAGACTATATTTCTACGTCGTTGGCACAAATAATATGGTATGGCTGAACGGCAGAAAAAGTCAGCAAAATGTCATTCACAGCCTTTCCTCTCGTATCTAACTCCATATGAAAACGGCCCAGACACTCTAACATAGCTCTCTTGGTCTCCTGCTGCAATGACAATCCAGCATCTTTTGCCTCCTCTCCTGCTCTTGCAAAAAGACCTTGAGAGCCCTTAGTTTGGTTGAAACCATGTCCACAGTAATACCTTGTGTTTGCATGTACTTCTGTGCTATGTCGACTTCTTGTAAAACCTCACCCCAGAAAAACAAGAAAGAAATAAAAGAAAAGTCGCATATAGCTGGCAACGCTTTCTTCGACATCACACATTCAATGGCTTCCACAAACTGGTTTAACTTCTGTATCACTTGCTTCACTGCATCAGCATGTGCACTCCAGCGAGTTGTGGACAGTCTCTTCACTGTTAGACCTGTGTATTTCACTAGTACATTCCAGCGATGGGTCGACATAGCAAAAAAAGTGTACAGCGCCGTAAGACTTTCAAAAAACGTTAAACGAATGTTTACCACGAAAGCTCAAAGAATGATTGGAATAAGGTACAAAAATTGCCTTCGGATTAATCTCTTTGATCCTTTGTTGCACACCACCGTGGATTTCACCCATCGTATCCTTGACCGCGACATAACTGACTGTCCAGTCCTTCGTTACCTAGTTTCTCGAAGATA
Organism: Bulinus truncatus; assembly: GCA_021962125.1. NCBI lineage: Eukaryota > Metazoa > Mollusca > Gastropoda > Planorbidae > Bulinus > Bulinus truncatus. Next base: position 903,024 of record JAGDYQ010000232.1, read on the forward strand.
GTAGCTGTTAAAAATTTCAGATGAAAAAATCCAAGGTATGACTCCCGCACTTCAAATGTACCACCGCTGATGTGTGCATATCTAATTACGATTGACATTTGATCTGTCTGCAAAATGTCCGGTGTGTTATCAAAAAGTTTGCTAAAGTACTTTGTATAGTTAATGTCAGAAACGAGTTTTCCGGTCACGTGTTTTGCCAAAAGAGAAATTAACTCGTTTTGTGTTTCAGGTGCCATATATGAACATACCACCTGACTGTCTATTCTTTGCTGGAGTCTGACAAGATGTACATGGCCAGCTTAATATCAATGGAAACTGCCGCCTTTCGACATTGATATAATGCTGTCGTCGACGTTCTTTCATATAATTTGACAAAGCCATGGTCGTCATTTATTTCGAATATTGTTCGAAATAAATACTAAGAAAAATATAAGAAAAATTACTCACCAAAAGAGCTGCACTCACCCAGACAATATTTTTGACAAATTCGAAATATGTGACGTCATAACGGTCAGATTGCCTGTGTTGGTTGGGTTTTGATCACAATTCCTTTTTCATACTATTTTCGCACAATACCATGGGTGAAAAATTTTGTTGGAGGTGACATTGTGTCACCCTCCATATGCTGACACCCGGGGGCGGTCCACCCCCTCACCCCCCTTTAGCTACGCCACTGCCACTGATCATGTTTTTTACTATGATCGGTTATAAAACTGACCATGCCGAGTTCTTTCTGCTATGAAATTTAGAATGTATACGAAACCAGAAGTAGATAATTAGCTTATCACAATATTTTTCTCTTGAAAATACAAGGACGCTTAACAGGAATGTGTCCCCTAAAAATACAAACTCTCTCTAAACGTGACCGACATTGTACCTATGGCGCATTTCCAGCCATTCCAAAGTGTGTTATAAAAACATTACCAACTGCTGTGCGTTGCGGGTTCAGGTAGTATTTAATATTTAGTATTAAAATAAAAATTTTGGAAACTCGTTTGGGTGCCCCAAACCAGGGGACCGGAGGGACTTTCAAATTTGGAACCCCCCCTCCCCCACCCTAGTTACGCCACTGGATTGAGGATTTGCTATGTGCACAATCTTTGCCAACCAACACCAAGGAGCTTCATTGTTCAAGTCACTGGATTGTTATATATCAGGACAATTAAAATTGTCGTTTTCTGTCGGCAAATGCACATACGGAGCAGCTGCCATTATCGGAAAACTGCCTGATTTAACTGCTCGGAATAAGGAGATTGCATCTGAGTGTGGGTCAATGAATTATATCTTTCACAGGGAAATGCTGGCTATTCGAAAAAATGTCACCGGAATTTAAGAGCCTATTGATTGGTGTCGTTAAAGCTATTAACCTCATAAAACCACACGTCCTTAACTAAGACCCGTAACGTGTTGGGGCCAGGGGGCCGGGTTCCCCCTGCGTTTTGTCTGCCCCCCCCTGCTTATTTGTTCTACTTAGTAAAATGTATTACCTGCCCCCCTGCTGTAGAATGCCTGGCCCCTGCTGTAGAATTTTCACGCTACGGGGCTGCCTTAACTCGTGCCGACTTTAGCAGCTTTGTAAGGAGATTGAAGCAGAGCACATATGCATTCTTTTGTACACTGAAATAAGATGGTTTTCCTGGGGAAAATCCCTAACCAGAGCCATTTCAAATACTTCTCTCAAAACATAAATCATCGCTGGAAGCACATTTCAGTTACAAAATATGGTCGCAAAACTGGATTACCTGTGTGACATATTTAATCTGCTCAACGAACTCAAGCTGTCTCTTTAGGGGAAAATGACAATTGTTTTCAAGTTGGTAGATATAGTAGCTGCATTTAAAGCCAATTTGAAGTTGTGGGGACATGTTTCAAAGAATATCGGGAATATCAGGCCAAACTTAACCCTAAGCATTCATTCTCCTAGTTGGTGCACAACCACCTATCTTTTCTTTAAAAAGAATGCGAGTTCTACTTGCTAACCACAAACATGACGACTATATCATGTCTATGCAAGAAGAAAATCAACTGCTGGAGATTGCAAATGACTGCGGCTTAAAAACGACATTCGAGACAACTCTGCCAGTGTTCTGCATTAAAGTCAGGGTTGACTACTCTTAGATTGCCACCACAACGCTTAAATCCCAGTGACATTTCAGACATTTTATCTGTGTGAAGCGTTATCTGCAATGACCCACACACAAAAAAAATGAATAAACTAGACAAAAAAGTAACAAGCTTAGGGTGTCCTTCTCTCTCATTTCCACAGATGGAAGTGTTTTGTTGCAGAGAAATAAGCTCATGGTTCTCATTGATTGAACGTTTTAGTGAATTGAAATATTAAATCACTTAATATTCAGTTTTCGGAATGTTTAAATACACTTAATCAAACTATGAAATCAAAACAATCTAGCATATATACACCCCACCCCCGGTGAAATTATCAAAGGGTGACCGGTCCGCGGTGAGAAAAAAATTGGGGATCACTGTTCTAGTGAATTAAAATGTTGAATCACATTTCTGCTCATATTTTAATGTAACTGTATTTTCTTTTTAATTAATGGAACTTTTAAATACTATAAAATAATTACATGAAAACAATCTAACTATAAACAATCAACGCCCCCCCCCACCAGATGGTCACGGTGAAATTATCAAACGTTGACCAGCCCGCGACGAGAAAAAGGTTGGGGACCATTGGTCAAGGGAACAGCTTTTACATGATAGATATAAAGAAAAAAAAACATTTAAAAAATCGTTTTAGTCCACTAAATAACTTTTCAGCTTATGTATCAGTTACCAAACATTTAGCAAATAATTAATTCTTGACAAAATTTTTCGTCTTTCTTCATGTAATTTTTAAAATAAAATATAACTTTCCGTAATTAGATTCTTTAAAAAAAAATCTGGATTAAAAAAAAACAAACAATGTCCGATCTCTGTAAGTTTTTAATAAAAAGAAGGAGGGGCGAGGAAAAAGAAACTTTTTTTCTCCTCGTTCACCCTGAGTGAATTTTGATCAAGCATGATTTTTGTGTTGATGTTTTGTTTTTCTTAAGTTCGACACAAACTCCAAACAATACTGGTGTTGTATATGGTCATCAGTGGAGTAACATTGGTGTAATTATGCCAATATAGCTTTCTTCTTCTCTTCTGCTGTTTCATTGTCATGTGTGGCACTAGCATGGTAAACACAAAGTTTTAAATCTTGTCTTGGGTTCTACCTTGTTTTTTGCCTCCCATTTCGATTCCTAAGAGTAAAAAGTGCCTACACGAAACCCACTTCAACTGTTGTAATTGCAATGGCCTACAATCTGAATCCAAAGGTAAATTTACTTTTTGCCAAATTTTATATCTTATTATATGTGTATATATATATATACTAGTTGCAAGTACCCGGCTTTGCCCGGGTTTAAAATAAGGTTTTCTGTTTACCTTCTGTTTTCTCCCTACCCCCTCTCCCCCTTCCTCTCTCTCTCCCTCCCTCCCTCCACCTCTCTCCCTTTTCCTCCCTCCCTTTCTCCCTCCCTCCCTCTCCCTCCCTCTCTCCCATCTCTCTCCGTCCCTCTCCCATCTCCCTCTCTCCCCTCTCCCCCTCCTTATCTCCCTCATTCCCTCTCTCTTCCTCCCTGTCCCTCTTTCTCTTTATCTCTTCCTCCCATTTCTCCCATCCTCTCCCTCTCTCCTTCCCTCCCCTCTCTCCCTCCCTAACCCCTCTCTCCCTCCTTTCTCCCTCCCTCCCCTTTCCACCTCTCTCCCCCTTCCTTCCTCCCTCATTCCCTCTCTCTCCCTCCCTGCCCTCCTCACTCTTTATCTCCCTCTCTCTCCCACCCTGTCTCTCCCTCCCTCCCCTCTCTCTCCCTCCCTACCCCCTCTCTCCATCCCTTCCTTTCTTTCTCCCTCTCCCCCTGCTCCCTCTCCCATCTCCCTCTCTCCCCTCCTTTTCTCCCCCTGTCCATCCCCCCTCCCTCCTCTCTCCCCCACCCTTCCTCCCTCCTACCCTCCTTTCCTCTCTCCCCCCTGCCCCCTCTCTCTTTATCTCTCTCTCTTTATCTCTCTCTCTCTCCCTCCCCCCTCTCTCTCTCTCTCTCCCTCTCTCTCTCTCTCTCTCTCTATATATATATATATATATATATATATATATATATATATACTTATTATTATGGCTTCACACTTCTTCTAAAATCCTTCTTCATTCCTTTACCTTCCTCAAACTGTACAAATCAGAGAGCATGAAAAAATAACAATTCTTTGCATCATAAAGGCACAATACAGCACAAGCGCGCAAGTTCTATTCGATCATCGGGAAATGACGTCACAGAGGAATTTTATTTATGGCGCCGTCGAGATTTTTTTAATATAGTAAAATACTAAAATAAAAAAAAATTAATTACAATTAAACTACCCATCGAGATGAAACGAAACCTGTCCTATAACCTTCCCCATGTAATTATGTGTATGTGTAACAAATTTCACGTTATTTGTTTGTCTGGATCTTGAGTTATAAGGGAACAGACAGACAGACAGACAGACAACGAATGCGTCTTATAAGTATATATATATATATATATATATATATATATATATATATATATACTAGTTGCAAGTACCCGGCTTTGCCCGGGTTTAAAATAAGGTTTTCTGTTTACCTTCTGTTTTCTCCCTACCCCTCTCTCCCTTCCTCTCCCTCCCTCCCTCCCTCCCCCTACCCCTCTCTCCCTTTCCCTCCCTCCCTCTCCCTACCTCTCTCCCATCTCTCTCCCATCTCCTTCTCTCCCAACGTCCATACTCCCTCTCTCCTTCCCTCCCCTCTCTCCCTCCCTAACCCCTTCTCTCCCTCCTTTCTCCCTCTCTCCCCTTTCCACCTCTCTCTCTCCCTCCCCCTCTCTCCCCCTTCCTCCCTCCCTCATTACCTCTCTCCCTCCCTGCCCCCTCACTCTTTATCTCTCTCTCCCTCTCTCCCACCCTCTCTCTCCCTCCCTCCCCTCTCTCTCTCCCTACCCGCTCTCTCCCTCCCTTCCTTTCTCTCTCCCCCTCCCCCCTACTCCCTCTCCCATCTCCCTATCCCCCTGCTCCCTCTCCCATCTCCCTCTCTCCCCCTTTTCTCCCTCCCTCCCCCTTTCCACCTCTCTCCCCCTCTCTCCCTTCCTCCCCCCTCATTCCCTCTTTCTCCCTCCCTGCCCCCTCACTCTTTATCTCTCTCCCTCCATCTCTCCCACCATCTCTCTCTCCCTCCCTCCCTCTCTCTCTCTCCCTACCCCCTCTCTCCCTCCCTTCCTTTCTCTCTCCATCTCCCCCTACTCCCTCTCCCATCTCCCTCTCTCCCCTTTTCTCCCTCCCTCCCCTTTCCACCTCTCTCCCCCTTCCTCCCTCCCTCCTCTCCCTCCCCCCTGCCCCCTCACTCTTATCTCTCTCTCCCTCTCTCTCTCCCACCCTCTCTCTCTCCCTCCCCCCCTCTCCCTCCCCTCCCTACCCCCTCTCTCCCTCCCTTCCTTTCTCTCTCCATCTCCCCCTACTCCCTCTCCCATCTCCCTCTCCCCCCATCTCCCTCTCTCCCCCTCCCTTTTCTCCCCCTGTCCATCCCCCTCCCTCCTCTCTCCCCCTCCTTCTCTCCCTCCTACCCTCCCTTTCTCTCTCTCTCCTCCTGCCCCCTCTCTCTCTCTTTATCTCTCTCCCTCCCTATCCCTCTCTCTCTCTCTCTTTCTCTCTCTCTCTCTCTATATATATATATATATATATATATATACTATATACTTATTATTATGGCTTCACACTTCTTCTAAAATCCTTCTTCATTCCTTTATCTTCCTCAAACTGTACAAATCAGGGAGCATGAAAAAACAACAACAATTCTTTGCATCACAAAGGCACAATACAGCACCAGCGCGCAAGTTCTATTCGAATCGGGAAATGACGTCACAGAGGAATTTTATTTATGGCGCCGTCGAGATTACTTTAATATAGTAAAATACTAAAATAAAAAAAATTAATTACAATTAAACTACCCATCGAGATGAAACGAAACCTGTCCTATAACCTTCCCCATGTAATTATGTGTATGTGTAACAAATTTCACGTTATTTGTTTGTCTGGATCTTGAGTTATAAGGGAACAGACAGACAGACAGACAGACAACGAATGCGTCTTATAAGTATATATATATATATATATATATATATATATATATATATATATACTAGTTGCAAGTACCCGGCTTTGCCCGGGTTTAAAATAAGGTTTTCTGTTTACCTTCTGTTTTCTCCCTACCCCCTCTCTCCCTTCCTCTCCCTCCCTCCCTCCCTCCCTACCCCTCTCTCCCTTTCCCTCCCTCCCTCTCCCTACCTCTCTCCCATCTCTCTCCCATCTCCTTCTCTCCCAACGTCCATACTCCCTCTCTCCTTCCCTCCCCTCTCTCCCTCCCTAACCCCTTCTCTCCCTCCTTTCTCCCTCTCTCCCCTTTCCACCTCTCTCTCTCCCTCCCCCTCTCTCCCCCTTCCTCCCTCCCTCATTACCTCTCTCCCTCCCTGCCCCCCTCACTCTTTATCTCTCTCTCCCTCTCTCCCACCCTCTCTCTCCCTCCCTCCCCTCTCTCTCTCCCTACCCGCTCTCTCCCTCCCTTCCTTTCTCTCTCCACCTCCCCCTACTCCCTCTCCCATCTCCCTATCCCCCCTGCTCCCTCTCCCATCTCCCTCTCTCCCCCTTTTCTCCCTCCCTCCCCTTTCCACCTCTCTCCCCCCCTCTCTCCCTTCCTCCCCCCCTCATTCCCTCTTTCTCCCTCCCTGCCCCCTCACTCTTTATCTCTCTCCCTCCATCTCTCCCACCATTCTCTCTCCCTCCCTCCCTCTCTCTCTCCCTACCCCCTCTCCCTCCCTCCCTTCCTTTCTCTCTCCATCTCCCCCTACTCCCTCTCCCATCTCCCCCTCTCCCCTTTTCTCCCTCCCTCCCCCTTTCCACCTCTCTCCCCCTTCCTCCCTCCCTCTCTCTCCCTCCCTGCCCCCTCACTCTTTATCTCTCTCCCCTCTCTCTCTCCCACCCTCTCTCTCTCCCTCCCCTCTCTCTCCCTCCCTACCCCCTCTCTCCCTCCCTTCCTTTCTCTCTCTCCCCCTACTCCCTCTCCCATCTCCCTCTCCCCCCATCTCCCTCTCTCTCCCTCCTTTTCTCCCCCTGTCCATCCCCCTCCCTCCCTCTCTCCCCCTCCTTCTCTCCCTCCTACCCTCCTTTCCTCTCTCTCTCCTCCTGCCCCCTCTCTCTCTCTTTATCTCTCTCCCTCCCTATCCCTCTCTCTCTCTCTCTTTCTCTCTCTCTCTCTCTCTATATATATATATATATATATATATACTATATACTTATTATTATGGCTTCACACTTCTTCTAAAATCCTTCTTCATTCCTTTATCTTCCTCAAACTGTACAAATCAGGGAGCATGAAAAAACAACAACAATTCTTTGCATCACAAAGGCACAATACAGCACCAGCGCGCAAGTTCTATTCGAATCGGGAAATGACGTCACAGAGGAATTTTATTTATGGCGCCGTCGAGATTACTTTAATATAGTAAAATACTAAAATAAAAAAAAATAATTACAATTAAACTACCCATCGAGATGAAACGAAACCTGTCCTATAACCTTCCCCATGTAATTATGTGTATGTGTAACAAATTTCACATTATTTGGTTATCTGGATCTTGAGTTATAAGGGAACAGACAGACAGACAGCAAATGCCTCTTATAGGTATATATATATATATATATATATATATATATATATATATATATATATATATATATATATATACATACATACATACATACATATATATTCTCAATATGTTGTTTATTTTAGCTGTGTGGCCCAGAGAGTTCAATAAAACCAATTGCATAATTTGAGAAAAAACAATTTGTAAATTGATTTTAACTGATTTTCCCTCCCAGCTGCATGCTAATTTGTTGGAATTGGCGTCACACACAGCAGGCGGAAGTGGCTATCCGATTGATGATGTTGTTGGACTGGCGGCTAAACAGCTCAAATTCTTCAAAGAGTATTACCAGCGTAGTGAAGGACTAACAAGTGATGTGAATATTGAATCTCAAGACCGAAGTTCAGGTATTTTCTTTTGGCTCATTTTATCATTGTGCACTAAATTAAAAAGCACATACAATTATAAATGTGCCATGCCATAGGCATAGGGCTATGACATGTTTGATAGGCCAACTGATGGGCATAGTGACCATTACCTAAGATATTTTACATTGCTTTTCTTTCCAACATTTGTGCCCTTGTTTTTGGGAAAAAAACAAAGGGTAGTGGTCTTAAATAACACATTTCTAGAAAGATTAGTGTAATGTGGTATAAAGGATACAATGATTAATTAGAATCTGTAGTATTGGATTCTTTAGTACAAATAATCACTACACAAGTGCATATTTTTTTTTATCAAAACATTATCAAATAATCATACAATAAATCTGTTGATCAATAATAAGTGCATCAGATAAATTCTTGATGCATTAAGTAATATGTGATTCAATATCACTTCGACAAAAATGTAAATGTGTGACACAATGTTATCAAGTCTTAAGTACAATTATTGCAATATCATCACGAACTAAATATCAATCAGACTCCATCATTCTAGACGTACCTGTAGAAATGTGATTTTAGATAAATTAATAACTTATTAAAATGGATTCATTATTTAACAGGGTATATTTATTTATTAATAGTTATATTAATGTAATGTCCTAAATGATCTTCAAATATTCAAATGTATATATACTAATCAAAGAATTGAAGAAATCAAAGTTAAAAATGAAATATGAAAAATTACATGCCACATGCTGTAGTCACATTTAAAAAAAAAAATTGTTAATTCTGCAGTCACATTTAGAATTTTTGTATTTAATATTAAATTTATTTCAAAGCAAAATACTAACCAGTTTACATGGTGTCTCTACATTTGTGTATTCTGAACAGTAGTAGCAATGCTAGTCTATTAAGTCATTATTAATAGATCTTTTAAGTATTTGCTGAACATGTATTTCTTTACTATTAAACCATTCCAACAATTACTCACTAGAATTGTCTAGTTTAATATCAGGAATGATTTCAATTATTAGAGGGGCTACTGGTGATGACATTACAATAGCTTCTATTCTACCATTAATCCAAGGAGTATCAATTTGTACAATTTCTTTTTTACAATTAAGTGTCTCACCATTACCTAATCTTAATAGTTTCAGTACTGTTTATAATATCACATTATGGAATAAGTGCAGAATCAACTACAATGCAACTAGCTCCTGTGTCTCATTGAGAAAACATAGATAAAAAATTAAGTTTCCATTGTTATTCAACAATGCATTTACACTATGCTGTTTATTATTGTTCCTACTTTGGTTTCTTTCTCTCTCAATAATAGTCTTGGTGGACTTACTAAGTTTTGAAGATATCAATTTTCTAACAGCCTCAAAATTATTGTCCTTTCTGGTGGGTAACAAAAAACAATTCCTTTCGGATATATATATAAAACCCGGCCCGGATCTCCAGTTAGTTATTAAAATCTACAAAATAACTACCTTCACATTTTACAAGAATAGCTGATACCAAAGTGTTTTATAACACTGGAAAGCTCTTTCAAATGATGCAGATTACATGACTTTGCAATTTGCATGTCATATACCTACAATTAGTTTTCATTAATTTCAATTTCAATGATTATATTGTAATGGTATATACAAAATAGTAAAAGAATCTTACCCAAAATGTGCCAGATGAAGTGTAGAATTCATCTGTTTTGGTATGTGACATGAAAGTTTCAAAGTCATGTAATCTGTATTATACATCATTTGAAAGAGCATGACAAGAGCTTTCTGATGATATAATACACTCTAGGATTAGACCATTATTCTAAAAGTTACAGAAGTTTAAGTAACTCAAATCCGTAACAATAGACAGAAGATAAACTGTGTCAGGATTTTCAACATTTGTTAAATCTGATCCAATTTTATTAAACTTGGTATCAAAAGAAAGATAATTGAAAGAGCAACAAAATGATATGTATTAAGGTAAAAAATTATGATTTTTTTAGTCAGGTTTTTGGGCTAAAATTGGGCCAACTGTAAGAAAATTAAAAAAGGAAAAAAAAAATCAAGCGAAATTACATTTTTGAGTATAACAATATATTGCCGGTATTTAAGTGGGGTTTCTGGCTGACTCTAAGATATACAAAGTATATCATAGTAAAAAAAAAATCTTATTATGCATATTTGGGCTAATTTTGGGACAATCTTTAGATGAACTAAATGAAAATAATGACATGCAAAATAATTTCATGCAAGAACACCAGTAAGAATTTATACTGGCTAAATTTTTCTAGCTAATGGGGTTTACATTGGATACTAACATATTATCCACAACCATCCTAGTAGACTGTGCGTACTCCCTCTTATCATCAGTTAACATATCCTGTTTGTCAAATCTTCTATTTGTGTCATTTATCATTTCATCCTCTAAGTTAGCCATAGTCTGTGCTTTACTTTTATTTGCATGTATAGATAATGGCTAATAAACAGGTGATGAGTGGTATAATTATATAATGTCAGATGATTTCTTTATGTAACATAGTCATAGGGTAAAAGATATAGTTGCAGTTTTTTTTTTAAAAAAGGGAAATATAGTGATGGTACAAGTGAATAATCATGTCAATAATGAAATAATATCATAATGAATGACAAAAATGATCATCAAATTCACATAGACATGGTCATAGACTTTCGTCATTATATCAGATCAGATATTTTTTTTTAAATAAACATAATTTTATTTTTTGAAAAATTAGTAGCATAATAGTACAACTGATAAAAGTGTACATTTCTAACAAAAAGAATCCTTACAAGTGAAACTGTTATATTCGGGGTATGGGTTGTCTCCCCTAGTTGTTTATCCTACCTGTGTCAATATTGTCATAATAGGGGCTATCATGTAGCTTTTTAACAATAAAATTCTCCCCTTGAAAATGAATATTTTTCAATGAAACTTGGCAGGCATGCATATAAATGGTCCCTCTGATATCCAATTGAGTTTAAAAAGAAAAACATTGGAAAACTTCATCATTTGTCACATACACTTTTGGAACCGTATTTTTCAAAAGCATAACCTTTTATGAAAACAGCTTTAAAAAATAATACAAAAAGCTTCTGATTCTAAGTGTATAATGTACTTTATCATTTATATCACATAACAATATTATCTATCCAAATATGCACACAATGTGTTTACAAAGACAACTATCCTATGTTTTTTTTCCAAAAACACGATCACTAGTGTCGGAAAGAAAATCAATGGCGTAAAATGACGGATTTCCACATACCTAATCTGTTTCTATAACCTTGGCATCTGAAGGGATTTTGTGGTTAGCACAATGCCCAGCCGCCTTTATTTTCCCAACTTTAGTTGGGTACCCATTTAAAGCTAGGTGGACTTGTGGGACAAATTTAAAACGTATATATATTTACGTATATACATTTAAATGTATTTCAACCATTTATAGTTAAACATGTGTGTCAAAAATTTTTTTTTAAATATCTGAACTTCTAGCTTGGATAGTTTTTCAGTTACATTGTGGTCATGTTTTTTAAGACTTCTTGCATTAAATTGTTTCTCTACTTATAGTAAAGTATACATTCCAACCCCTGGTGACAAAACTTATGTATCATTTTTTTATTGTAAAAAAATTAGTATTTCTATTTAGGACTGTTTTCAAGTTATAGTATTTGTTGTCGTTTCTTTTTAGGACTATTGCAACTACCCAACATTGGAATCAATAATTCTAGATCAGATTTACAAGTAAATTCAGGAAGTTTGGCTGTGCGTTCCAGAGAATCAGCCAAAATGCCCACTGTTTATTTGAACATGTTTTTAATTTGTGCACTAAATTAGAAAGCACAAAAAATATAAAATGTGTCATGTCGTAGTGCTATGACATGATTCATACTGATCGGCATAGCTTTTAGTTCTAAATGAATAGAAAAACTCATGGGCTTTAGACTAGCACAACATACTAGGTTTATATATGGCAAAAATGCTAATATTGATAATTATCTTATATTAATTTTAAAAATGTTTTCAAATGGTATTGGTTATCATTTATTATAAAATAGAGTTCAGTGTCTGCAGCAGTGTGATAGGCCAATGTGTGCAGGACAACAATCTGGTCTGGGCATACTTTACTGTAATAAAAAGAGATTATTTTATTAATATATTTTATCAGTCAATTATTTTGTTCAGATCTACAGCCTTTGACAGTCTCTGGAATGTCAGAATGGCATTGTGCAACATAAGGTCGGATAGTCGAAAGCTACTGTATTTCTCTAATAAAAGATATTGTTAGAATTAGAATAGTAGTGTCTAAAAAGGTAATAATAAAATGTGCCATTGAGGCCAACAAAATGAATTGTCAACTATAACATATCTGCCACAATAAACGGTTGGGACATTTCACATTTTAAAACATATTTTACCATTTTTAGATTGCTGAATGAACACTCTGTCAACAGAAATTTGACAGAATATGCACACTGATAAACATGTTAGGCAATTTCAAAACTTAATTTGTTTCAAAATTGTAATGGCTAAAATTAGTTCCAAGGGAATTAATTTATATATACTTGTCATAAACTATAAATATTATTTTGTATTATTTAAACTTTACGCAAGGCCCTTGAACAATCTCCAAGCACTGGCTATGAAGTCTAAAAACACAGGGACAGAAAAATCAGCTGTTGTCAAGTCTAGATATAGTGTGTCTATGAAATTAGTGGGACAGATGTTAGTGGTGTAGATGCTGAAGTGTTGACCTGAGATACTAGTGCACTGTCATATAAAATATTCCAGATTAATATTTTAGACATCAATTTATTTTCTTGATCTGTGAAAATAAAATTGCCCTGGTTCATTTTGTGTTTTAGTCCTACTTCAATTTTGTTTTGAAACAGATCAAAAGGGATTCCCAAATTATCTAACTACAGTTGGGAGTGCAGTAACTGGTCCAGGTTATGTACCAATATCTGCGGGGTAGGATCATTGGGGTCTCCTGGCAAGTTGAAGGTGACCTTTTTTACAACAGTGGCGGTACTGTGGTAAATGAGAATAACCTGAGACTATGGTATCCACAGTGGGAGGGGTGGTAAATGCAGTTGGCACACAATACCCTTCCACTTCAAGCCTACCATTTCTGGCAGAGGAGTTAAGCACAATACACCCTCCCTCTCTGTCAGTGGTGGCGGTAAAAAAATCTTGCCTTGCTATTAATAGGGCATTCTTGGCAGATCATCAGTACACACCCCCTGCTGGTCTAGCCAGTGTAGGCAAATGCTAAAACCCTTTTTTATTCTGCCATGTCTGCAGATGTAGCAGGCATATTCACTCCATCATTCTGGAGCCATTGCAGACATGCATCCGAGCCATCAATAAAGCTTTTGTAACACAACACCCTGTCATGCTAATAGTGGCAACAGAAAGACATTCAGACAGATCATTGAGTTCATTTTCCAAAAGAATGACGCTGTTTATGTTGAAAATTCTTGACACACCCCCACCCTTATTTGATGACATAAAAATGGATAAACCCATAAAAAATTAGAAAACAATGAGCATCTGCAATATACATTTGTGTGGTGAAGAAAAGTTTTTACTAAAAGGTAGTAAAAGAACATTATTTTTTAAAAAATAATGAGACATAATAAAAAAAAATGACACCTGTGTGCAAACAGTGAAGTGCATGTCACACATTTGACCAGGTTGGATATTTATTTACAAACTGTAAGGCTTTTGCACAGTACTGAGTAAACTTTAATTTTTTTCATTACAGTGGCCATGAGGTGGTACACAAAAGAGCATTACTGGCTTGAAATTCAAGGAGACTTGGCTAAAGTTGGGCTAACCAGCTTTCAAGTATGAAAAGTCTTCTTAAGCTTGTTTCTTTTTTATTTTTTTTAGGTAATAATAAATAAAACTACAACTGTGGAATATGATATAAATATTCTATATTTTTTTTTAATTAGGTCAAAGTGAGACAATAGACAATGTGACCATCCCCAAAATAGGAGAGACTGTAAACAAAAATGGTATGCTACATTTTTTTTCTCATCATTTTATTGATAGTATTGATACTGATGTTTTATTATGCAATATTATATTTAGATCAGTTTATTTTTTTCATTCAGATGTTATTGTTTTATCATAATAATGATACTCTTGATAATTTTGTGGGGATTTTTTTAGTAAAACTGATAAAAAAAATTATATTTAATTTTTTTTTCTTTTTAGCAAACGTTGGATTTATCAAGATGATGAAAATGAAGCCTATCATCTGTCCTATCGATGGCAAAATAATTGAAATAAATAAAGATCTGATAATAGACCCGTCATTATTGATTTCATCACCTCTTGATAAAGGTTAGTATTTAACAGTAAAAATATCCCTTTATATATCTGATGATTAATATACATGTACTAGCTCTATCCTGCCAAACCTTTGCATAATTCTTTTTTAACATTTAAAAAAAATTGACGCAATAGATTGGTTGATTTATTGTGTAATAAATGTTACAAATTTATTTGTATCCAATTAAAAATCATAGGAATATTATTTATTATATGTTTCTCAATTTTTTTCACTGACATAGGCTGGATAATGATGATAGAAATTCGACCTGGTGTCACCACAACGGATCTTATGAATAAATTGGAATATGAATCTTTTGTGGCTACCCAAAGTAGTGTACAACACTAATTCTGGACTGATCACTTGTGAATATTTGCATCCATTCCATCATGTTTATGCTAAAATAGTATTGTTGATACTACTACAAGTGTCATATTTTTTCTAAAACCTTATCTGCGATTGTCTCATTAATCTTAGGAAATTTAAGTTTTTGTTATAGCTCTTAACACCAAAAACTTCTCATTGTATAATACATTTGAGTGGGAAGCGGCTGGATATTAAGAAGAAAATGTATACATCATTGTACCTCATTTTGATCAGTCATTTGTTGATCACCCTTTTCCTTTTCATATACCAGGTTAAAGAAGTTGGGAGATTTAGCATATCATTGATATTGTTTTAATTATAAGATATTATCCAACAACCTGGTCTGTGGTAAAGAAAGTTAGTGTTTCACCATCCCTATGTTAAAACCTGACCATAACAGATAGAGCTACACCATCTAATGAAAGCTTAATTTGTATTATAAATTCATCAGCTATTTGTGACTGATATTGTGTTTTAAGGGGGGGGGGATATTTTGTATGATCTATATTAAAAAATATTTTAGAAAGATGTTATTTTGTTTGATTCAACTTGCGTATCCTTTCCACCTACCTATACCCAAGATGGTTTTAGAATAAATATGGCAATTTACATGTGTATCGCTGATATGGTTTAAGAAGAAAATGTCACTTATAATTGAGCACTGATACAGATTTAGCACTGACCTAAGTTTTAAACTTTAATTATTTCACATTTAAGTACTTGTATGTTAAAACTCTTTTCCCATATTTGGATAAAGGCATTGATTTAGTAACATCCAGATAGTACATGTTTGAGGTTTATATGTGATTTTCTTTTGTACAACTGGAAAGTATATGGTAGATGTTCAGCATAACTTGTCAAGAAAAGAAAAGAACCGTTCTTAAATTTTTAAAGATTTTACAACTTTATGAATAACATTTAAAAAATAAGCTTTGCTTGTGTATTCTTCAAAGGAATAGTCAAACATTATTAGATTTAGTAAACAAAAATGTGTTTGAAGAAATATTCAAGTAAAATATTCTTGCCTGAGATATCATTAAATTGATTAGAACATCTAGCATTGATTGTTTGCCAATTATGAGTCTGCTAACAACTTTTTTTCAATTTCTTGTGAAAATGTTGATACATTTATTTGTGACAAGTTTTTTCATTAGGCACTATTTCTTTTATAAATGTTGATACATTTCTTTGTGACAAAAAGAAACCATGGCAGAAGAGAATCCAAGGAATGTATTTTTCTGGGTTTTTGGTATTTAATTTCTTATGACCTACGAAGTTAAACATATTGAATATAAGATGTACACTTAATAACCCAGTTTTTACCTGTGTGAGATGTCCAAATGTTCTGATGTTTGATTGTCTTAGTAACTGTTTTGTCACCTCATCTAGGGCTGTCATGAAATATTTAAAAATATAAATTAATGTTTGCATCTGTAACATGGGTGCTTTTGCCAAAACTCAATTGATAATTTTTTGTTTGTTTGTTAAAGCTAAACAGAAAAAAATCAACATATATGTTGTATAATGTTATGCCTTTTTGTTGAAGAAAATATACTTTTGTGAATAAAATGTATTAATTTAATAAATACGTATGTTAAATAACTTTAAAAATGTGTATGTGTTTTTTATATATTTCAATATCTAACAAGTTTCTTTCTAATTTACTTTGTGAAAAAATAAAATTACCTATACATAGAACCAACAAACATTCAAAACAAATAACTCACTGGTTAATTTTTCTGGTTGTATGATTCCCAGTCTAACCTTTGTGGTAGTAATAATTGAACATGTCAGTGGCTCATCCAAAAGTAGGCTTATTTCTGCAAATGAATTGTGATGAGTCAGTTTACCAATAACAACTTGCTTCATTCGTTTTTCCTTTTAGAAAAAAAAAACCCAAAACATAAGCATATTTTAAAAATATAAATAATTTCATTTCTTTATAATCTCAGTTAACTCTTATCGCGGTAGATTTTTTTTTTTTACTAAGCTTTTGTTGAATTGTTAATACCCATTTATTGCTTTTGATAAGTAGATATAAAACAGGGGTATGCAGGTGTAAATATTATGCTGTTCTTACTTCTTAGATTCTCTCCAACATTTCTTTAATGAAATAAAAAAATTTTCTTTAAAAAAAAAAAAGACCGTTGCTTTATTAAAATGCAATTGACAAATTAAAAAAAAAAAATTTTGATGGCTAAAATTAATGTTTTCCTGAGTTGATAAAGTAATTTTCTATGTATAGGCAAACAATTCTTTAAGAATATGTAAACAGTAACATCTTTCGATCTTAAAAGAAAGTAAAAATTGAGATACCTTTTTCCCATTTTTTAAAGTATGGATGACTTCAACTTGTCTCAAGACATGACATTCTCCAGACTGTACAAAACCAATAAATGGTGACTTGTAGCCCTCACTGGCTAAAACTAATAAAAAAAGCAACACATTATTTTTTTTTATACACAGAAATAAATAAATTGAATAAAAAAAACAAATTGATTTATTAATGGTTTAGTTTATTAATGAGCAGTACATTGGAATGAAGGTACTAAATGAGAGAATAAATTTAGTGCATTGTGTGAATGAAATAAGTGATAGAGGAACAGAAATTGAATGAGTGTGCAAAGAACTTCTGACTAGACCTTGCACCGACAGAGCTAAAAGCTCTCTGGAGAGTAACCAGCTACAGTCTGCATTATTATTATGTTAATTATAATTTTTTTCTCACCAGTATTCGGAGGATATGTGATCCACTCTATTGTTCCAGCTAAATATGAAAGAGGCTGCTTCGGCCATAACTTGTACTGTTCGCAGTGTAACAGCAGATCTAATTTTTCTGATTCTTCTCTATGCTTGATATGCTTTATATGGAAAGGGAAACATCTAAAATCATTTAAAAAGTTGATTCTAATAAAAAAGGGATGTTTTCTTTTAAATAATCCAAATTTTAAACAATTTCTTCTTCATTATAAGAAAACAAAACAAGGTTGTAAAATTAGGTCAAAATTCAGGTAAACAGGAAAATAGCAATTTCATAAATTTAATGATCAGCAAATCATTGAGAGGTATTATTTCAGTTTGTTTCTGGATATAAATATATAGTGTAGTGATTTACTTCCAAAGTTTATGATCAAAATGTGAATAGACATTTTTTTGTGATTTGGAGTATTTAGTAATCTGGTGGTATTCTTCATAAAAAATTTGATTTTTTTTACTCATAACAAAATAGACCAGTTAAGCAAATGTTTTGATTTTGAGGTACAATATCTAAGGTGCAATTTTTTAATCAGTTTCTACCATAGTAAGTAGTGGAATGGATTAGATGCTCGACTGGACCTGGGTCAATCCTCGGTGAGAACTAAGGGAATTTTTCCAGGTCCTAGTGCAAGTTGGTTAAAGTTCCACAAGTGCACACAGCTTTCAATGGGTACCTGACTTAAGTTGGGGAAGTAAAAGTGGCTGGGCAGTATGCTAACCACACAATCCCTTCAAATACTGTGGTTATAGAAACAGATGAATTCTACACTTCATCTACCCTGATGGCCCTTTAAGGTTAAAGGAACTTTACCTTAAGTACTAGAGAACTAAAGTTTGACAAATGAATAAATAGTTTATACAAATATTATTTTTACCTCCTTGATGCATCTGTAGTCGTTCCCAGTAAACTTTAAAAACTCACAATTTGATTCAGTTGTAATAACACTGAGTTCTCTGCAAAATTTTTGATAGACAAAAGTTTAGCTTAATTAGTTCTTGAATGTGAAATAGGCAAAAAATCAGTGAAAGGATGATTAATTTAGCTAACATAAATCCATGAGTTCATTTATACTGAGGATTTCAACATTGGACTACACTCTCATACGTTATTGAAATTAGAATTCAGAATTCAAACTACACATTTAATAATTTTTACAATGATAATTATTAATTTGAAAGACAGTTTAACTCATAAAGTTGTGTTAAAATAAAAAACAAATTACTCTTGGCAACTTTAAAATACCCTATTGAGCACAGTTAGTCAAATCCGTAAATTTGACTTAAATTAGAACAAATTTAATAGGATTATGGGACTGTGAGACAAATTTAGAGTTTAATATTATCACAAATAATATCTCATAAAATAACTGAAAATTGGACATAGAACTTGAATGGAATTTCATTTTTTTTCATTAACATACTCTGAGAAAGGGTCTTCATAAGGCAACCATGTCCCAAAACAATCTCCAGCTGAAAGCTAAAAACAAAAAAAATAATCAAGTTTTTAGTCGACTGAAATAATCTCAGATGAAATAGATATTAAAGTATTCACATGAGACCAGCTATAGATATTTAAGTATACACCTATGAGACCAACTATATTAATGGAAATTTTACCTGATGCGCATAAGTTTCCTCACAGTGTGCAAATTTTGAGGGATACACACCATCAATCCCAGCTACCAAGAATGGTGTGTATTTTGGTATTGCAGAGCCTTTTAAAATCATATGAATGCCAGTTTTACCATAAACTGTTGATTAGACAGAGCATTTTATAGCTGAACTATGTTAGTAAAAAAAAGAACAATATGCAATTATAAATCTTTTCAAGTGATTTTACTCATGTTTTAATATGTTGGATACACACACTGATTTTGAATGGTTTTTTTTTGTGAAAATTTTACATTTTAATATGTGATGGCACCATTCTTTCCACTCAATCATAATGATTTATTGATGGTAATAATGTCAGTAACTTATGCCAGATTATTAAATTTTGTTCATTTTTCTTCTGTTTTCTCCACTGAAAACTTCTGTTTATTTATTTCTTTATTCTTTATTTATTTGGTAAAAATTTTGTCATCGATTTTTGATGCACTTTTTTGTATACATGTTCTTGCTTCATGACAATGTATGATTCAATAATTAATTTTGCTATTGATTAATTATTTTTTTTTATTTTTTAACAAATTTGACTTTAAAGAACTCTCATTATACATTAAGGGATATAATAGGGTTTAACTATGACGAACGACACAAATAAATGGGCTACTTTCCCTTGCATTAATAATTCTACGTTTCAGATGTTAGCAGGTGATTAATTACTGATCAGATTAAAATTTTCTGCAAAATTTTAAAAACAATAATGCTTAGAAAACGGTTTATTTTAAAGACCCTGTTTTATATTGTCTTGTATATTATTTTTTCACATACCCATGAAATTGTCATCAGGCCAAGTCTCTACTTGAGCTAAAACGGATAATTCTTTCAGTACTGCAGGCTCAACATTTTGTCGAAAAAAATCAAAATTTTGAAGATTGCTGTAGATAGCATCATTTTCTAAAGCTGTACACTCAAATGGGCTGAGTAGAAAAGTGTTAATGACAAAAAATAATCAATCATTTATTAACCTAGGATAGATTATTTTACTTGCGTATTATGGGAAAAGACATTTATATAAGTTCTATAACCATTCTATAATT
>JAGDYQ010000232.1:923792-1076292 GCA_021962125.1 Bulinus truncatus
AAAAAAATAAAAAATAGTTTAAAAAATTCCCTTAACCCTAACGGGCCATCGGGACAGATGAAGTGTAGAATACATCTGTTTCTATAACCTCGGCATATGAAGGGATTGTGTGGTTAGCACAACGCCCAGCCACCTTTACTTCCCCAACTTAAAGTCAGGTACCCATTTAAAGCTGGGTGGACTTGTGGGACGACTTTGCACCAAATCTCACCTGGAAAAATTCCATGAGCCTTACCGAGGATCGAACCCAAGTCGACAGTCGAGTATCTACACCACTCGGCCATCCGTCCCACAAAAAAATAATAGGAAATGGCTTATTTTTCAAGCATACAGTGTGTTTGTAGTTCAATGCAAGGCCTGATTAAGGCATGAGCACTATAGGCAT
Source organism: Bulinus truncatus (assembly GCA_021962125.1). NCBI lineage: Eukaryota > Metazoa > Mollusca > Gastropoda > Planorbidae > Bulinus > Bulinus truncatus. The sequence continues at coordinate 924,178 of JAGDYQ010000232.1, forward strand.
CGTGCCTAGGGCCTACAAAGAAAAAAAGGGTCTACAAAAGTGAAAAAAAATTTTTATTTACAATTATATAATATTAAATTAGTTATAATTAATTAATTAAAGGACCCACGAGTCTATAGTGCCTAGGGCCTACAAAATCGTTAATCGTTAAGTTATAGCCTACCATTTGTAGTGATCTTTTTTTAAAAAAAAACCCATGTGTCTCTTGACATGTTTGTATATTATTTATTTATTTTACTTTTTAAACTTTATTGAAGTTGACGTTGCTTTAATTTTTCTTTTTCTGAACAGGTTGAGTCTATTCATAAGTTAACTTATTTCCTTTTTGTTTGTAAATATTACTTCATATAATAGTACGTGTTGTTGTTTTTTTTTACTATTCATACAATCTTGTTATTTTCTATCCAGGCTAGTAGGATATTGGGTCCTACAATATTCAGTGAAATTATTGTACGGATCATATACTGCAATGACTTACGAAATGAAGAAACTGTTGTTGAAGCTATTTTTAGAGCTGCGAAAGAATGGGAAGATGGATTACAAAAAGAGGCGGCGCCCTTGTCACCAACAGTTCCTACCGTATAAAAATCTATAAAAGATGCCAACTGCGAGTTTATATGACTATGAAAGTCTCGCTAGTAAATCGAGTGCGAACTTAAATCCGCCAACGGAAACGTGTACACAAGCAAATTAGTTATTGGTCATCCAGGTTAACACAGTTTCGATATATACGTAATATCTAAAAATGAACTCAAAGTTTCTTTTAAAATGTCAGAAATGCATCTACTATAATGAGATAAACGCATCAACTGACAGAAATTTATCATGGATTTAAAATCAATTATTTATTCACATATATTACTATTACTATTTATAGTACTATTTATAATTGTGTATGTGTGAGAGTGAATGGTGTGCTTTGTGTATGTGTCACACATTTTTACTGCAATTGTTATCATGGACATAAAGTCATAGATTACATTATTTATAAAATATATTTATATTAATTGATATAATTTAAGACGGTGGGCATTATGTCTATCATAATATTTATTGATGATTACACTATTTTTATACTTAAATAAAAAAAATAATTATTAAGACCTCATGCTGGCGTTTTTTTTTTTTTTATTTTAATCAAAGAAAAATAATATTGTAACAAAAATCGAAAATAAAGAGTCATTCTGATGAATAAGCCAATCAAGCAACAGCAATTCAGGTGTCTTTTTTACCAACAACTAATCTAGATTTAAAGTTGTATTTAATTCCTATTATTGAAGACTTAAGTCAGGCCCACCACAAAAGAGTCTCAGTTTTCAAAGAATAATAGACGCTTATGATTTGAAAGAAGGGGCCTTGGTAGTCGATGTATGGATACCAAAGCAAGCAAGTATTTGCTTGGTATATGAGGTAAGGTAGATTGTTGCATAAATTCTTCAATAATTGCAGTGCAACATGCCCAGAAGGTATTTACTAAAGACACTCTAAGCTGACACGGCTGCCAATCGAAAACATTGATACTTGTTAAAACTAAAAAAAACGGTCAACAAAAAAAAAGAGACATTACCATGTGCAACAACTGGCGAGGGATCGTGCTACTATTTCTCCCGGACAAAATCCTGCCTGAATTATTACTTGAAAATACTAAATGATGCTCTGGACAAGAAGTGACTTAGGCCAGAAGAAGCAAGTTTTCGGAAAGATAATCCATTTATTAATCAAACATAAACACTTCGAATAATATTAGAGCAGGCACTTGTAAGGCAGTCACCACTATACACAACATTTGAAATTAAAAACAATAAATAAAAATAATTGTTATCTAGATAGGCAGTCACGCTTATATTTTGAGTAATTATAATTTTATAAACGTGTGTATTATCTAAGAAATCATTCATTTTCTTTTTTGTGCCTTTTAATAAAACCTTTTTTCTTAATTTCCTTCAAATTAAAAACAATCATCTTAAACATAATGCCAATATTAAAGGTGTACAAAAATACATTGAAGAATTGTTGACTACATTGGCTGTTGATCGACATAATTGTGATGAGAGGCATAAGGACATTTTTAGAGTTACAAAAGGTGTTCAACCTCCATGACAAGCATGAACAGGGAAAATTCAAAAGTTGATTTGCCGGAGGATTATTTTAGAATAACTGTTTTTATACCCTACCTTGATTCTATTATATCATCGCTGGAAACTCGTTTTTGTGTAAAAAAAATAAACCAGCATTTTCCTTTTTAGTTTTGCATCCCTTTTTGATGACAAAACAAGAAAGACTCGCATTTAAGGATCAAGTCATTGCTATTGCTAAGTATTACGCGTCTGACAATATAATCCAGGATAGTTAAACCTGGTATGATATACGGAAATGTAAAACTAGTAAAGGGGAAAAACTGAAACAATGACTCTATTTGAGTAAAGTAAAGTGAGGTTTTAGATGAAACCAATTTTTTTACCACGATTAATATGGTTTTCTTGACAGCATTGGCTTTTACAGTAATAACATGCACAATCGAGAGATCGTTTAGCACTCTAAGACAAGTAAAAAACATGGCTACGCTCAACAATGGGTCATGATCGTTTGTCTGGTCTTTGTATAATGAGTATCAAAAATTTAAAGAAGGTATTATCCATCGATTTGGACAAATACCAAGACGTTTACAACTTTTGTTCAAGAATAAATAGTTTAAAATGACAATATTTTTGCTGTATTAGTGTACTTTATTTTATTAGCATAGTAGCTGTTCAAAACTTAAACCATTATTTTAAAAATTACAATAATGTAATCAGTTATATTTGCAACTATAAATCTTTTTGATGTTTGATATATGTGCATTGTCTTCAATATAATAAACTTAATGACATTTTTCCAAAAGCCTTGAATACGAATACATATGAGATTCCAGTAATTAGGTCTTTGAGGGTCTAAGCAGAGAGTTTAGGTTTATTGTAATACTGTAAAGTACTCTTTCGCTTGCTAAACAATTTTTATGGATGCTGTTTTTGGTGACGAAAAGGGTGGGGTGAAAAGAACAGAAAATTTGGACGTGAAAATAAATACGGACAAGGGTATCAGAAATATGAAATATTTCTCATTTTTTAAATGAGAGAAAATTGTATCCATTTGTGAATTCCCGTGGTGCCTCCATGACCATTGCACTCCCGGCTCTGGTGGGGATGAAAGAAGGGCACTACAAAAACTAAAATGTATCCCATTTAGGTAGGTGATTTTTTTCTTAGGTGACGGATGGTCGTACGGTAAAGTAATCGACTGTTGACCTGAAGGAACCTGGTTCGTTCCCCGGTGAGGACCAAGTAAATCTTTCAGGGTCTTGCCTCAAGTTCCCGATATATCTCCCGTGGTGCCTCCATGACCAGAAGCTATGGTGGGAATGAAAGAAAGGCACCATAAAACCGTCCCATTACAGGTTCATAATATCTTAGAGATTTCATCTCATCCTTACAGGGACTTCACACACACACACACCAAATATTAAGACGGAAAGTCAACAACTTCTGTACAAAAACCGATAATGCAGGACATTAAATTGCGATCTGTTTTAGTACTTTGTTCAAACATTGGTTTAAATTCCTCATTTGTGAATATTTCAATAAGCTCATGCATTAGTACGGATTCGTCTGTTTTTTTTTTGGAATCTGAGTTTTGCACGTGAGAAAGGGTTCAACACCCAGTCGTGAATATCCCAGTGTAGAATATTTGTTTCAGGTTTGCACGGAGAGCCGCTAAGTGTTGACAGTAGGCAAGCAAACCTTCATCTAATTTTGCGTTTTCGAAAGATTCGGAAACTGAGCTCCTCTTTTTGTTTATACAGAAAAATACTTGCCACAAAAGTAGACATTAACCTTTTAGTTTTGATTAAATTTAGTTGTTTCCTTGTCGTTTTAAATTAGTTTCGTTAAATGAATGAGACATATCGGCTATTTTTTTAGTTATTTAAATTTCGACGCTAATCATTGTCTTTACTTTCTAGGAATTACACCACTGAATCAATTTAAACATGCTCCTTTAGATAGCCTATGTTCTTCTCTGTGAAGTAGTAAACGAGTATAGTCTTCGTCATTTTCTTTAAAAAGTTGAGCAAATAATCTCTCATTTAACGCATTCCTTTTATTTTGATTACTGATTTAATGACATATCTAATCGATCCATGCAAACACTAATATTTTTACAACCAAATGATGTAAATGAATGACACAATGTACTAAAAATACATTCGGTAAAGCTTGTTTTAAGCTACCGATGCCGGAGCACCAAAAGTAGCAACATAAATTGTATTGTCTTGGCAGTGGTCCCCAGCCGCCGGTCTGCGGACCGGTGGTAATCCGTGGACCAAGTGGTACCGGGCTGTCAAATAAACATTACATTATTTCCATGTTATTTATTGGTATATTTCTCCCCGGATTGTGCAACTTTTCGTGGATGAGAAGTCAACCGGGAGCTGAGCTGAGGTGGATGAATGGTCGTGTTGTAAATCGCTCGTCTGTCGACCTGATGAGCACTGGTTTGAGCTTTGGTGAGGAGCAATGGATATTTCAGGTCGTGGCTAAAGTCCCTGCTATGTTTCCCTTGGTACCTCTATGACTAATGCACTATCGTCTATGGTTTATAGGATTTAAGTGATTTCATCTCATCCTTACAGGGACTTCACATACCAAGAGCTGAGAGGCAGCGAGTTGCAGTGTCGTTGTAACTTTGGTGTATTGATCGCGTGTGACGCTCTTGTCTCTTTTCACCGGTACTTTCTCATGTTTAGCATTTATTGGTGTAAGTGTATTGTGTATTTTATATTTTTGCCCCTCTTTTAGTCCACATTTACTATATGAATTTAGCAATGTTTGTTATATTTCCGTGTTAATCTCTGTCACATGAGCTCTCAAATTTATCTCACACATTAGCGAAAATGAGTACGATACACGTCATTGTAAATTTTTCTTTGGGAGAAAGAAAAGGTTAAGGGAATAGACAGAATAAAAGCTGTCACATCAGAAAAAACATAAATTTTAAAAAAGACGACACCATGAATCCTAGCTGAATAATAGATATTCGGAACAAATAATTCCAACACGCAAACCCCACCCTGATTACTTTGTGGCAACTGGCTCTCTAATGAAGCCATGAAGCTTCAAAACTGCTGCGCCACTTGAACTCCAAGCATCCTGAATTAATAGACAAGTCCATGGAGTATTTTGAAAGAAAAAAACCGGAAACATGAAGGACCAGAAATGAATGAGGGCCACCACATCATTTAATGAGAATGGTGGCTAACTGGACTGCTAAGGCTTAAAAGCCATTCACTATCGAGGAAGAATTGATTTCGCCTTTCACTAAAGACATTTGCCATGAACTAATAGAAGGTGCTTTTAAAAAATAGCATATGTGGCTTTGTCTGATAGCACTGTTAGTAGGCACATTGAAGCAAGACTGAAGACCTTAAGACACAATCGTTGGAGAGGATTAATACATCACCGTCATACGACTCAGGTTGACGAATCTACAGATATTGAACACAAGGCAAAATACTACTTGTTTCTGTGCGACTTCTTTATCGGGAGAATGTGATTGAGGCAGAGGCGTTCGTAGGGATTTGGGGGCCCGGGGGTGCTTGGCCTTTTTGGGGGCCCCTGCAATTTGACATGCGATATCATGACATGAGATAATGTACTTAATAAATATATTTCTAAGTTCAAATTAGTACGGTATATCAATAAAATTAAAAAAAATAATCATTAAAACTCTTTTAGTGAATAATTATATTGTTTAATAACGAAATAATGCACAAGTGACAAATCTCAATTCATATTGCCTCACGTTGTGCTTTCCGTTCAGTAACATCATCTAAATCAATGTTGTCTAGTATTTTCGACTTCACTGACATTAAAGCCATGCTGCTAAGTCTTTCTTACGTCATTGTGCTCCTGATAAAGTTTTTGATTAACTTGAGTTTTGAGAATGATCTCTCACATGATGCAATGGAAGTGGCCTGAGTTGGCAGTATTAGGATGGAGGTTGCAAGGTTTGAGCACACATCATTATCATATGAAGCCAGCTTCCTCAATAAGTCAATTTGTGATTGTGGTAATGGTTTGTTGATGAAAGTGCTCGTGCATCAATGGCATCATTGAAAAAGTGATTTGCCTGTATGTCATCATACAAACAGGAAAAAGTAACAGTTTTTCATCAGTGTGTGATCATAGAATTCAACAGGTGTCTTGGTTTAAGAAGAAACCCAAAGCTGCCCACATAGTTTTGCAACCTTTGGAATCTATCCGTAATTCCATATGAAGTCTGTCCAGCACTTCTGTTGCAATACGTTTGAATTGCAGTTCTATTTACAGTCCTACATCAGAACTCGACTCCCTATCAAGTCTTTCTTTCTTCTGGTTATTTCGCCAACAGGAAATCCAGAGCATTCAATGCCTTTTTTTGCTCTTTCGATGGATTGGGTGATCAGTTTCATCCGGTCTTGGCCTTAGAGAATTTACTTTAAAATATTTAATCGATGAAAACGATAGTATTACTGACTATATTTCAGAAATATGTATAATACTTTAATTCAACTGAGTTTATAAACTACGTCTCATAAAACCACATGACTACATCCGTCCTTTTTTTAGCGCGTTTGCAAAAAACTCCAGATCGATCAGAGCAGCTTTGAATTAGATTCATTTACCTAAGCTCCAGACGCTCTGCGTGATGGCACCCTGTGCTACTGCTCGTATGGTGGCACCCTGTGCTACTGCTTGTATGGTGGCATCCTGTGCTACTGTTCAGTGGCGTAGCTAGAGTACACGTAACCCGGGGCGGTCCGTTTAAATGTCACCCAAGTGACCCTACACGACCCTTAGCTGAATGGTTAGGTGTAGCTAAACTTTCATTTATACTCTACCTCTAGGCTCTACTTTATTCTACTGACCGGTACGTTACTGCTTACATGTATGATCCAAGACGAAATCCGAATCCAATACCACAAAACAAATAGTTCAAATCCAAAGGTTTTTAAAATAAAACTGTTCACTTTAAGAACATCTAAATGCAAAACACACAGCCCAAAAGAATGTCATAGAATGAATGTCTTCTTAGTTTCATTGTGTTAATGAAATCGTTAAAACCTATTTGTCTTGTAAAAGTAAAAGTAAAGTTCCCTTAGCCCTAATGGGCCATCGGAGCAGATGAAGTGTAGAATTCAGGTCGACAGTTGAGTGTCTACACCACTCGGTCACCCGTCCCACTATTTGTCTTGTCAGCTCTTATTCAATGGACAGAACAGCCAGATCCGAAAATCTCGACTGGCTCATGGTTGACCGGATGTAATTTTTTTTTTATAAGTTTCATTTAGGAGAAACTTCTTTCACACATTGGCACAGAAACACGTATAGTCAGAAAGAATCTTAGAGTCAGCGTAAGATATGGCAATGATTCAAAAAAGTCCCACTTGATAATAAACCGTAGGAATTGCAGTCCAGTCCAGTGCTTTTCTTCTTCCAAGTTTATTTCGGCTGCTTGGTGTCGCCTTAAACTTGGAGTTTCTAGACAAAGGTCTTCTTCAGACAGCTCATCATACACGGCTGTGAGCTTTGTACAGACTATATTTCTACGTCGTTGGCACAAATAATATGGTGTGGCTGAACGGCAGAAAAAGTCAGCAAAATGTCATTCACAGCCTTTCCTCTCGTATCTAACTCCATATGAAAACGGCCCAGACACTCTAACATAGCTCTCTTGGTCTCCTGCTGCAATGACAATCCAGCATCCTTTGCCTCCTCTCCTGCTCTTGCAAAAAGACCTTGAGAGCCCTTAGTTTGGTTGAAACCATGTCCACAGTAATACCTTGTGTTTGCATGTACTTCTGTGCTATGTCGACTTCTTGTAAAACCTCACCCCAGAAAAACAAGAAAGAAATAAAAGAAAAGTCGCATATAGCTGGCAACGCTTTCTTCGACATCACACATTCAATGGCTTCCACAGACTGGTTTAACTTCTGTATCACTTGCTTCACTGCATCAGCATGTGCACTCCAGCGAGTTGTGGACAGTCTCTTGACTGTTAGACCTGTGTATTTCACTAGTACATTCCAGCGATGGGTCGACATAGCAAAAAAAGTGTACAGCCCCTTAAGACTTTCAAAAAACGTTAAACGAATGTTTACCACGAAAGCTCAAAGAATGATTGGAATAAGGTACAAAAATTGCCTTCGGATTAATCTCTTTGATCCTTTGTTGCACACCACCGTGGATTTCACACATCGTATCCTTGACCGCGACATAACTGACTGTCCAGTCCTTCGTTACCTAGTTTCTCGAAGTTAGTAGCTGTTAAAAATTTCAGATGAAAAAATCCAAGGTGTGAAGGTTTGTGTGTAATGGTATGATGTTGGGGTCTGACTGCAGTTGCAGTTAGACTGAACTTGGAGGCGTTACTGTGGTAGCGTGTCACTTATTCCACACACAAACAATTCTCAAATTAATGCTCAAGACGATGTTTGCTGATTCTTCATTTATTTACAAACACAGACTTTAAAGTAGTAAACATGTTGAATGATAATGCACATCTTAGAAAGATCAAACAATATATGACTTGCTATGTGAAAGCAAATATATTAACTTCTTCTAGAGTTAAGTAAAAAAATACGTCTGATATGTTCAGATCTACAAAGTAACTTACTCAATCTACAAAACTTGTTTCTAAGCAAAAATCTTAAATGACGTCAACTAGAAAAAACTACGTCACATAACAATATAAAAATTAATACTCTCTAGAGTTACTTAAAAAAGTGTGATTAACACACATGCACAAACCAAATCAATTAATGGATATTTCAATCAATCTTAACTCCTCGACACAAGGTATGACTCCCGCACTTCAAATGTACCACCGCTGATGTGTGCATATCTAATTACGATTGACATTTGATCTGTCTGCAAAATGTCCGGTGTGTTATCAAAAAGTTTGCTAAAGTACTTTGTATAGTTAATGTCAGAAACGAGTTTTCCGGTCACGTGTTTTGCCAAAAGAGAAATTAACTCGTTTTGTGTTTTAGGTGCCATATATGAACATACTACCTGACTGTCTGTTCTTTGCTGGAGTCTGACAAGATGTACATGGCCAGCATAATATCAATGGAAACTGTCGCCTTTCGACATTGATATTATGCTGTCGTCGACGTTCTTTCATACAATTTGACAAAGCCATGGTCGTCATTTATTTCGAATATTGTTCGAAATAAATACTAAGAAAAATATAAGAAAAATTACTCATCAAAAGAGCTGCACTCGCCCAGACAATATTTTTGACAAATGCGAAATATGTGACGTCATAACGGTCACATTGCCTGTGTTGGTTGGGTTTTGATCACAATTCCTTTTTCATACTATTTTCGCACAATACCATGGGTGAAAAATTTTGTTGGAGGTGACATTGTGTCACCCTCCATATGCTGACACCCGGGGGCGGTCCGCCCCCTCACCCCCCTTTAGCTACGCCACTGCCACTGATCATGGTTTTGACTATGATCGGTTATAAAACTGACCATGCCGAGTTCTTTCTGCTATGAAATTTAGAATGTATACGAAACCAGAAGTAGATAATTAGCTTATCACAACATTTTTCTCTTGAAAATACAAGGACGCTTAACAGGTATGTGTCCCCTAAAAATACAAACTCTCTCTAAACGTGACCGACATTGTACCTATGGCGCATTTCCAGCCATTTCAAAGTGTGTTATAAAAACATTACCAGCTGCTGTGCGTTGCGGGTTCAGGTAGTATTTAATATTTAGTATTAAAATAAAAATTTTGGAAACTCGTTTGGGTGCCCCAAACCGGGGGCCCGGAGGGACTTTCAAATTTGGAACCCCCCTCCCCCACCCTAGTTACGCCACTGGATTGAGGATTTGCTATGTGCACAATCTTTGCCAACCAACACCAAGGAGCTTCATTGTTCAAGTCACTGGATTGTTATATATCAGGACAATTAAAATTGTCGTTTTCTGTCGGCAAATGCACATACGGAGCAGCTGCCATTATCGGAAAACTGCCTGATTTAACTGCTCGGAATAAGGAGATTGCATCTGAGTGTGGGTCAATGAATTATATCTTTCACAGGGAAATGCTGGCTATTCGAAAAAATGTCACCGGAATTCAACAGCCTATTGATTGGTGTCGTTAAAGCTATTAACCTCATAAAACCACATGTCGTTAACTAAGACCCGTAACGTGCGTTGGGGCCAGGGGGGCCGGGCCCACTTGCGTTTTGTCTGCCCCCCTGCTTATTTGTTCTACTTAGTAAAATGTATTACCTGCCCCCCTGCTATTGTCTGGCCCCTGCTGTAGAATGCCTGGCCCCTGCTGTAGAATTTTCACGCTACGGGGCTGCCTTAACTCGTGCCGACTTTAGCAGCTTTGTAAGGAGATTGAAGCAGATCACATATGCATTCTTTTGTACACTGAAATAAGATGGTTTTCCTGGGGAAATCGCTAACCAGAGCCATTTCAAATACTTCTCTCAAAACATAAATCATCGCTGGAAGCACATTTCAGTACAAAATATGGTCGCAAAACTGGATTACCTGTGTGGCATATTTAATCTGCTCAACGAACTCAAGCTGTCTCTTTAGGGGAAAATGACAATTGTTTTCAAGTTGGTAGATTTAAAGCCAATTTGAAGTTGTGGGGACATGTTTCAAAGAATATCGGGGATATCAGGCCAAACTTAACCCTAAGCATTCATTCTCCTAGTTGGTGCACAACCACCTATCTTTTCTTGAAAAAGAATGCGAGTTCTACTTGCTAACCACAAACATGACGACTATATCATGTCTATGCAAGGAGAAAATCAACTGCTGGAGATTGCAAATGACTGCGGCCTAAAAACGACATTCGAGACAACTCTGCCAGTGTTCTGCATTAAAGACAGGGTGGACTACTCTTAGATTGCAACCACAACGCTTAAATCCCAGTGACATTTCAGACATTCTATCTGTGTGAAGCGTGATCTGCAATGACCCACACAAAAAAAATGAATAACTAGACAAAAAAGTAACAAGCTTAGGGTGTCCTTCTCTCTCATTTCCACAGATGGAAGTGTTTTGTTGCAGAGAAATAAGCTCATGGTTCTCATTGATTGAACGTTTTAGTGAATTGAAATGTTAAATCACTTAATAATCACTTAATATTCAGTTTTTGGAATGTTTAAATACACTTAATTAAACTATGAAATCCAAAACAATCTAGCATATATACCCCCCCCCCCCCGATGAAATAATCAAAGGGTAATCGGTCCGCGGTGAGAAAAAAATTTGGGACCACTGTTCTAGTAATGTAACTGTATTTTCTTTTTAATTAATGAAACATTTAAATACTGTAAAATAATTAAATGAAAACAATCTAACTATAAACAATCAACGCCCCCCCCACCAGATGGCCACGGTGAAATTATCAAACGTTGACCAGCCCGCGACGAGAAAAAGGTTGGGGACCATTGGTCTAGGGAACAGCTTTTACATGATAGATATAAAGAAAAAAAAACATTTAAAAAATCCTTTTAGTCCACTAAATAACTTTTCAGCTTATGTATCAGTTTCCAAACATTTAGCAAATAATTAATTCTTGACAAAATTTTTCGTCTTTTTTCATGTAATTTTTAAAAAAAAATATAACTTTCCGTAATTAGATTCTTTAAAAAAAAATCTGGATTAAAAAAAAACAATGTCCGATCTCTTTGTAAGTTTTTAATAAAAAGAAGGAGGGGCGAGGAAAAAGAAACTTTTTTTCTCCACGTTCACACTGGGTGAATTTTGATCAAGCATGATTTTTGTGTTGATGTTTTGTTTTTCTTAAGTTCGACACAAACTCCAAACAATGCTGGTGTTGCATATGGTCATCAGTGGAGTAACATATAGCTTTCTTTTTCTCTTCTGCTGTTTCATTGTCACTGTGTGGCTCTGGCATAGTAAACACAAAGTTTTAAATCTTGTTTTGGGTTCTGCCTTATTTTTTGCCTCCCATTTCGATTCCTAAGAGTAAAAAGTGCCTACACGGAACCCACTTCAACTGTTGTAATTGCAATGGCTTACAACCTGAATTGAAAGGTAAATTTACTTTTTGCCAAATTGTATATCTTACTATATGTGTATATATATATATATATATATATATATATATATATATATATATATATATGCATACATATATATTCTCAATATGTTGTTTATTTTAGCTGTGTGGCCCAGAGAGTTCAATACTACCAATTGCATAATTTGAGAAAAAACAATTTGTAAATTGATTTTAACTGATTTTCCCTCCCAGCTGCATGCTAATTTGTTGAAATTGGCGTCACACACAGATGGCGGAAGTGGCTATCAGATTGATGATGTTGTTGGTATGGCGGCTACGCAGCTCGAATTCTACAAAGATTATTACCAGCATAATGTAGGACTTAAAAGTGCTGTGAATGTTGAAGAAACTAATTCACCATCTCAAACTTCTGAAGACCGAAGTTCAGGTATTTTCTTTTGGCTCATTTTATCATTGTGCACTAAATTAAAAAGCACATACAATTATAAATTTGCCATGCCATAGGCATAGGGCTATGACAAGATTGATAGGCCAACTGATGGGCATAGTGACCATTACCTAAGATATTTTACATTGCTTTTCTTTCCAACATTTGTGCCCATGCTTTTGGGAAAAAAACAAAGGGTAGTGGTCTTTAATAACACATTTCTAGAAAGATTAGTGTAATGTGGTATAAAGGATACAATGATTAATTAGAATCTGTAGTATTGTATTCTTTAGTACAAATAATCAGGGTTGTTAACAATACTCTTAAATTGTATCGTCAATACCGATACCAATACTTCATGAAAATAGTATCGCCAATACCAATACAAAAAAAGTAAAAACAATAAAATACAATGTCAAAGCACTATTTTAATGCTAATCACTTCACCACTTGGCAGCACATAAGAAGATCATCATTTCAAAATAATCATTGCTTATCCTAGAAAATAATGGCATAAAACACGCCCAATGAAACCAATCGCTCAACTGCAGCACTAGCCTATGTCCAGTGTTCAGTTGTAGGTGTAGTTTCTCAATGCTTGGGTAGGGTGCTAATGACAGCATTTCTGATGGGCTATCTTCAAGATATCTGTCTACTTCATCAGAGCTGTCTCTATTAAACAATTCGTCCTGGATTCTGCCGCCGTGCAGTAAAACAAGCAAAAAAATCTGTAGATTCAGATATCTGTATAGCTGACTGTACTGAAGCTGCACCTCCCTGCCGAGTAAGTTGAGTTGGTACTACACTCAGTGCACTGCAGGCTTGCTTTAAGGTTTGTACAACTTCAGCCTTGTGATCCAAGTTGTATTGGTGGGGAGGTGGGTGGTGTTAATATTGGTAGGGTTGATGGCTATGATTACTAGCAGAGATTGAATTTATAGAGATTGCTTTTTAAAAAGGTATCAAAATCGTTATTGTTTTTCTGCAAATAGCTAATATTGGCAATAGAAAAGTATCGGTATCGAGTATCGAAAATATTTCGTTTAAAATGTATCGGCGATACACAAATCAATACTTGATACAATAAGGATCTGCAATACAGCAACCAATACTAAAAAAAAGTATCGCCGATACTGTATTGGCCGATACCGATACTTCGATACTAACAACCCTGCAAATAATCACTACACAAGTGCATATTTTTTTTATCAAAACATTATCAAATAATCATACAATAAATCTGTTGATCAATAATAAGTGCATCAGATAAATTCTTGATGCATTAAGTAATATGTGATTCAATATCACTTCGACAAAAATGTAAATGTGTGATACAATGTTATCAAGTCTTAAGTACAATTATTGCAATATCATCACGAACTAAATCTCAATCAGACTCCATCATTCTAGACGTACCTGTAGAAATGTGATTTTAGATAAATTAATAACTTATTAAAATGGATTCATTATTTAACAGGGTATATTTATTTATTAATAGTTATATTAATGTAATGTCCTAAATGATCTTCAAATATTCCAATGTATATATACTAAATCAAAGAATTGAAGAAATCAATGTTAAAAATGAAGTATGAAAAATTACATGCCACATGCTGTAGTCATATTTAAAAAAAAAAATTGTAATTCTGCAGTCACATTTAGAATTTTTGTATTTAATATTAAATTTATTTCAAAGCAAAATACTAACCAGTTTACATGGTGTCTCTACATTTGTGTATTCTGAACAGTAGTAGCAATGCTAGTCTATTAAGTCATTATTAATAGATCTTTTAAGTATTTGCTGAACATGTATTTCTTTACTATTAAACCATTCCAACAATTACTCACTAGAATTGTCTAGTTTAATATCAGGAATGATTTCAATTATTAGAGGGGCTACTGGTGATGACATTACAATAGCTTCTATTCTACCATTAATCCAAGGAGTATCAATTAGTACAATTTTTTTTTTACAATTAAGTGTCTCACCATTACCTAATCGTAATAGTTTCAGTACTGTTTATAATATCACATTATGGAATAAGTGCAGAATCAACTACAATGCAACTAGCTCCTGTGTCTCATTGAGAAAACATAGATAAAAAATTAAGTTTCCATTGTTATTCAACAATGCATTTACACTATGCTGTTTATTATTGTTCCTACTTTGGTTTCTTTCTCTCTCAATAATAGTCTTGGTGGACTTACTAAGTTTTGAAGATATCAATTTTCTAACAGCCTCAAAATTATTGCCCTTTCTGGTGGGTAACAAAAAACAATTCCTTTCGGATATATATAAAACCCGGCCCGGATCTCCAGTTAGTTATTAAAATCTACAAAATAACTACCTTCACATTTTACAAGAATAGTCTAATACTAAAGTGTTTTATAACACTGGAAAGCTCTTTCAAATGATGCAGATTACATGACTTTGCAATTTTCATGTCATATACCTACAATTAGTTTTCATTAATTTAAATTTCATTGATTATATTGTAATGGTATATACAAAATAGTAAAAGAATCTTAGCCCAAATGTGCCAGATGAAGTGTAGAATTCATCTGTTTTGGTATGTGACATGAAAATTTCAAAGTCATGTAATGTGTATTATACATCATTTGAAAGAGCATGACAAGAGCTTTCTAATGATATAATACACTCTAGGATTAGACCATTATTCTAAAAGTTGTAGAAGTTTAAGTAACTCAAATCCGTAACAATAGACAGAAGAAAAACTGTGTCAGGATTTTCCACATTTGTTAAATCTGATCCAATTTTATTAAACTTGGTATCAAAAGAAAGGTAATTGAAAGAGCAACAAAATGATATGTATTATGGTAAAAAATTATGATTTTTTTTAGTCAGGTTTTTGGGCTAAAATTAGGCCAACTGTAAGAAAATTAAAAAAGGAAAAAAAAAATCAAGCAAAATTACATTTTTGAGTATAACAACATATTGCCGGTATTTAAGTGGGGTTTCTGGCTGACTCTAAGATATGCAAAGTATATCATAGTAAAAAAAAAATCTTATTATGCATATTTGGGCTAATTTTGGGACAATCTTTAGATGAACTAAATGAAAATAATGACTAGCAAAATAATTTCATGCAAGAACACCAGTATAAAGAATTTATACTGGCTAAATTTTTCTAGCTAATGGGGTTTACATTGGATACTAACATATTATCCACAACCATACTAGTAGACTGTGCGTACCCCCCCCCCTTATCATCAGTTAACATATCCTTAATGTTTGTCAAATCTTCTATTTGTGTCAATTTATCATTTCATCCTCTACGTTAGCCATAGTCTGTGCTTTACTTTTATTTGCATGTTTAGATAATGGCTAATAAACAGGCGATGAGTGGTATAATTATATAATGTCAAATGATTTCTTTATGTAACATAATCATAGGGTAAAAGATATAGTTGCAGTTTTTTTTTTAAAAAGGGAAATATAGTGATGGTACAAGTGAATAATCATGTCAAAAATGAAATAATATCATAATGAATGAAAAATGATTATCAGATTCACATAAACATGGTCATAGACTTTCGTCATTATATCAGATCAGATATTTTTTTTTAAATAAACATAATTTTATTTTTTGAAAAATTAGTAGCATAAAAAGTGTACATTTCTAACAAAAAGAATCCTTACAAGTGAAACTGTTATATTCGGGGTATGGGTTGTCTCCCCTAGTTGTTTATCCTACCTGTGTCAATATTGTCATAATAGGGGCTATCATATAGCTTTTTTAACAATAAAATTCTCCCCTTGAAAATGAATATTTTTCAATGAAACTTGGCAGGCATGCATATAAATGGTCCCTCTGATGGCCAATTGAGTTTAAAAAGAAAAACATTGGAAAACTTCATCATTTGTCACATACACTTTTGGAACCGTATCTTTCAAAAGCATAACCTTTTATGAAAACAGCTTTAAAAAATAATATAAAAAGCTTCTGATTCTAAGTGTATAATGTACTTTAACATATATATCACATTACACTATTATCTATCCAAATATGCACACAATGTGTTTACACAGACAACTACCCTATGTTTTTTTTCCAAAAACATGGTCACTAGTGTCGGAAAGAAAATCTGTTTCTATAACCTTGGCATCTGAAGGGATTTTGTGGTTAGCACAATGCCCAGCCGCCTTTATTTTCCCAACTTTAGTTGGGTACCCATTTAAAGCTAGGTGGACTTGTGGGACAAATTTAAAACGTATATATATATTTACGTATATACATTCAAATGTATTTCAACCATTTATAGTTAAACATGTGTATCAAAAAATTTTTTTTAAATATCTGAACTTCTAGCTTGGATAGTTTTTCAGTTACATTATTGTCATGTTTTTTAAGAATTATTGCATTAAATTGTTTCTTTACTTATAGTAAAGTATACATTCCAACCCCTGGTGACAAAACTTGTGTATCATTTTTTTATTGTAAAAAAATTAGTATTTCTATTTAGGACTGTTTTCAAGTTATAGTATTTGTTGTCGTTTCTTTTTAGGACTATTGCAACTACCCAACATTGCAATCAATAATTCTAGATCAGATTTACAAGTAAATTCAGGAAGTTTGGCTGTGCGTTCCAGAGAATCAGCCAAAATGCCCACTGGTAATTTGAACATGTTTTTAATTTGTGCACTAAATTAGAAAGCACAAAAAATATAAAATGTGTCATGTCATAGTGCTATGACATGATTCATACTGATAGGCATAGCTTTTAGTTCTAAATAAATAGAAAAACTCATGGGCTTTAGACTAGCACAACATACTAGGTTTATATATGGCAAAAATGCTAATATTGATAATTATCTTATATTAATTTTAAAAATGTTTTCAAATGGTATTGGTTATTATTTATTATAAAATAGAGTTCAGTGTCTGCAGCAGTGTGATAGGCCAATGTGTGCAGGACAACAATCTGGTCTGGGCATACTTTACTGTAATAAAAAGAGTTTATTTTATTAATATATTTTATCAGTCAATTATTTTGTTCAGATCTACAGCCTTTGGCAGTCTCTGGAATGTCAGAATGGCATTGTGCAACATAAGGTCGGATAGTCGAAAGCTACTGTATTTCTCTAATAAAAGATATTGTTAGAATTAGAATAGTAGTGTCTAAAAAGGTAATAATAAAATGTGCCATTGAGGCCAACAAAATGAATTGTCAACTATAACATATCTGCCACAATAAACGGTTGGGACATTTCACATTTTAAAACATATTTTACCAGTTTTAGATTGCTGAATGAACACTCTGTCAACAGAAATTTGACAGAATATGCACACTGATAAACATGTTAGGCAATTTATTTAAACTTTACGCAAGGCCCTTGAACAATCTCCAAGCACTGGCTATGAAGTCTAAAAACACAGGGACAGAAAAATCAGCTGTTGTCAAGTCTAGATATAGTGTGTCTATGAAATTAGTGGGACAGATGTTAGTGGTGTAGATGCTGAAGTGTTGACCTGAGATACTAGTGCACTGTCATATAAAATATTCCAGATTAATATTTTAGACATCAATTTATTTTCTTGATCTGTGAAAATAAAATTGCCCTGGTTCATTTTGTGTTTTAGTCCTACTTCAATTTTGTTTTGAAACAGATCAAAAGGGATTCCCAAATTATCTAACTACAGTTGGGAGTGCAGTAACTGGTCCAGGTTATGTACCAATATCTGCGGGGTAGGATCATTGGGGTCTCCTGGCAAGTTGAAGGTGACCTTTTGTACAACAGTGGCGGTACTGTGGTAAATGAGAATAACCTGAGACTATGGTATCCACAGTGTTAGGGGTGATAAATGCAGTTGGCACACAATACCCTTCCACTTCAAGCCTACCATTTCTGGCAGAGGAGTTAAGCACAATACACCCTCCCTCTCTGTCAGTGGCGGCGGTAAAAAAATCTTGCCTTGCTATTAATAGGGCATTCTTGGCAGATCATCAGTACACACCCCCTGCTGGTCTAGCCAGTGTAGGCAAATGCTAAAACCCTTTTTTATTCTGCAGATGTAGCAGGCATATTCACTCCATCATTCTGGAGGCATTGCAGACATGCAATAAAGCTTTTGTAACACAACACCCTGTCATGCTAATAGTGGCAACAGAAAGACATTCAGACAGATCATTGAGTTCATTTTCCAAAAGAATGACGCTGTTTATGTTGAAAATTCTTGACACACCCCCACCCTTATTTGATGACATAAAAATGGATAAACCCATAAAAAATTAGAAAACAATGAGCATCTGCAATATACATTTGTGTGGTGAAGAAAAGTTTTTACTAAAAGGTAGTAAAAGAACATTATTTTTTTAAAAATAATGAGACACAATAAAAAAAAATGACACCTGTGTGCAAACAGTGAAGTGCATGTCACACATTTGACCAGGTTGGATATTTATTTACAAACTGTAAGGCTTTTGCACAGTACTGAGTAAACTTTAATTTTTTTCATTACAGTGGCCATGAGGTGGTATACAAAAGAGCATTACTGGCTTGAAATGCAAGGAGACTTGGCTATAGTTGGCCTAACCAGCTTTCAAGTATGAAAAGTCTTCTTAAGCTTGTTTCTTTATTTTTTTTAGGTAATAATAAATAAAACTACAACTTTGGAATATGATATAAATATTCTATATTTTTTTAAATTAGGGTCAAAGTGAGACAGTAGACCATGTGACCATACCCAAAATAGGAGAGACTGTAAACAAAAAGGGTATGCTACATTTTTTTTCTCATCATTTTATTGATAGTATTGATACTGATGTTTTAGTATGCAATATTATATTTAGACCAGTTTATTTTTTTCATTCAGATGTTATTGTTTTATCATAATAATGATACTTTTGATAATTTTGTGGAGATTTTTTTTAGTAAAACTGATAAAAAAATTATATTTGTTAATTTTTTTTTCTTTTTAGCAAACGTTGGATTTATCAAGATGATGAAAATGAAGCCTATAATCTGTCCTATTGATGGAAAAATAATTGAAATAAACAAAGATCTGATAGTAGACCCGTCATTATTGATTTCATCACCTCTTGATAAAGGTTAGTATTTAACAGTAAAAATATCCCTTTATATATCTGATGATTAATATACATGTACTAGCTCTATCCTGCCAAACCTTGCATAATTCTTTTTTAACATTTAAAAAAAATTGACGCAATAGATTGGTTGATTTATTGTGTAATAAATGTTACAAATTTATTTGTATCCAATTAAAAATCATAGGAATATTATTTATTATATGTTTCTCAATTTTTTTCACTGACATAGGCTGGATAATGAAGATAGAAATTCGACCTGGTGCCACCACAACGGATCTTATGAATAAATTGGAATATGAATCTTTTAAAGCTACCCAAAGTAGTGTACAACACTAATTCTGGACTGATCCCTCTGATCACTTATGAATATTTGCATCCATTCCATCATGTTTATGCTAAAATAGTATTGTTGATACTACTACAAGTGTCATATTTTTTCTAAAACCTTATCTGCGATTGTCTCATTAATCTTAGGAAATTTAAGTTTTTGTCATAGCTCTTGACACCAAAAACTTCACATTGTATAATACATTTGAGTGGGAAGCGGCTGGATATTAAGAAGCAAATGTATACATCATTGTACCTCATTTTGATCAGTCATTTGTTGATCACCCTTTTCCTTTTCATATACCAGGTTAAAGAAGTTGGGAGATTTAGCATATCATTGATATTGCTTTAATTATAAGATATTATCCAACAACCTGGTCTGTGGTAAAGAAAGTTAGTGTTTCACCATCCCTATGTTAAAACCTGACCATAACAGATAGAGCTACACCATCTAATGAAAGCTTAATTTGTATTATAAATTCATCAGCTATTTGTGACTGATATTGTGTTTTAAGGGGGGGGTGGATATTTTGTATGATCTATATTAAAAAATATTTTAGAAAGATGTTATTTTGTTTGATTCAACTTGCGTATCCTTTCCACCTACCTATACCCAAGATGGTTTTAGAATAAATATGGCAATTTACATGTGTATCGCTGATATGGTTTAAGAAGAAAATGTCACTTATAATTGAGCACTGATACAGATTTAGCACTGACCTAAGTTTTAAACTTTAATTATTTCACATTTAAGTACTTGTATGTTAAAACTCTTTTCCCATATTTGGATAAAGGCATTGATTTAGTAACATCCAGATAGTACATGTTTGAGGTTTATATGTGATTTTCTTTTGTACAACTGGAAAGTATATGGTAGATGTTCAGCATAACTTGTCAAGAAAAGAAAAGAACCGTTCTTAAATTTTAAAGATTTTACAACTTTATGAATAACATTTAAAATATAAGCTTTGCTTGTGTATTCTTCAAAGGAATAGTCAAACATTATTAGATTTAGTAAACAAAAATGTGTTTGAAGAAATATTCAAGTAAAATATTCTTGCCTGAGATATCATTAAATTGATTAGAACATCTAGCATTGATTGTTTGCCAATTATGAGTCTGCTAACAACTTTTTTTCAATTTCTTGTGCAAATGTTGATACATTTCTTTGTGACAAAAAGAAACCCAGGCAGAAGAGAATCCAAGGAATGTATTTTTCTGGGTTTTTGGTATTTAATTTCTTATGACCTACGAAGTTAAACATATTGAATATAAGATGTACACTTAATAACCCAGTTTTTACCTGTGTGAGATGTCCAAATGTTCTGATGTTTGATTGTCTTAGTAACTGTTTTGTCACCTCATCTAGGGCTGTCATGAAATATTTGAAAATATTAATTAATGTTTGCATCTGTAACATGGGTGCTTTTGCCAAAACTCAATTGATAATTTTTTGTTTGTTTGTTAAAGCTAAACAGAAAAAAATCAACATATATGTTGTATAATGTTATGCTTTTTTGTTGAAGAAAATATACTTTTGTGAATAAAATGTATTAATTTAATAAATACGTATGTTAAATAACTTTAAAAATGTGTATGTGTTTTTTATATACTTCAATATCTAACAAGTTTCTTTCTGATTTACTTTGTGAAAAAATAAAATTACCTATACATAGAACCAACAAACATTCAAAACAAATAACTCACTGGTTAATTTTTCTGGTTGTATGATTCCCAGTCTAACCTTTGTGGTAGTAATAATTGAACATTTCAGTGGCTCATCCAAAAGTAGGCTTATTTCTGCAAATGAATTGTGATGAGTCAGTTTACCAATAACAACTTGCTTCATTCGTTTTTCCTTTCAGAAAAAAAAACCCCAAAACATAAGCATATTTTAAAAATATAAATAATTTCATTTCTTTATATTCTCAGTTAACTCTTATCGCGGTAGATTTTTTTTTTTTACTAAGCTTTTGTTGAATTGTTAATACCCATTTATTGCTTTTGATAAGTAGATATAAAACAGGGGTATGCAGGTGTAAATATTATGCTGTTCTTAGATTCTCTCCAACATCTCTTTAATGAAATAAAAAAATTTTCTTTAAAAAAAAAAAAAAAAAGACTGTTGCTTTATTAAAATGCAATTGACAAATTAAAAAAAAAAATTTTGATGGCTAAAATTAATGTTTTCCTGAGTTGATAAAGTAATTTTCTATGTATAGGCAAACAATTCTTTAAGAATATGTAAACAGTAACATCTTTCGATCTTAAAAGAAAGTAAAAAATGAGATACCTTTTTCCCATTTTTTAAAGTATGGATGACTTCAACTTGTCTCAAGACATGACATTCTCCAGACTGTACAAAACCAATAAATGGTGACTTGTAGCCCTCACTGGCTAAAACTAATAAAAAAAAAAGCAACACATTATTTTTTTGTATACACAGAAATAAATAAATTGAATAAAAAAAATCAAATTGATTTATTAATGGTTTAGTTTATTTATGAGCAGTACATTGGAATGAAGGTACTAAATGAGAGAATATATTTAGCGCATTGTGTGAATTAAATAAGTGATAGAGTAACAGAAATTTAATGAGTGTGCAAAGAACTTCTGACTAGACCTTGCACCGACAGAACTAAAAACTCTCTGGAGAGTAACCAGCTACAGTCTGCATTATAAATATGTTAATTATAATTTTTTTCTCACCAGTATTCGGAGGATATGTGATCCACTCTTTTGTTCCAGCTAAAGATGAAAGGCTGCTTCGGCCATAACTTGTACTGTTCGCAGTGTAACAGCAGATCTAATTTTTCTGATTCTTCTCTATGCTTCATATGCTTTATATGGAAAGGGAAACATCTAAAATCATTTAAAAAGTTGATTCTAATTAAAAAGGGATGTTTTCTTTTAAATAATCCAAATTTTAAACAATTTCTTCTTCATTATAAGAAAACAAAACAAGGTTGTAAAATTAGGTCAAAATTCAGGTAAACAGGAAAATAGCAATTTCATAAATTTAATGATCAGCAAATCATTGAGAGGTATTATTTCAGTTTGTTTCTGGATATAAATATATAGTGTAGTGATTTACTTCCAAAGTTTATGATCAAAATGTGAATAGACATTTTTTTGTGATTTGGAGTATTTAGTAATCTGGTGGTATTATTCATAATAAAATTTGATTTTTTTTACTCATAACAAAATAGACCAGTTAAGCAACTGTTTTGATTTTGAGGTACAATATCTAAGGTGCAATTTTTTAATCAGTTTCTACCATAGTAAGTAGTGGAATGGATGGCTGAATGGATTAGATGCTCGACTGGACCTGGGTTAATCCTCAGTGAGAACCAAGGGAATTTTTCCAGGTCCTAGTACAAGTTGGTTAAAGTTCCACAAGTGCACACAGCTTTCAATGGGTACCTGACTTAAGTTGGGGAAGTAAAAGTGGCTGGGCAGTATGCTAACCACACAATCCTTTCAAATACTGTGGTTATAGAAACAGATGAATTCTACACTTCATCTACCCTGATGGCCCTTTAAGGTTAAAAGAACTTTACCTTAAGTACTAGAGAACTAAAGTTTGACAAATGAATAAATAGTTTATACAAATATTATTTTTACCTCCTTGATGCGTCTGTAGTCGTTCCCAGTAAACTTTAAAACTCACAATTTGATTCAGTTGTAATAACACTGAGTTCTCTGCAAAATTTTTGATAGACAAAAGTTTAGCTTAATTAGTTCTTGAATGTGAAATAGCCAAAAAAATCAGTGAAAGGATGATTAATTTAGCTAACATAAATCCATGAGTTCATTTATACTGAGGATTTCAACATTGGACTACACTCTCATACGTTATTGAAATTAGAATTCAGAATTCAAACTACACATTTAATAATTTTTACAATGATAATTATTAATTTGAAAGACTGTTTAACTCATAAAGTTGTGTTAAAATAAAAAACAAATTACTCTTGGCAACTTTAAAATACCCTATTGAGCACAGTTAGTCAAATCCGTAAATTTGACTTAAATTAGAACAAATTTAATAGGATTATGGGACTGTGAGACAAATTTAGAGTTTAATATTATCACAAATAATATCTCATAAAATAACTGAAAATTGTAAATGGACATAGAACTTGAATGGAATTTCATTTTTTTTCATTAACATACTCTGAGAAAGGGTCTTCATAAGGCAACCATGTCCCAAAACAATCTCCAGCTGAAAGCTAAAAACAAAAAAAATAATCAAGTTTTTAGTCGACTGAAATAATCTCAGATGAAATAGATATTAAAGTATTCACATGAGACCAGCTATAGATATTTAAGTATACACCTATGAGACCAATTATATTAATGGGAATTTTACCTGATGAGCATAAGTTTCCTCACAGTGTGCAAATTTTGAGGGATACACACCATCAATCCCAGCTACCAAGAATGGTGTGTATTTTGGTATTGCAGAGCCTTTTAAAATCATATGAATGCCAGTTTTACCATAAACTGTTGATTAGACAGAGCATTTTATAGTTGAACTATGTTAGTAAAAAAAAGAACAATATGCAATTATAAATCTTTTCAAGTGATTTTACTCATGTTTTAATATGTTGGATACACACACTGATTTTGAATGGGTTTTTTTGTGAAAATTTTACATTTTAATATGTGATGGCACCATTCTTTCCACTCAATCATAATGATTTATTGATGGTAATAATGTCAGTAACTTATGCCAGATTATTAAATTTTGTTCATTTTTCTTCTGTTTTCTCCACTGAAAACTTCTGTTTATTTATTTCTTTATTCTTTATTTATTTGGTAAAAATTTTGTCATCAATTTTTGATGCACTTTTTTGTATATGTGTTCTTGCTTCATGACAATGTATGATTCAATAATTAATTTTGCTATTGATTAATTATTTTTTTTATTTTTTAACAAATTTTAAAGAATTCTCATTATACATTAAGGGATATAATAGGGTTTAACTATGACGAACGACACAAATAAATGGGCTATTTTCCCTTGCATTAATAATGCTACGTTTCAGATGTTAGCAGGTGATTAATTACTGATCAGATTAAAATTTTCTGCAAAATTTTAAAAAACATGTATTTTTGAAAACGGTTTATTTTAAAGACCCTGTTTTATATTGTCTTGTATATTATTTTTTCACATACCCATGAAATTGTCATCAGGCCAAGTCTCTACTTGAGCTAAAACGGATAATTCTTTCAGTACTGCAGGCTCAACATTTTGTCGAAAAAAATCAAAATTTTAAAGATTGCTGTAGATAGCATCATTTTCTAAAGCTGTACGCTCAAATGGGCTGAGTAGAAAAGTGTTAATGACAAAAAAAATCAATCATTTATTAACCTAGGATAGATTATTTTACTTGCGTATTATAAAAGACATTTATATAAGTTCTATAACCATTCTATAATTTTTTGTCTGTCTGTCATCACCCTAGATCTCAACAACCATAAGTCCTAGACCCATGATGAATATATTATTTTGTAGGTCTTGGCCTGCCATGTGTGCAGCAAAAGTTCATTTCGCGATCTGACCTCTGAGGGCCGTAAAAGGGGGCTTAGTACCGTTTTTACTATATAAGCTATATTAATAAAGGAGCGCCTATATCTCAGCAACTATAAGTCCTAGACCCATGATGTATATATCATTTTGTAGGTCTTGGCCAGCCATGTGTACATCAAAAGTTCATTTCGCGATAGGACCTCTGAGGGCCGGGCTTCAGGGCTCCTAAGGGGCTTATATATTATATATACACCTTGTACGTTCAATAACCCATTCATTTGGTGCGAAATACTGCAGCACGTAGTTTCACCAAGATTTATTAAGAAACTCATCAAATGAAATAGTAAGCTTGTGTTCTGAGTTTAATTGAAAGTATCAGAGCTATGCAACAATTGACGGAGTTTTCGGACGATTAAATGACTATAATTTCGAATGTTTTCAATTATGAGTCCTATTTCAGTGACCACAAACCACTTGTAGTTAGATTTAAGAGAAAATAATTTTTTTTCAAATATAAAGAAACGTCTTTATAATTTTTGTTTACAGATATATGCATTACACAATTGAATTTATAAACATTTCCAAAATTTACAAATATTTACTGAAAGATAGCATACGTACTGATACATAACATGAAAATGCGCTAACACGTCCTGTGTCCAGAATGGAACAGGCTTAATTGCTTGTTTTTTTTATTGAGACAATTATGATGACAGGATTAACTGCTGAGACTTAAAATGATATAAAAAAGAAGTATTCTGTTTTATATCTTTTATCTGAAATTGTTTTTACTTTGTGTATATCATTAGTAATTCAAATTCAGTATTTCCTTACTGTTTTTTCAACATCTGTCTAAGAGCTTGTATACTGTCTTTTTGCAATGTTTTTTTTATCTTCTATTCTTTTTGCATGGTGTAGAAGTGGTAAATAATCTCCAACGTCAAAACTATGTTCTTTAGAGGATTTCAGTTTTTGCAAAGACATCTGAGATGTCGCTGAAAATAAATAAAATAAAAATGGCTTGAGTAAGGATATTTCATTGTTATAAAAAGGTTATTTCGCTCGCATTGAGCTGATTCAGATTAGGAATGTCACAATAAAATTGCTTTTGTAAGACTCTTACTGTTTTCTGTTTTTCTATTTGAGATTAAAACAATTTAGGTTTCAGTATTACTTTACTTTAGTAAACACACACATGACATAATGGCAATGGAAATTTTAAACCCATAACCCTATTAAGTACATTTATGCCACAGTTAGGCCCCCTATTTTTTGGCTTTTTTAAATTCAAATTTAGCAATTACTTATTCGTTACCCCCCACCCTCCTCCCTTCAAAGAATTATATTGTCACTTCATTAGGCACAATTTACCCCAGTTTGAAGATGATTGATTTATTGGGTCTATATATAATTAGGCTACATTTTAATTAAGTTATACTTGCATGTATTTACAGCCAGAGTATTGAGACTTGTATTGGACTGACTTTGATCTCTATCACAATAAAAGAAAACTAAAATTAATAACACACATAATATATTGCTAACATTTTGCCAAATTAAAGTAATTGCGTTTGCAAAATATTTCAGCAATAAAACAGAGATGTAATCACTGTAAATTGTTTTCTTAGTTCCTGAATCAAATGGTTTTATGGAAGTTAAAAATTTTGTAGATGACTAAGTGGAGATTTGGTTGCAAGCCTCCTCTGCATTTTGTAGCCTTGAAATAAAACTTGCATCTATGTAAACTTTAATGAAATGAATAGAGTTTCACATATGCTAAATAGGTTTTAGAGTATTTAAAAATACACACTGCTATATGTTTCAATGTCCCTTTAATTTTACAAAATCACATATTAATCTTCCTCAATACTGATATCAATGAGTCAATGCTCCTTCTTAGAAAAAAAAAAGAATAGTAACAGATAACATACTTTACTCTTTCATCTTTTTGTTGTAGGTATACTTTCACAGATGACTGTGGTACAAATACTTTCTTGTATTCTTCCATAAATGTTTCATGATTTAAATCAGAATTTGCAGCTTTTCTTTAAAAAAAAAATGTATCAACACAATTTTTTATTTGAAAGATAGAAACTAATGATATACCATAATAGTTTCAAACTTAATATTTTTGCGTTGCACATACTTTGATGTAATGTCATTCATACCACAAAGCCAAGAAAGCTTTCCATAATCTATTACTGGTGGCTTAGCACTATTGCTGACTGAAAAAAAGTATTTTTTTTATTGTATAACGTTAATTTATATATATAGCAGATTCATGTTATGCTTAAACCTTTTAAAATAATGATTACAATTAATTTTATTTAGTATTTAAGAATGTTAAAAAGTGATGATTCCTTTCTTGAAAAAATTATAAAATATTAATCTTTAAATTATAAATAATGCAATAATCTTTTCAAAAGTAAAGTAAAGTCTAAGAAAAGTTTATTAAAGCACCGTGTTTTTTTTTTTAAATATATTATGTACAGAAATATACCATATACAGGCATATGATATACATTTGACTTGTCATTGTCTACAGTCACAGCAAACTATTGATTATAGAAGAACTGTATCATTCTTAAATTACAATTACATCAACAAAACCTTAAGCTGGTGGGACATTTGTATTTATAATTTATACATTATTAAATGGCACTTGTTACTCAACCCACTAGGGGGTCGACTACTAGCATATGTACGGTCGACCCGTTAATTTTTTTTTCTGTTTCCGGGGATTTTCGCGCAAATTGATATCTATCTCTATCCCTAACCCTATCCCTAACCCTATCCCTAACCCTATCCCTAACCCTATCCCTAACCCTATCCCTAACCCTATCCCTAACCCTATCCCTAACCCTATCCCTAACCCTATCCCTAACCCTATCCCTAACCCTATCCCTAACCCTATCCCTAACCCTATCCCTAACCCTATCCCTAACCCTATCCCTAACCCTATCCCTAACCCTAATCCTGAAAAAAAAAATTCTGAAAAAAAAATAAATTTATATATATATATTTATATATAGATTAAAATTAACCCCCTTCTGTGCATCATTAAAAAAAATGCTTGTCATTTTGTAGATTTTTATTTTTCAAGTAAATTATCAACTTTCTGATTAATATTTGTTATGTTTATTTTAATTAGCATGTTTCAATAATTAGTATGTGGAACAGTCGGCATTGTTTTTTTTTTGAAGTCTCTAAAATATTTTTTTAATAGGAAACCATGAGTACTATACTTGAGATGTGGACAACTGGTTCAGTATGTTAAACTCCTTAGGGTTCACAGTTCTTCACAACAGCCATGCTTTCATCCCAGGCAAGTTAAGTGAGGGCCAAGATAACATTTGTCTTGCTGGTACAGATGACATACAAGCTAACCACATTGGGTCAGTATTAATGGTATATTTAGTTTTACAATGTTTCACTGAGCAATCATCTCTCTGAATGGCATTTTATAATAGCTTTATGCTAATAGAAAGATCTTTTCACAAAACCATGTTGAACAGACACAGGTTCAATTTTCTTCAATTCTAATTAAATCACAGCAGTTATGGTCCTATCTTAAGACAGATAAGCTCTAGGAGTGTTCTCAGTTAAATGGGGGACACTAGGTAAAGACTTTGGGAAATGTTTGGGGCCCTAGGAAAGTTCTATAGGGCACCAAATTAAGTAAGAATTATCTCTCTTAGGAGTCAAAGCCTAGTATACACATCCACAAAAACATCTATGAGAGTAAAATGTGGAGCTTAGAACTAAATAATTTTTTTAACTCTATAAATCAATAATTTAAACTACATTTTTAAAGTAAAGAAAATCAAACAGAACATAAAAAATCCACCGGGGGAGGGGGGCGCATTTAAGTGATAACATTAGTGATCAAAATGGCTTGGACTAAAAGAAATATTTTTTTTATGTGTATCTTGAATAACACTGATTGTGTTTTGATGTGATTTAGTCTTATAGGTGAGTTTTTTATTACAGATTTCTTAATAAATTTATATCACAATTAAAAAAAAAACTAGAGAAGTAATTAACAATTGCAGTAGAAAGAAATGTTATTTAGTTAAATACATGCATTCAGCATTAATATTCTTTCTTTAATAATTCAGAAAACATTTATTCGGAGGCTTTTTCTGTGATTTGTTGATTAATGTCTATCTCTTCCTGCTTGTCTCTTAAAAAATGTACGTCTTTCATCCTATAGGGATGGTGATCACAAATTTGACCTGGCTAAAGCAGTTGGCAACTGTAGTAAGCTAAGACCTGTCATTCTTTTAGCTCATCAGCCCAAAGCTGCTAAAATTGCTGTGGATTCCCAATTTAGGATTGATTTAGTCCTCTCGGGTAACTTTTTTTCGGTATTAGCAGTAATATAACTTATTTGGTGTTGAAAGTGAACATAATATATTGGCTGTTTTTTTTTTTTTTACACATCTCACATTTAGTAATAATAATGAAAAAAAAAAGAAACAAACAAACAGAAGTCAGTACCATACACAGTGTATTTTGGCTGTCACAATGGGGATGCAACCCTAACATATGCCATGAGCTCATGGCCCTTAAGGGCCCCTGTGGAGTTAGGTACTCTGCTATATGATTTAGAATTTTGTGGGTTTAGTTTATTGGAAATCTTCAGGGGCCTAAGAAGAGCAGTTATCTGTGCTATTTGTACACTTAAAAAAAAAAAATGTTTCACCCTTTGGTTGAAAGTTTTCAGAATTAAAATAGATTCCCATGTATGGGTATGTTAAATGGACCAAAAAAAAAAAGATCTCTATTTTGAACTGTTTGTATTATATAGGTCACACCCATGGAGGTCAGATGTTTCCGATGATGATAGGAGCCTACCTGTTAAACCCATTCTTTGCCGGCTTGTGCAAATATGGGCCCAATGGTAGCCATGTGTATGTTTCACAAGGCACTCAGTATTGGGGAATCCCTATGAGACTAGGAACCACCCTGGAGATCACCAGCATAACTCTTCGTTCGATGAAAACATAATGTATTTTTTAGTGTTTTTCCCTTAAATTTTTAAATATTTTTATTATTAGAAAGATGTCACTAAAAAAGGCTATAAAAACGCCAATTTAAAATATAGTCAGAGTACCTTTTAATCTATGAACTGTAATCAGCCCTATCTGTTCTGTGCCGTCAGATTAAAATTAATTTTCAAATGGATTTTCACACCCAATTTTACTTAACTTTTTTATTTTGAACTTAGTTTTTTTGCAAAACAAATAGTTAATTTCTATTGACATAGAGTTTGTATTTATTTCGCCCCATCTCGGGTATATGCCACTTGTGAATAGACGATGCATTTTTATGTTTATTATTTATTTTAATTTTTTTTTTTGGTGCTTCTAACTTGAATAGTTTTTAAATGTAAGGTAAAATATAATTAATTTTGGCTTTGACGTAATGACATTCAACTAAAATTCATTTTTCAATCATATAAAGTAAATAAATTATATATCCCATCCATTATCATCTACACATAATCACAAATAAGTGGTGAGAATTTGAATCTTCTATCTTCAAAGACTTTAAAGATATTTAGTTTAAAAGTACAAATTAAAAAAAAAATCTGAACATAAGTTTTCTTTCCTTTTTGATATTTAGTATAGAAACCATAACTGAAAAAAATCACAACTTGGTTTTAAAATAAGCCAATGTCTGAAATGATTAGCTGTTGGAATGTACTCTGCAAGCTCTATTCGTCTATACTAGTTTTATTTTTAAGTAACAATTTTGGAATTTTTTTTATTAAAGCACCTAGATAAAAACACTAATGCATAGCTTGCTTAATTAGTTTGCATGAAAACAGTGAGTTGCCCCTCCATTTTGTCTCTTACCAATGCATTAAGGTGCCAAGATATACCAAGAAATAAATTTTACATTGCTTATTTATTGGGATTTTTTGTGTGGATACTGTCATAAAATGAACTGGATGAACATTAATTTGAACATTTTTTTGTTGCCTTCTACCTATTTTCTTTCCCTGTCATAGTGAGTATATTTTACTGCATTTTAAATACTTTTTTTTAAAGAATAGAGCTATTTCTCTGTAAAATCTAGTCAAATACTTTTTTTCAAAGATAAACAATAGATTTCTTGTATTCTAGATTTATATGGAGGATATTTCTAAACAAATTTGAAGGTTGAAGCATCTTGAAGAAACCATTAAGGTTTTTTTTTCTCGACATATCAAGGTTTTATGAACTTGTGTCGTCTTACAAAAAGGAAATAGTATAGAGATAAGTCCTAATATGTACAACCACATCAACTCTTTAACCTACCTCAGGGGGCGATTTTTGTCACAATCTTGAATTTGAATGTTTTGAAAGTTAACTTAATTGCTGTTTATAATGTATTGTTAATTTTTATCATTACATTATGTATAAATGAACTCTGGATACAATTATATTGTAACTTGTGTTATTAATATATATTGCATTATTTTAATTAATAATGTGATCAGAAAAGTTGGCAATACTCTGTTTTCTTACTTAAATTGAACGTTCAAAAGTCTTTCAAATAGTTAAAAACAATTCAATAATTTTGTTTTTCAACTTGGAACATTGGGCCTTTATCCAGAAACTGTGAACATGACTACAATGTTAATAATTTATATATATATATATATATTTGTATGTACTTGAAGAAAGTTCTGTAAATATATCATTTACAAGCTATTTATTTAAAATGTTTTTTTTTATACAGAAGAATTGTTTGACTTAATGTATTAAGAAGTTTGTGAATATGTTATTTTTTTATGAAAAAATCTTTTGAAACAGGTATAAGCATTATTATAGTTATTACTTGCGATTTCATTTCCTCTATTTTTTTGTTCTTATTATTTAATTTTTTCTTAAGAATTAGTAAACAATTGTGCATATGTGGCATATTTTTATGAATATTGGAATATAGGTGTATGCTTTTAGTGAATTGAATTTTTTTCTTAAATTAAAAGTTTAACATTTCAATAAAAAATAATTTTGTCAAAAGGTTACATTTTGTGTGTGTGTGTGTCTGTTGATAAGTTATTTTTGTTTCGTTCAGTAAATATTCAGGTCAAGGAATGGGGAATATTTCTTTAAATATCTGAGGTTTTATTTTTTATTTACAGTGTATAGATTTCCTTTTGTATTGAATGTTAAGGGCCTTCACCAGGCAATGTGTATCATTACCACAATGTATTGTGTGTTGAGGGGGCACCACGGGGGCTTCACCAGGCAATGTGTATCATTACCACAATGTATTGTGTGTTAAGGGGGCACCACGGGGGCTTCATCAGGCAATGTGTATCATTACCACAATGTATTGTGTGTTAAGGGGGCACCACGGGGGCTTCATCAGGCAATGTGTATCATTACCACAACTCAAATGGACCCAGCAGACGCTATAGCGTAAACAAGGCATTGCTTTTAAATTTGAATATCTTTTGATAGAGGGTACAAAATGATTGTTAAATTATGTCCCCACAATACACCAAACATCTGAACAACTCTTTTTTTATGATGTATTTGTTCTAATGGTTTTTGGGTACATCAGACAAAAAACAAACAAAAAAACAACGTTAAAGTCCATAAATGTGCGAATGAATCAGAGGCGGGATAAGGGTGGGAGGGGGGGTATCCGGACTAAACCCCCAGCGGACAAAACCACCACTGGACCTCTCCCCTATTTTTGTTATAAAATCTATTATTTGGCCCTCATTTTTATTTTAAAATGTAATATATAATACCTGGATGAAAATATATATAAAAATACGTATTTTTAAGGGATTTTTTTTTTCAAAGTACCGCAATAAGCTGCATTAAACCGTCGAGCCATAGTGGTCCTAAGTCATTCTCTTGTTAACTTTACATCAACAGACAGGTTTTAGCCCAAGGCCAGTAGTGAGCGTGTCTTAATTCTACCTTTTAATTCTCGCGCCCAACACACATTGTATAGCAGACGGTAAAACAAACAAGAACCACAGTGGTCGAAAGCCAATCCTTTATTTAGGTACAACAGCATAGAAACATGCCTAATGATAGACTGTGTTGACAGACATGATATCTATTATATCGAAAAAAATTTCCCTTAGCCCAAGGTCAACTTCGTATATATAAAAGTATTAATAATATTGACTTATATTCAATCTTAATATTTTGGGGGTTTTGTCCGCTGGGGTTTTGTCCGTGGGGGTTTTGTCCGCTGGGGGTTTTGTCCTACACTCGGGTGGGGGCGAGAAAGATAATACTGGGTCCTTTAAAATTAGGGAAGCAGGATATGAAGATCGGTTTATGGGTAAAAAGTATGGCTAAGCAGACCACTCAAAATTTGGGGCCACAAGACATACGTGCATTGCACATGTGCCGTTAAATTCGCTCTTGTATAGATACATAGTAATCGTCATATTCATTATTTTTGTGTAAAGCATTGGCCTACTTAAGAGGAAAGCGCTCCGCCCCGGACAACACTTTTCTGCCACCCAGGGGCGACACCTGCCGTCATGTATAACCCCACTTAATGAATCTATCTTTTACATTACATGTTGTTGTGCTATACAGTGTACATTTCACATATAGAAATACATTAATATGTTCCATATAGTCACAGATCTGTGGTCGTGCTGTGTAGAGAACTCGACTGTCGATGGTGAGTCCTGGGTTCGGAATTCAGCAAGAACCTTGTGATTTTTTTCAGGTCCTGGTGTTAGTCCCCAAGTCCACCCATCTTTAAGTTGGGTGAGTACATTATAATTCTATATGCCGAGGTTATTGATGCCTCGATGAGCCCCCTTTTTTAATATAGTCACGGTCCATGTATAAATCCGCAATGCTTTCATTATACGATTACATGCATTAAAAGTGGGGTTTTGTCCTATGGGGGTTTTCTATTTTTCTTGGGTTTTTCTTTGTCCGAATACCGCGTGATACACATTCTTGAGTAATCAAAACATAAAAGAACATATAAAAACCCATAATCACTCTAAGCCTCTAACCGTTCCTGTCAGAAATGTATAGTTTGAAAATTCTTTATTCTATATATACCTAATAATTGAATTGGGAAAAATAAAAGGGAGGGTGGGGGATTTGTCCCACCCACTGTTCTACCAGACGACACTTGCAGCGGTGGTGGTGGTGGTGGTGGGAATTATCTCCCCCTTATTTCTTTAGATGTCCAAGTTGTGACACCTGGGTTAAAATAAAAACGGCTGGACAATGGTGTGATCACGTCCATCTAAACTGAATAGGTAAAGGTGGTCTTGGTATGATATGTCGAGCAGTGGACTTACCTGGGCGCAACCTTAATCAATCCCTTCATTGTTCTCCTGCAATGTGTTACACTTTACGTTCTTTAATTGTAAACAAAAATGACAGGTCGACAGACATTATCTTATCAAAGTCCTTCATCAATAGTAACACCCAACTACACTGTATTCTGACAGTGTCCCCAGTCACCAGATGGCGTTATCTAAACATCTAAGAGAGGTGTAAGGACCTTCAAACAAGAATTTTAAAATCCCTTTTCATTGTATTATCTAATCTTTATCAAATGTTTTCCCGGAGTTATGTTCTTTTTGTTTTTTTTGTTTGTTTACTTATAGCTGGGAATGGCTTACAACAAATTTATTTCATGACGTCGTATTGGTCGCGTTCACAGTTTTTTTCAGTTTTAGTTCGGACAGACATGGAGTTAGTTAGAAGGAGAAAGTTATGCAGAAATATGATGAGTGTCAAGCCGAAGAAAAAACTTCTTATAGAAAACAAAACTGATGGAAATTATACGGTAAGTGTCAATTAATTGTTCAATGAATTTTATGACCATATATTCATATAGGTAAAACATAAGGTGCTTTAAATAATCGGAAGTTGATGAGAATTGAATCACAAACAAATATAGTTCACAATTATGGATATAATCCCTCCCCCCC
The DNA here is from genome assembly GCA_021962125.1 of Bulinus truncatus. Lineage (NCBI taxonomy): Eukaryota > Metazoa > Mollusca > Gastropoda > Planorbidae > Bulinus > Bulinus truncatus. The sequence continues at coordinate 959,568 of JAGDYQ010000232.1, forward strand.
CCCCCGGGTCTACCTGGTAGTCCTGTTATCGTTTCAGCGAACTACTTAACTCATAATTATTTATTTTCCAGCTTCTTCTTCCTTTGGCTCCACATCCCATTTAGGGCCCTGGCCTGCCATACTACTCCTCTCCACTCTTACCAATCCATGGTCTTCTTCCTCCACTCCCTCACTCCTATGGCTTTAAGGTCTCTCTCTCCACTTCCTCCAACCATCTGCTTCTTGGTCTTTCTTTAGGCTTTTTCTCATTGGGTATTGCCTTATTTAGTGGCCGAGTGTTGTAGAATAGATATTCGACTGTCGACCTGAGAGCCCTGGGTTCGATCCTCGGTGATGCCCATGGAATTTTTCCAGATGAAATTTGGTACATAGTCGTCCCATAAGTACACCCAGCTTTAAATGGGTACCTGACTTAAGTTGGGTAAATAAAGGCGGCTGGGCGTTGTGCTAACCACACAATCCCTTTATATGCCGAGGTTATAGAAACAGATGAATTCTACACTTCATATGGCCTGTCAGGGCTAAGGGAACTTTACTTTTATTGCCTTATTTCTTTCTTTTGGACCTCTGTTGTTTTCCATTCTTTCTATGTACCTACCCACCTCAATCTATTTTGATTTTAGCTGTTATATTTGGTTCATCGTATAGTTCGTACAGTTCTGAATCGGTTCTACTCCCTCCACTCGTTATCGTCCTTTACTGGCCCATATATTTTTTAAAATATTGTCCTTACCCAAGTGTTTAGCCTATTTTCTGCTTGTTTGCTGATAGTCCATATTTCACTATCATATGTTACTGCTGGTATGATCATTGTCTTGTATATGGCTTTCTTAAGTTTTCTGGAGATCTGTCTGTTTTAAAGTATTTTATGCATTTTATGATATATTTCGTTCCCTACTTCTAGTCTGTTTTTTGATTTCTATCATTATATTATTTTTCTCACTTATGGTTGATCCCAGGTATTTAAAGTTTTCTACTCTTTTAAATCACTGATTTTGAATGATTTTTCTTTTCCTTCTTTTTCATTTCTTTGTAATAACATGTATTGAGTCTTTGATTCGTTTACTGTTAAACCTGCTTTCTGAGCTGCTGTTTCTAATAATATTGTTTATTTCTTCTATGGTTGGTTCTTCTATTTCTGCACCATCGTCCTCTGCAATGTTTGGTACCTCTCTTTGGCTGTCATCAGTGCTCGATTTATAAAAAAAAAACACGTGCCGCGGATGAAAAAAAAATTCTTTAGAGCCGGAGATAAATGTTTATGGTTTCATCCCAAGCGGGTATATATTTGCTACAGCAGAGCCGGGGAAGACAGTTCTCAGTGCCGGGGTTATCTCCGGCGGTAAATCGAGCCCTGACTGTCAGTATTTATTCGATATATTATGGCCACCTTTCTAGAACCATTTCATTTTCTAGTTTTCCTTTTTGCCATTATTGTTTTTTTCTTTCTGCATGTTTTAGTAGCTTTCTTTCTAGCCTCAGTGTTTGCGTGATTTGACCTTCTGGTTGCTTTTTGTAGCATTATCATCCTCAATTAGTTTCGTTCTTCCACTTCTTTTTTGCATTCATCGTCATACCATTCAGCTCTTTTCTTCTTGTGCTTGTGTACTATGACACTTTCCGCTGTGTTTTTTTATAGTTTGTTTAATCTTATCCCAGTGGCTTTTTAGATTTTTAGTATTATCTATTGTTAATGTTTCTAGTTTTTAATTGCTTGTGCATACTTTTTTTTTTTGTTTGTGGCTCAGTCAAATCAGTTTGTTATCTTTTCTTTTGTGTTTTGAAAAATACTTATTTTTTTATGATACTTTATTTTGACTAACATGTGGTCTGTGTCGGTATCTGCTCTTCTGAAGCTTCTGACATCTTGAATATCTGAACCATGTCGTCTGTCTATTACCATATGATCTATTTAATTTCTTGTAACCCTATCTGGTGATCTCCGTGTTTCTTTGTGTATTCTTTTGTGTGCAAACTAAGTGCTACTAGTGGCCATGCCTTTGCCAGATGCGAAATCGATTTGACGTGTTCCATTATGTTTGCTTTCTTCCAAAGGTCGGTCTATATATTTCTTTTTTTTTCTTTGCCAATCTTAGCTTTAAAATATCCTAACACCTATTTAATATCATATCTAGGTGCTTCTTCATACATCCTTTCTAGGGCATCGTAAAATTTCTCTTTGGTATTACCTTCTTAATCTTCAATGGATGCATGGGCATATATTTGGGCCATATTGAACATTTCGCCACGTATCCTGAGGCTCAGGCCTGTAGCCAGGTCAAAGTAAGCAGGGGGGTACCAATACCCAGCAAGGGGGCAGTTTTTCTCATTTTAGTTACTTTTTCTTTATTTTTTCCTCTTTTTCTTTTTTAAGCGGGGGGGTACTCCACACCTAGCGGGGGGGGGGGAGGGCACGCCCCCCCCCCAGTGCCCCCATTGGCTACGGGGCTGCTGAGGCTGCACAATATTTCGTTAGCTGTTTCAAGCCAATTTTTTGATTGAGGATATTTTTCCTGACTGCAAATCCTGTTCCTATTGTATTTGTGGTGTTCATACTATTAAAGATGGTATAATCTGTTGTTTTTAGTATGTCTGAATTTTTCCATCTGATTTTTTGGAGTGCTGCTTTTTTATAGCATTTTCGAAAAAAAATGCTCTATTGTCCCCGTTTTGTCTGTCTGTCTGTCTGTCATCACCCTAGATGTATATATCATTTTGTAGGTCTTGGCCTGCCAAGAAATGACTTTTTCCATTTCGCGATCTGACCTCTCAGGGCCGTAAAAGGGGCCTTATAAAATACCGTTTTTTACTATATAAGCTATATTAATAATGGAGCGCCCTATATCTCAGCAACCATAAGTCCTAGACCCATGATGTATATATCATTTTGTAGGTCTTGGCCTGCCATGTGTACATCAAAAGTTCATTTCGCGATAGGACCTCTGAGGGCCGGGCTTCAGGGCTCCTAAGAGGCTTATATATTATATATAGATTATAAGCTAAACAAAGGGGCGAAATCATTATTTATTTTTGTAACAGTTATTCAACATGACTTACTTCCCTTACTTTTTATAAAACCCATAATCAATGACAACTTTGCAGCACAGCTCAATCAACAAAAAGTCATCATTTGTTGGGACTTTAATCAAGATTTCAAAGAGCCCGGGGCAGAAATTGAAAATTTCTTCGAAACAAACTTCAACATTCAACTACTTTCACCAAGATTGGCAACAACAATTTATCAAACAACAATTGACGGAGTTTTCGGACGATTAAATAACTACAATTTAGAATGTTTCAATTATGAGTCCTATTTCAGTGACCACAAACCACTTGTAGTTAGATTTAAGAGAAAATATTTTTTTTTCAAATATAAAGAAACGTCTTTTTAATATCTTTTTTTCAGATATATGCATTACACAATTGAATTTATAAACATTTCCAAAATTGACAAATATTTACTGAAATATAGCATACGCACTGATACATACACGAAAATGCGCTAACACGTCCTGTGTCCAGTATGGAACAGGCTTAAATTGCTTGTTTTATTTTATACTTTCTAAGCTGTGCAGTGAGGCGGGTTTGGGTGCCTGATCTGTAGAGGCTTAATACATTCCAAGTCGCTATCCAGTAATCATGTCCGTGTTTTTGCAAAGGTCGGTTTCCATTTAAATCAGTCCGGTTTTTTAATCGTTATTTGGCTTTCGTAATTTACTTTTTTTTTACATGACTGGGTAGTTAGCCCTGTGCACAACCACTAAGGTGTTGCCTCTCACAGCTCTTTGTGGGTAGCTGTCTTTGTTGAAGGTTATGTCTCTTAGCCTTTGTGGATCATTCCACTAACAAAAGGCAGTAGTTGCCTGCTTTGGTCCGCCCTGAGAATTTTATTTTATCGGCTATCACCATGTCTGGCGAACTTTCCCCTATCCGCCACCTGGGGAGGCGTCCGGTGAGAGTTCGGCCTCTCCACACGGGTTTTATTTTCCAGCGCACTACTTTTTATATATCTGCTTATTTGCGTAAATATTTTATATCTATCTATTTATCTATCTATCTATCTATCTATCTATCTATCTATCTTTCTATCTATCTATCTATCTATCTATCTATCTATCTATCTATCTATCTATCTATCTATCTATCTATCTATCTATCTATCTATCTATCTATCTATCTATCTATCTATCTATCTATCTATCTATCTATCTATCTATCTATCTATCTATCTATCTATCTATCTATCTATCTATCTATCTATCTATCTATCTATGCATATATTCTTATATACTTGTATACTTTACTTATATACTTATATACTTATATGCATACAAGCAAAACCAATGTTTAAGTTGCTCATTATTTTTCCGCGCAGCGCTTAAATCACTAGGTCGAAATTTCATCTTTCAATGAATTGTGTTTGGTTTAAGACGTGTTTAGTGTGTATAATATTTATATGAATTGTGTTTGGTTTAAGACGTGTTTAGTGTGTGTAATATTTATTTTAATACAAAACTGTTGAAATTGTTTTATATTTCATATGAGTTATAAATTTATTATTTATGCAAATATTTCCAGGAAACGTGTACTAATGATACAAGTAAAGGTCATCCGTATGAAGACAGGATACATTTTACTCATGTTTTGGCCGATACCATGAAACCAGCTAATTATGTCACAGGCACACTATTTGATGAATTGTCTATTTTTTCCGCCTTTCCTGGTTTAACACCAACTGCAAGACACTTACTTCAGAGGTATAAAGCCATCTTTGATGTCTTTCAAACAATTGACATGAAAGTCAACTATGCAGAAAAGATAACAAATGCCATGGATCAAAATCCCCATTACATGTCCACGTTTATTGAAACTGGGATAGTTGTCATGGCTTCATGCGGGAATTACAGAAGGCATTTAGATGAACTGATTGACAAAGCCAATGAACACATTCGTCTCAGTCAAAGTACATTGGAGAGGAGGATTCATCAAAAAAAGCTTCGAATTTTTCTAGCTCTTAAGAAAGTTGGAACATGTCTTCAAGCTTTTGTTCAACCAAACTAGCTACTAATTTGATCGTATCATTTCTTGCTTTTTATTAGATTAGATGTTCCAGTATTAAAGTATTAGTAATAAGTAAAAAGAATTTGTATTCTTACAGTATTTCGTTGTTTTATATTAGCTTGAATTACATAAAATTTGTAAAACCGAGTTAACTGTCACGCACACACTATTTTTAAAACAAAAAAAATGATAAAAGCACATTCATTAACAAACTACCTTTCATGCAACCCCCCACCCTTATCTTGCCTTGCTTTCTTGCCCACACGTATCCGTTCTCGGCCATTTGTTCAAGATAACTGTGTTCCGTCATACTACCCCCTCCATCCATCCTATAAAATTACGAAAGCCAGACAACAAAAAATTACACGTTTGAGAGCTCAAAACCTCCTCCACAGGCAACCAAAAATTACACGTTTGAGAGCTCACACCCTCTTCCATAGACAAACAAAAATCATACGTTTGAGAGCTCACATACTCTTCCACTGACAACCAAAAATCACACGTTTGAGTGCTCACAATTTGCTTCCGTGGACGTCCCTTCTTCTTGTAGAAATAGATACAAACAAAAAAAGTGTAGAAATAACTTCAGAATAAAAACATTCCTCTTAAACACAAAGCCCATCATAAACGTACATTTAAAGTTAACATTATATTACGGTAAATCTGTTTAATACTTCTAATAATTCCCATTAAAGGAATAGTACTTATAGTCAGGTACTCATTTAAAAATGGGTGGAGTTGGTGACTTCAAGGAGGTTGAAAACATGGAGACGGCATGACGTCACTAGGCTGAAACCAGTGGGCGTTGCCTATCGCCGCCATGTTCGACAGAATGTCCCACAATGTACCACAATGAAACAGAATATACCACAATGTCTCGCAATGTACTACTATACAATGTAACAGAATATCCCACGATTTCAACAACGTTTCACAATGTAACAGAATGTCCCACAATGTCTCACAATGCACCACAATGTACCACATAATCCACAATGTACTACAATGTAACACAATATCCCCACGATTTCAACAACGTTTCACAGTGTACATAAATATTGATACGGTGCAATGCGAAGACATACATAGCTGGTTTACGTGAATCGCCAAATGGCAGGCTCATGTTTGATTCTTGTCTTAAAACAGGTTTTATTGGCTTTTTAAATGTGCATCCAGGCCCACCGACAGAAATTTCGGGCCCCTGGGCAGGGCTGTCACGCCCCCCCCATCGTGCTGATAATAATATTTTCAAAAGTTGATTGGCCAGCTCTGTCTGGGCCCCTAAAACTCACCGGGCCCCTGGGTATTTCCCCCCATGTCCCTCTCTCAGCGGGTCTTTGTGTATCGATAGTTTGTTGCGATCGTTTGATTTACTGATTGCTTCGAAACGCTTCGAAAGGCAATAATGACAGGATTGTTTTTAGTCTAGTTTACGCTGCTTAGTGCTAGCCATTTTTCATTGTTTGATCAAATGCTTTGCAATAAACATCAAAGTATAAATACAAAATATTATGCTTATAGGCCTCTATCAGCTGATCGTATAAATAGCTTTACATAGACTACAGCGCTTCGTAATTGACACATTAGAATAACTAGTCCACTAGAAATTAACTAGGGCCTTAGCAGACTTTAGAAAAAAATGATGACAAAATACAAAGCTCATTGGAGTCGTTTCTAGAATGAGAAAACTGGTATCGCAATGAAAGCTGGTGGAATGTTTTGAGTCGAATATGGCGGCGATAGGCTACGCCCACTGGATTTAGCCGCTTGTTACCATCTGATAGCAGACGCCGTCTCCATGTATTCAACCTCCTTGGGTGACTTACACCAGGACCTGAAAAAAAAAACCCAAGGTTCTTATTGAGTGTCGAACCCAGGTTTCTCCGGTTGACAGTCGAGCGCTGTTTTATTCAGGACATTATTGGATTTTTCCTATTTTTGAATTATGAATCACTTGTAACAAAATCATTGAAATAAATCAAAAGGTCATTATCCTTTTTTGATCAAGGCTAGAATTTAACAGTTAAATGTATCCCTTTGTATATCTAAGTATCATTATACTAGCCGTAACCTGCTAAACCTTTGCATGCATATTTACGTTACTTTAAAAAAAATTGTTAAACAGCAAAAAAAACACGTTATTGATATTGTAATCACCTTGACGACTTTATTGCTCACAAACGTAGTATAACGATTAAATATAATCTATTACTGTTAAATCTTTTTTTAACAAATATATACATTTATGGCAATACTATTTTTAAAAAATGATGATACAATTAACATCATTATTATTACCGTAAAGGAAATACGCCGTAGTCTGGGCTTAAACCACACAACTATGAACATGAAGAACAAAATTAAGTTTTACCTTTCAGCCACAAGGTTATACAGTTATACACGTATAAAAAAAGACGCATTTTTTTGGAATTACAGAGCTGCTGTTATAAATAAGTAGGTCATATCAAAGGTCAGTTATCAATGTTTAAAAATAATTGAATTTTGAAAAATAAAAAAGTTTAGTTCGGCTTTTTTTATTGTTCTACTATTAAGGCATTTGTAATTTTTTAAAAACAGGGTGGCTATTGGTGACTTGGCATGATAGGTATTTACGGTGCATTTTTTTTTTTGTAAAAAAAATTGGTGCCGGTACTCAGTGATGTATTGTCTAACTTTTAACTATCAGTTCGCAAATTAATAATATTAGAAAAAGTAATATTTTTCCCCACACTGTACCGGCACAAAAGCACTGGGTATTTAAGCAACTGATTGTTATTTCTCTTTGCCCACATCACGCACACCCGCCTCACACTTTTTAAACATTTAATATCATTGCGTATCACACTTCAGCATTACACCCCCCCCCCCCCGGCCCAATGGCTTAACGACCTTTCAAAAACAAAAAAAGAAAAAAAAATATTTAAATGAATTGCAATAAACTTCATGATGAGGAGCGAGGGGAGCTAACCCAACGCGTTTCAGAAACTCCAAGCCTTGGAGGGGGCCTCTTAGCTTTTAAATTGTATGTATATTTTTTTACATTTTTATGAAGAATGGAAGGTGAGGGAAGGGTGGGGGTATCCACTGTTATAGTTTGTCAGGGGTCCCCAAAATTCATGGATGTGTACCTAAGTGCCACGTTCGGCCGCAATTGTTAATTTTGTCTTTGTGGATGAATGTCCAGTTGGGGTTTTGTCTTTGGGGGTTTCGCCTTGGGGTTCTTGTCGTTTGGGCGTGTAGTCCTTGGGGTTCGTGACCTGTTAGAGGTTTTCTTTGTTGTTCTAGTTCTTTGTGGATTTTGTCTTTGAGTTCTTGTCCTGTTTTGGGTTAGTCCTTGGTGGTTTTCGTCCTTTGGGGGGGGGGGGGGTAGCCTGTAAGGGGTTGTCTTTGTGGTTCATGCTCTTTGTGGATTTAGTCTTTGGGTTCTTGTCACGTATGGGGTTTAGTCCTTGGGGGTGTCCTATTAGGGTTTAGTCCTTGGGGGTTCTTGTTCTTTGGGGTTTTAGTACGAATACCGGCCAAACTCATGAGAGTGTGATTCAATGTCTTATAAAGAACGATACATTGTAAAGATGAAGTTCTCTGTTAGTCTACTGATGTCTTATTGTAAAGACGAAGTTCTCTATTAGTCTACTGATGTCTTATTGTAAAGACGAAGTTCTCTGTTAGTCTACTGATGTCCTAGCCTCATACCATACAATAGATTCAACAAATACATTAAGATAAAAAAAATATATAGATATAATTAGATTGGCCCTTGAGCAGCATTAAATTTTAAAAGAATCCTTTAGTCTTTATAAAGTGTTGAGAATGGGGGAAGGGGGGTATAGTGTTAGAAGTTGATTTCTTTTTGATTGGATTAGGACAGGGGTCGGTAACCTATAGCTCGCGAGCCGCATGCGGCTCTTTCGATGTCAAGTTGCGCTCTTTCGATGTCAAAGTGCAGCCTTCCAGTTCCATGTGCAAATAATAGCAATTATTTTCAAAACTCAAAAGAAATATTGCAAACAGGATAAAAAACCATGAATGTTACAAGGTCCAAAAGAAGAACTGCTAGGTTTAAAGCCGCTCTCATGACAAACTCGAAGATAGGCCTATAGCAAATGCTGTGCAAAAATGCTTGGAAGACTGAAATCGATATAAATAAAATAGTTTCCATAGCAACTGATTGGACCAGAAGTAGGACAGGAATAGCTAAAGGGGTAAGTTGGGGGTGGGGGGGGGGGTTCAGAAAAGCATGCACGTTGCTGCACAAGTGGACAGCTCTAACATAAATACCCTGAGTTGAGGCACTCATATTTGACGCATGTAATATTCGTCCAGTATGCTACAATTTGTGAAGAAGTTGGCATTAGGAGTGCTATCTTTAGGTCAACATATTCGTGCAAGCAAGCGTTCTCTTGTATTAATAAAATAGAATGTAAAGTAAGAAGCCAACTAACAAAAAAGGCGCGCTTAAAAGTGGAAATAACAAGTTATGAGCCAGAATGATTTTTCTTTTCCTTCTTTTTCATTTCTTTGTAAAATCATGTATGTGTCTTTAATTCGTTTACTGTTCAACCTGCTTTCTGAGCTGCTGTTTCTAATGTATACTTTTGCTATATCCTTGCTTTGCTTTCCTATCAATGTTATAACATTAGCATGTGCAAGGTACTGGATGGGTTATGTAAATATTGTTCCTGTTTTCATAGACTTGTTTTTTTCACTTCTGAGGTAGTGTGTTATAGTACCTCGCTTATCCAACTGGACGTTACTTATGACTTTCTCTAGGGTTAAGTTGAATAGTATGCACGAAATGGAGTCTCCTTGTCTAAGTCCTTGGTTTACTTTAAATTCACTTGAGCTTTCCCCTTGTATTTTCACTTCGCTTCTTGTGTTGTTTAATGTCATACGTACTAGTCTAATGAGCTTGTTGTTGATACAGAACTCCTGTAATGTTTTGTATAGAAAATTTCTTTTGATAATCTCAAATGCCATCTTGAAATCTATGCAAAGCTGGTGTAGGTGTGTATTATGTTCATAACATTTTTCTAGAGTGTTTCGAAGGGAAAAGATGTGGTCCGTTGTTGCTCTGATAGACCCGAAACCACATTGAAAGTCACTTAATATTGTTTCACTGAAATTCCCTGTTCAGCAGGCAATTATTTTTGTTAGTATTTTGTAAACGGTGTTGAAAAGTGAGATTCCTCTGTAGTTGTTGCAGTTAAGTTTGAAACCTTTCTTGTGGAGTGGAACTATAACGACTGTTTCCCATTCTGTTGGCATTATCTCTTCTTTCCATATTTTATTGACCACCCTGTGTATTTTTAGATGTAGTGTGCTTCCTCCATATTTGAGTAACTCAGCATTTATGTTATCTTCTCCTGGTGCTTTAGTGTTTTTGGTCTTTTTAATAATATTTTTTTTATTTCTATGGTTAGTTCTATTTCCTCATCCTCTGCAATGGTACCTCTCTTTGGCTGTCAGCAGTGCTCGATTTAAGAAAAAACCAGTGTCGGGGATGAAAAAAATTTCTGCAGAGCCGGAGATAAATGTTTGTGGTTTCATCCCCTTTTGCATACTTTTCTTTTGCTTGTGGCTCTTTTATTAGTTTTTCACAGTCAAAGACTAATGTTCATGCCTTTGCCGGAATCGAAATCAATTAGACGCATTCCATTATCGTTGCTTTCTTCGTGTAGGCTGCAGATTCCAATGGTTGGTCTGTATATTGTTTCTTTGCAAATTCTAGCGTTGAAGTCTCCTAACACTAATTTAATATTATGTCTAGGTGCCTCTTTATACATCCTTTCAAGGGCATCATAAAATTTCTCTTTGGTATTCCCTTCTGAATCTTCAGTGGGTGCGTGTGCACATATGAGGGACATGGTTAACATTTTGCGACGAATCCTGAGGCTGCACAATCTTTCCTTAGCTGGTTTAAAACCAATTATGTGATTGAGTATGTTTTTCCTGACGGCTAATCCTGTTCCTATTGTATTTGTGGTGTTCTCACTATAAAAGACGATATACTCTGTTGTTTTTAGTATGTCTGAATTTTTCCATCTGATTTCTTGGAGTACTGCTATTTTTATTTTATACTTTCTAAGCTGTTCAGTGAGGCCGGTTTGGGCTCCTGCTCTGTAGAGGCTTAATACATTCCAAGTCGCTAGCCAGTAATCATGTCCGTATTCTTGCAAAGGTCGGCTTCCATTTAAATCAGTCCGGTTTTTGAATCGTTGTTTGGCTTTCGTAACTTGCTTTTTTTTTACATGACTGGGTAGTTAGCCCTGTGTTCAACCACCATCTATCTATCTATCTATCTATCTATCTATCTATCTATCTATCTATCTATCTATCTATCTATCTATCTATCTATCTATCTATCTATCTATCTATCTATCTATCTATCTATCTATCTATCTATCTATCTATCTATCTATCTATCTATCTATCTATCTATCTATCTATCTATCTATCTATCTATCTATCTATCTATCTATCTATCTATCTATCTATCTATCTATCTATCTATCTATCTATCTATCTATCTATCTATCTATCTATCTATCTATCTATCTATCTATCTATCTATCTATCTATCTATCTATCTATCTATCTATCTATCTATCTATCTATCTATCTATCTATCTATCTATCTATCTATCTATCTATCTATCTATCTATCTATCTATCTATCTATCTATCTATCTATCTATCTATCTATACATATATACACAGTGGCGTCGAGAGCCAACAAGGGCCCCAGGGCAGAACAGCATTGCGGGCCCCTTAATAAACAATGAGTCTCGAAAAAAATGACATGGTCGAGGCAGCCAGGCCCCCTTACAGATGCGGGCCCCCTGACAATGAAAAGAAGCTGATTCTAATAAACGCCACCTAATGTAAAGAAAGTCAACATTCCATTCACCAAAACTATTAAATTTAGAATCAGTTGGATGAAGAGGGGGAGAGGGGGAGTCAGGGGGGTCATTGTCAGGGGGCCCTTACAGATGCCAGACTGAATTATCTGTATTGGTTTTATATATCAATGCCTTTTTTTGTAAGATCAGGATTTTATTAAATTGTAATCTTTTTCATTCAGTTTCTACCAAACATTTTTCGGGTGGTGGGTGTTTTATTTTTTTTTGGTTCGCTTTGTGTCTGCCTCAATCCACCCCCTTACCCCATCACACTAAAGTGTTATTTGATGTAACATTTTTTTCATTCAAGTCATGGCAGCCTCTGCTTTGTATTTTTTTAGACTTGCATAACACACAGCCCCGTAGCGTGAACATTTTACAGCAGGGACCAGGCATTCTACAGCAGAGGCCAGGCAATAGCAAGGGGGGGGCAGGTTATACATTTTACTAAGTAGAACAAATTAGCAGGGTGGCAGACAAATCGCAGGGGGTCCCGGCCCCCCTGCTCCCCGCACGCTACGGGCCTGATAACACAGCATAAGATTCTTTTCGTCTAACCTTCATCCTACAGTACCTACACTATTCAGTACATATAGATATTAGTTATTATTTTTTGTAATGCGTACATATTTTGAAACAGTTAACATTTGTTTGTAAAGAGTCATACACATTTATAATTTACTTAATAGTGATTTTCCCCAAAGCAGCAGCACAAAGAAATCAAAACAAAAGATTTCACCATACCTAATATTTTATTATGTCCACTTCAACGAAGAATGAAAACTACTCGAGATTTACTTTCTGTGACGTATTCGGAAACACGCTTGCTGGCTGTGATCAAGCCCTTCCCAGCACACTATAGTGTTTTTTTTTCTCTCAACCCCCCCCTCCCCCCCTCATTTTTCACTGATCTATAAATAGTCCTGCGTCTTGCGTGGCGTTCTCGAAGTTGCTTTTTATATATATAGATCAGGGCTTCTTAAACTTTTGTAATTCACGACCCCATTTATGATTGCGAGTTTCTCGACGACCCCATACAAATATAAAAGAAAAATAAATTAATATTTTACAAGTTAAAAAACATTTTCTGTTAAATTGTATTTTTATCTCTCGCGACCCCAGAATTCAGCTATGCGACCCCAAATGGGGTCGCGACCCATAGTTAAGAAGCCCTGATATAGATAATTAGGAGATGTACAACAGAGCTATTCTTTCTTTACTATTTTTTAGATGGGGGGGGGTCATAGACAAAATACGTTTTAGAGCCCTAGGCAATGATATATTTGGAGATCACCGGCAAAGGGATATTTTGGGACTGCAGGGGGGGGGCAAGGGCCGTACCCCTCTGCGTTTGTCTGGCCCCCTCTTCTTGTTTGCTTTACTTAGTAACATTTGATTCCTACCCCCCCCCCTCTGCTATTGGCCTGGCTCTGCTGTAGAATGCCTGGCCACTGCTGTATAATTTTCACGCTACGGGGCTGATGCAAAGGTACATTTTAGGCTCCTTAACAAAAAAGATGTTAAGACTTCCACATGCAAATATTAAGCCCCCAATAATTGTAAGATAGCTAGTGTTCTCAAGACGACCGCTAACTCTTAAATAATTTAATACAGAGCCCCTGTTAAACCGAGTCTTATTATTTGACAGCATAAAATAAACAAACATCAAAGTCACCCGGTAAATAGCGTTTGTGTAGACATGTTAAGTCCTCTGTCTTTCACTAAATAGGGATAAGCGTATCAGCCCCCCCCCCAAACTTTTTGAGATTCCCTGCTAGGCTCAGCTATATATCTTTTTGATGTATTTTTACTGGTCCACTGTTTTCTTTTGAACCCGACCAACCTTAGTACGCCTCTGTTCAAAGGTGATAACCCCTTTTCCACCTAATGAATTGGCGTGTTTTGATCGGGTATGCCAAAATGGGTGGAGATTGCCCGGGGACGCTGCAGGTATTAGAAAACTAATTAGGCATTGTGAGAAATATGACTACTAACCATGAGATTTAAGAAGTACTAATTTTGAGATATGAGCAGATACCCAGAAAAGGAGGAGGGGGCTATTTTTATGTAAAGCCTTAGGACTCCATCAGCGTCTGGATCTTTTCACTAATTATTGAAAAAATACACGCAGAGATGTTCTTTTGCTTTGGAAAGGGGGGGGGGTAAAAGTACAATATTATAACATTTCTTAAGAATTCACCCTGGAAAGGGGGGGGGGTGGCATATACAGTGGGGCACTCGCCTGGTTTGCCTACTCAAAAGAACGGCATTGTACATTAGAGTACTGACATTTATGTTGAAAATGTGTAGATTCTTTTTTAGAAGGTTAAATAATAATGCGGTTTACATTTGATTTTTTTTATATATTTAAAATGTAAACAAAAAATTATCGTGGCAGATTAAAAATAATCAGAATTTTAATAAAAACACATTGAAAACATAAATAATTTAGTGCACTGTACTACAATTAGCGGTCAAGACAACCTCGGTAACATTTCGTAGTTACACATATATTATTATGTAGTTAAGGTTACGAACCGTTCAACTGAGCGTTCTTTTTCTCAGTTGAATCGTTAAAACAATACAAGTAGATCGACAATGAAACAAGAAAGGTTTGGTTCTTTATCTCTGCTGATTATTGAGACAAACTTGTAGCGCAAAATTAACTTTGATGATGGACTCAAATTTAAAGCAAAAAGAACTTTAAAATGTAAATGTGTGCTCTCTTTGACTTTCTTACCTATAAAAAAAAGTATTTTTGTCTATTATTATTAGAAAATTTATTAACCATTAATTTTAATACAGAAATACCTTATTGTACATTTTATATGAGTGATAGTAATAAAAATAAATTTGTAAGCAACTGTTTTTTCTTTGTTGGTAATTTGCATAATATTGAACATACCAGCGGTCAGTTGAGGGCAGAAGGGGGCACCCGTGTGTATCCGGCCCTGATAATAAAGCTGTATTTTTTTTCTTTCTTACATTTGTTACAAGGCATGCTGACACAGACAGAATGAGTTAAGTGTGAGGCGAGAGACAAAGAAAGCTTTAAAAAATTTGAATGATTACTACTGTCCCTAAAACCACCACCAGTAACTTGAATTTGGTGAAGGTTTTGGAGGGAGCGTGTCCAGCGTATATTGATGGTCGTTAAAAAAAACAAAGCCTATTAAAACTTGTATTGTTTTGGTCATAATAACTTTACCTGTAAATTAGTGCCCGGGGCGACCGGCTGTGACCCCCCCCCTTCCTCCCACTGTACACAAAAATGTTGACAACATTTTCCATTACACCACCAGCTGTACATGACTTTCATTTTCACTTGTGATGGAGAACAGAGAATATCGAAAATGAGAAGAAATATCGGGAATGGTATCGGAAATGTAGATAAATATCGGTTAAGGTATCGGTAAAAGTATCGGAAATGTAAAGAAATATCTGTAATAGTATCGGAAATTTAGAGAAATAGTAAAAATGGCCGTGGTTGGAAATTTAGAGAAATATCCGTTAAAGGTGGGTGGGTCTATCTAAATATGTAAACAATGTTTGCATCGTCCTCTCACCACTTGTGACCAATGATAGGGGATGTAGAGAAATCGCCACAGCAAGACTCTTTAACATTTTAAGAGTAATGTATTCTATTGGTATGAAGAATCTGCCCATCTGCTTACAGACAAAGTTGACAGCAAACTATTAATCAAAAGATAATCGAGCACCGATTTAATGGGGGGGGGGGGACACTCCAGACACGTGTTTGGTCCATACTGTTGGGAACACGAAGAAATGTCAAATGTCCAAGTGTCACATGTTACAAAAAGCGGGAGGGGGGGGGGAGGAACAATCAACACTTATTAAAAGTCGTGCAGCTTGGCCTAGATAGTAGAACTAAATTGTACAGCAGAACAATTTATTACTTCTTGTGGACAAATACAAATATCTGCTACCGTTAAATTTATACCGAGCGTCAGGTGCATTGAGATCATGTGTAAAAAGTCAAAGTTCACTTTAAAAAAAAAATAATTGGTAGCCGTTGTTTCAATTACATAAAATGATATAATACATGAACAAAACGGTATCGATGTTGGAGGCTCTAACAGAAGCTGGTGTATTAGGTACATATATACATTCTGTACTATAAACATTCTTATATTCTCTCTCTTCCTCTTTATGACGCATAAACATTCATGGACAAAACACACAAATAAGCATACAACAAACACACAAACACACACATAAATACACGCGCACAAAGATGTACACAGACAAAACAGACACACATAAAAAAAATTACACAAACACACACACACACACACACACAAACAATCACTTAAACACACATATAAACACGCTTTCAAAGACAAACACACACAGACACACGCGCACAAATACAAACACACAAAACAAACACACAGACAAGCACACACACACACACAAAAGACATGTTGGGTAAAATATGGCAATAAATGATAAGGCCTGATATAGCAAAAAAAAAATGTATCCACGTCACGATCATTTGAAAAAAATAAATAAAACAAAATAAAGGTTAAAGGTGAAACGGCATACAGTTCCAGGAAAGAGGCTTTGTGAAAATTCTTTAAAAAATATCCCACACGGACATACATGTGCCACATAATTGTATACTACCAACGGTGGCTGAATGTGAAATGAGGTTCATCGTTGTGTTTGGTGTCTGCGAAAATTATGAAACATTTTTTTCTCTTTTCATTGTTATTTCTCCATTCCTCCCCCCCCCCCGCTACATATTGTTCATTTGACAGCAACCCGGCTCTTTAAAAAACAACGGAGTTCGCCTTTCTTCGGCCAATTCTGTAATACAGGCCTACAATTTAACCTCCCAGCATAGACCAATGCTTCTCAACCTGGTGCTCCGAGAAGCCCCCCCCCACTCAACTTCAAGTGTTCTTCGAAAAAGAAAATGACGTCATACCGGATGCCCATTTTTTATTTGGTGTTTTCATTTTAACTATTATTGCAGACAATTATAAAAAGAACAGCCAAAAAAAAAAGTAAGAAGAATGACGTTACAAGCATCTTTCTCTTTCTTTCATTTTTCTTTCCTTAATTCTTTCTTTTTTATTGCTGTAAGAACATCGTCTGTCTGCCTATCCATGGATCATTTTGTCTGTCCATTATATCGCAGAATGTATTTTAATGATTTTATATTAAAGACAGAACCGTCTGCTTCAGTAAATATGTTTTTTTTTAAAAAAGGTTATTCTGTTAATTTTATAAATCAACATAAAAATAGCGAAATGCCCCCCCCCCCAAAAAAAAAAAAAAAAAAAAACAAACAAAAACAATAACCTTTAACTTCTGTATAAGGAAGTAAACCAGTAAACTGCCACCAAATGTCGTCACTTTCGAAACCAGTCTGAACCGAATGAATGCGGTCCGAGCTATTTAAAGAGGCCGTGAGTACTTTAAAGTGAGGTCCTGCTGTGGCCATCATATGTCCAAACGTCAAGTAGCGACACATCCGGGCAATTTGAGCAATGGGACCAGATGACCACGTTTGATTAGCGGGAAAAGATCAACTAGCCACTAGGACCAGGTTCTGGTGATATGTCGGTCATGATGTTTTTTTCTTTTTCATCGGGTCACCGTACAGCTTGCTGGCTCAAAATCTTGACCTGTCTTGGACGAATGATTATTATTATTATTTTTTGTATGCCTGCAGCCGCACTTAACCTAAATATGTATTACATCATTTTCAATAGCGTTGTTAATTACTATGACCTTAACTTTACTATGACTCACTTTAATAAACGCATTTCCCTTTTTTTTTAAAAAAAATTATAACTTACTCCATAATTTCGTAATATGTTCATCAATAGTAAGATGTCTGACGCAGAGCGAATAAACGCCAATGCAAGTTGGGAAACCACACATCGACTCATTATCCTTGTCAATAGTTTCGGCGACTTGCAATGAAAACTCGTGAACATGACGCATGGTGATGAAATCAACGACCCCCTACGCATTGCCCGTGGCCAAAAACTGACACTGACAATTATGAGATAGAATTCCCTTGATTCTATGAGCCACTATTGCACCGGCGGCATTAATGAGTGACATTTAGGGCAAACGCCCCCCCCCCTTCCCTTCTCTCCGCGCCTGATTGGATGGCTGGGTGGGTGGAGGGGGCGCTATGTGTACATTGTAATACCGTTTTAAGCATTCAGTTACGGCTGTAGATCGGCACAGGACTTTCGCCCCCCCCCCATCGCCCAGTATACCAACCGTACTGCTAATAAGGGCCTCTGACTAAAGGGCCGTTATTGTAGGTAAGTGACTGGACACGTTGGGTTTTAAACTCGTAATCCTGAGGCAAACATAACATACTAACATAACAACCAAGTCTCCCGGTATTTTCTAGTATCAGTTGTCAGCGTTTCTCTACATTTTTCGAGACGGTACCCCAACATGTGCACAAATACGTCCGCGAAAAAATGTACCTTTTCCCATAATGATGCTTATCTTTCTAATCTGATACTTGGTCACGTGGTTTGGCGATGATTCACGCAGTAAAATGGTAGCGACCTTCTTCAAACTCATTGGTTGTTTTAAACGAAAATTATAAGTCGCTGCAGACTCTTGCATAACTTTTCCCGTACCGGTTTAGACGCGCTGAGTTAAGTAGACACTAGAACAAAATTATCAACATTATAGGTAGGGGTGTGCCGGAATCCGGTCCGGAATCCGGTTCCGCCGGATTTTGCACTATCCGGTAAAATCCGGTTCTGCCGGATTTACATGTATCCGGAATAACCGGATTCCGGAATCCGGAAAATACCGGATTTCTGAATTTGCCAGATTTTGTGACTCACGGACCATAATCTGAAATAAAAGTAATTCTCTTTCCCGAATTCTACACGATCACGATACATTAATCGATTGTTTCGAGCGTTGAGATTGTTTAATGTTTTGAACATAGAGTCAGCACCGCTATAGTGGCCAATCGGCCCAATCCCATACATGATAGTGCGGGGATGAGTAATTATTATTCGTGACGTCCTCTTAACCGCAATCACCAATGACGTTGTAACAGAAATAATAAGCAACTATACTGCCCAAGCGCCTGGCCGCCAGCCCGCCACAAAATAAATAACAGAAATGAATGGTTTTTGATAAATTCAACATTTAAGTTATTTAGATTTCTCTGAGAGATGGTAAAGATGTCTTCTTTGTTATTAAATTAAAATGCATCACCCACGAGATTTCCTGTTGAAAGAATAGTTCAAATATGAATATTAAATATTGTAAAATGAAAAATAGAATATTTTTCCATTCTGAAATTTCCGTGAAGAAACACTAATTCTCTAACACTAATTAATATAACTAGTCACTGAGTTGGTAATCTAACCCTAGCCCTAACGTAACATCTTCCATTAAAAGCGATTCCTTCCCAATTTTTTTTTTTTATTTTTTAATTCTATTTTATAATATAGGTTATTATAATTCTATTTAAACTAGGAATTAAAAGTCAAATATGCTTTAAAAAAATTTACCGTAATTTTAATTCATATTGTGATTTATATTATCGTTCACTCAATTGTTAAAAATGCGTATCATTTTTGAGTAAAAATTAACATTACGTTAGCGGTCTAGTATAAATTTAAAGGTCTTTGGTGATCTGTATGTCACCAAGCCATCTTCGGCGATTCTCGCTTGCGCTATGATCTGTGCTCTTTGTTTTAAACCAGGCTTGCGAAGCCGGAGCCGAGGAGCAGGGAGCCGCTATTTTTTGCTGGAGCCGGAGCCGGAGCCGAAGCCGAAAAAATCTGGCGGCTCCCAAATGCTTTTTTTTTTACAGCAGAATTTTTTTTTTTTAGCCTTAAAATTCCAAATTTGTTTGATTGTTTGCCTCCTACAATTTGAAATGTTGTTATTTTTACGAACGCCACAACAGTAACAGCGTTAAAATGATAGCGTGCACGCACATCACCACAAGAAATCTTTAATGGGAAATCGTATTGTGTTCGTTTTAAATCTTGTTTACCCTCCGAAATTTTTTTAACGGCATGTTATTTTGTTATATATAAAGTTAAAACAGTTTTATTTCATAGAATAATTGTATCAATCATTTAAAATAAATTTTTTCTAAGACGACAAATAGAACGCGCCATTTCGTATTATTATTTGACCGCGAATCAGGACCGTAGCGTGAGTGGGGGTCAGGGGGGCTTAGCCCCCCTTGCGCTTTGTCTGTCCCCCTCTGCTTATTTGCTCTACTTAGTAAAATGTATTACCTGCCCCCCCTTGCTATTACCTGGCCTCTGTTGAAGAATACCTGGCCCCTGCTGTAGAATTTTCACGCTACGGGGCTGCCTCGAATTTGTAATAGACTAAAAACAAAATGGTCGCTCTCTGTATTTAACAATTTTATTATAAACAGAATATCTGAAATAGAGCAGATAATTTTATAAGGCTGTGGCTATACGAACCCGGGTCCCAATAAAATCCGATTGTTATTCGGACCCGTGGCAAATATGCACTAAGCATAGCTATATTTAAACTTTATTTGACGGAACCCGAAAAAATAATAATACAGAGTCCGCTTAGTGGAACCCTACACACTGAGTAACGATTAAATCATACAATTCAAACAATTATTAAAAAAAAAACAATAATGAAGTTTATGTATAGCTAAGCTAAGTGCATATTTGCCACGGGCCCGAATAACAATCAGACTTTATTGGGACGGGGTCCGAATAAAAATCGGAGTTTATTGGTACCCGGGTCCGAATAATCACTTCGAATTTATAAATAATAAATATAAATACTGAAGTCTTTAAAATATTTTAAATAATGTATCATTTTACTATTTGCTAATTTGATCATTGAAATAACTTTTTATTACTTATGAAAATGGCGACTAGTGAAACCTCGGTCGAAAATAATGATATGATTCTGGATGCACGGTTTGTTTTTAGTAAAACCGACATGCGTATATTTTTCAAGTTCCTGACTATGGGGCAGCCCGTAGCGTGAAAATTCCACAGCAGGGGCCAGGCATTCTACAGCAGGGGCCAGGCAATAGCAGGGGGCAGGTAATACATTTTACTAAGTAGAACAAATAAGCAGAGGGGGCCAGACAAAACGCATGGGGCCCTGGCCCCCCTGTCCCCCCCGCAAGCTACGGGCCTGCTATGGGGGTGAACGCGACAAAATTTGCATAACTTTTTATCAGCGGCATGTTTGCTTGGCGCAATCACAAAAATTTTTGTCTCGTGTGATACTATCTTAATAGGGAGCCGGAGCCGTGCCGGAGCCGTCAAATTTGTGGGAGCCGGAACCGGAAAAAAATTTGGCGGCTCCACAAGCCTGGTTTAAACGACGGTATGACGTAGCCGCGGCCGGCGCTCAGCTGTGATTGTGTAGCATCACTGGAATGTGTACATTATTTGGCTGTGGACTTGGAGTAACTTAACACTGTTTACAAACTAATAGCCATTAGTTAGTTATCAACATCGTATTCTTACTTCTTTAGGCTTGAATAATGGCTTTGTCAAATGCCAATTGAATTCATTAAAATTCGTATTTCAATTTTCAAAGTTGTAAAGTACAGAAATACAGAATTATTATTCTCAAATCTCAATTCCATTCAATCTTGTTATTTGTTTTTTTTCAATTAATTATCCATTTCAATACACATCATAAACTATGAACATTTGAACAATAACAATAAGCAATAAGCATCCATCATCCAATGAGAAAATGACAAGACGAGATGAACTCAGATGATGAGTCTGACTTTCTCCTCAGATTCAAAACAATTAGTGCACTACAATAGTTCTTCACTTCCAACATCTAATCAGCCAATGTCATTTAACCATTTAGGCCAACTGTTCAGAAGGCATCCAACCCCTCAGATTTACCGGTGTCTGCAAAGTATCAAAATCCGGAATCATAATCCGGATCCGGTACCGGATCCGGCGGATTTCACATAAGAAAATCCGGATCCGGTTGGAAAAAACGGATCCGGCACACCCCTAATTATAGGCCTATTCAGGCCCGTAGCCAGGTCAAAGTAAGCAGGGAGGCACCACTACCCAGTAAGGTGACACCTTTACTTTTTCTTTCTTTTTTCCTCTTTTTCTTCTTTGTGCGGGGGGGAGGGGCACTGTCCCCAGTGCCCCCCCTTCCCTTGGCTACGGGGCTGGGCCTATCTGTAAGATCGAGGGCACCATTTATCGTGAAACTGTTCACAGAAACATCTGTTAGCATAATTTGTTTCTTTCTTGGTCTTTCTGGCAAACAAATCAACGAAAAAAACCAACAACTCGTTAATTGTTGTATAGGCGAGTTTTAGATCTGCGTGAACCCAACGAAAAATTGTGTGTAAACGATTTATCTCGTGTGTGAGGCAGTTATAATTTATCAATATGTAGTTACTTCTATTTGAAATGTAGCGGAAATGTAGGCTACGTCATATGTCAAAGGAGGTTACGCCAGACTTCAACGAAAGCCCTATTTTTGGCGCCTCGCAGGCTAAGTGAAAATAAATAAATAAATAAATATCTTTGGTTTTTACCAGCTAAACAAAAACTGAGTGAAATAAAAGTCATGAAATAATTAGACAAAAAGCACAATAACTGACTAATTGGGAACAATTTGAAACTCAAGCTAGAGCCTAACAACGTTCTCAAAGTCACTTTTGACATATGATTCCCAACGTGGGCGCTAGCACCCTCCTGGCTGGGAACCCTGCAACGATTCTGGTGGAGGGGAGGGGGGGTTCGATGTAAGTCTCAGGCAGGGTAGTTAGTATCGAAGTATCGGTATCGGCCAATACAGTATCGGCGATGCTTTTTTTTTAGTATTGGTTGCTGTATTGCCGATCCTTTTTGTAAAAAGTATTGATTTGTGTATCGCCGATAAATTTTAAAGGAAAAATTGTCGATACTCGATGCCTATACTTTTCTATTGCCACTATTAGCAGAAAAAAACAATAGCGATTTTAATTCCTTGTTTTAAAAGTAATCTACATAAAATCAATCACCACTACTAATCATAGTCATCAACCCTACCAATATTAACACCACTCACCTCACCACAAATACAACCATGGTCGGAGAGTTGAAGTAAGACAACACATGTTCCGAAGGCTAGGCATTGGAAACAGTGAGGACTCCCCATGGGGGATGTCTCCAGAGAATGCAGAACATGTCCTCCAAACATGCTCTTTACATGACACAGCTCGCAACAGGTTCTGGCCACAGATGACCTCCTTCAATCAAAAACTTTATGGGAGCGAGACGGACCTGGATGCCACCGTGCAGTTCATCATAACTATAGGCCTGGTCGTTTGAAATCCTCCATTATCATATATCGAGAACAAAGAAGAAGAAGGAGAGTTGAAGGAAAAATTAAATTTGAATTCTCTTTTGAAGTGTTTGCTTTGCGCGCCGAAATCTATAAATGTTATTCTTATATTCTTACATTCATTTACTTTATTTCTATCAACTATTTGTTCAATGTTTCAATGAACGACAGAAAAGAAAACTTAATTTATTTTTTGATCGATCTGTCAATTATATAAAAACTTGAAAAACTTGCTCTCTTTATATTTTAAATAAAAACATTTTGTTGTTCTCAAATGCATTGGTATTGTATTGGTATCGATTTTGGCAATACATTTTTACTTGGTATTTGTATTGGTATTGGCGATACTCTTTTCATGAAGTATTGGTATCGGTATTGACAATACAATTTAAGAGTATCGTTAACAACCCTAGCCTCAGGCCGAAATTCCAGGGGGTGGGGGTGGGGGGATGCAGTCGATTAGTTAAGGGGTTGTCCATTATTTATGTCAACAAATTTTTGGCGATTTTTACCCCCCCTCCCCCCTTGTCAACAACTTGTCAAACTTCCAGAGCCCCCCCCCCTATAAAATTACGTCAACAAAATGATTATGTGGCAAAATTAGTAGGAGTATAGTTAGTTTAATTAAAACATTGAATGTTGGGCGAATGTGTAGCACAGAACTACAACCACTGCTTAATTTTCCAATTTATTAAGTAATTATATTAAATTTAAAAAAAAGTAACATTGTTGACGTCAACTTTTCTTGACCCCCCCCTACCCCTTGTCAACAATTGTCAAAAATTTTCTGACCCCCACCTCCCCCTTTTTTGTTGACGTAATTAATGGACAGCTCCTAAGGGAGGGGTGCGGTAGAACACATAAGTAAGTTTCTTTTTAATTAAACATAAGTAGAATTCATAGATGAATTGATGAAAAATGTATCGTTAAATGTCACGACAGCACAGGCGTAGATTCAATACAAACACAGCATTTAATAATCTATATACAATCTACAACTTGCCAACTGTGAAATATATTCTGCACTCAGCGTTTTTCATTGCCAACAATTAGTTGTACGTAACCTTAGTGAGTCTTGAGAAAAGATTTTATAAGTTTATCACGAGATTAGTGAATAAAGTCAAAAGCCATTTCTTAGATATGGCTGTACTGAGGACAATATAGTTTTCGCTTCAAGCTGATGTTGTTAAAAACTGCTAGACATTATTTAAAAAAAAATAATTTTATAAATTTGATGCTAAAGACTTATTGAAAAATGTGAAGCTTTATTTTCCTCCGAATATGGCTGAAATTAAAAATTTCGGAACATATAACAAAGGAAAAAAAAAAAGAAGTCTGTAGTCCAATGCGCTTGTCGTTAAATCTGGATGTAAGTACGATAACCAGCTTTGCCTTGTAGGTCAGCAGGTGCCCGATTCAACAGTACAATAAACTAGTCCAAATAACAGAGCGCTGACCACTTAACTCCAAGGGCAAAACGTTTTATGCGCAACCACATTTTACAGATTGTAAACACTACTCCAGACAGGGCTGCCTATTGGATTCTCCCCCCCCCCTCCTTCCCCATAAACTCCAACGTATAAGGAAATAATATTAAAACACATTAATACTAATATAATACATTTAAGTGGAACCGCTCCAGCAACTTGTAAACCAAACAAAAATTGATAAAAAAAAAAAGGCTTAGTGTATTTATTTGCCTTTATATCGAGATTATCTAGGCCTGCTGCAAAAAGTCATTTTGAAAAAAAAAAATCAGGTCTGTGGAGAGACAGAAACTGCATATTCCGAATTCTTCGGACAAATG
The DNA here is from genome assembly GCA_021962125.1 of Bulinus truncatus. Lineage (NCBI taxonomy): Eukaryota > Metazoa > Mollusca > Gastropoda > Planorbidae > Bulinus > Bulinus truncatus. Next base: position 984,684 of record JAGDYQ010000232.1, read on the forward strand.
AATTGGCATACCTGATAATAGATATTAATGCTTAGAAAGTACCAACTGCTTTCACACACACCCCCACCCCACCCCCAACTCCTTCTCTTACGTAGGTTATCCGCCCTTCCCCCCCCCCTTAACCCACCACCAACTCTACTAATGACGTCACGGTTCAGACGTTCAATACCGTAGACCCACTAAGCTTCTATATTTAAATATATAGCTCAGTGCGTAGAGACCTGGATGGCGCGGCTAGTGACGCTGAGTGGCAGAACAAGAGGGGGGGGGGTGAGAGAGAGAGAGAGGGGGGGAGGGGCAACAAATTGCGAGCTTTGTTACGTCCCCATGGGGAGGCGTCGGGTGACGCGGAGACGGGAACGAGGGGAGGGGGGTGGGGTGTGGGTGTGTGTGTGGGAGGGGGTGAGTGTTTGTGTGTGTGAGAAAGAGTGAATCTGTCGCTACTCACACTTGTATCATGCAGGGATGTATTTAAACCGACAGCATGGCTTGCATTTTTTTGGTTTCAAACGACCGCAATGACCGGCACATACTTTCTGTTTGTTTCACACCTTTATCTTTTCATGTAGTTTTAATTGTGCAATAAAAAAAAACAACGTTTTTTCAACACAGTTTATCCTTATAATTAATGAACATGTTATCCACGGGCAACAGGTGAGTGTCAACAAGTCGTGCACACGATTATCGAGTTTAATCACATTGTCATTGACGTTTTAACATTGAAATACTGAAACATTGAATTTGCAAGGAATTTTGAAACACTTTAAAAAAAGTACAACAAATCTATCTATCTATTTATCTATCTATCTATCTATCTATCTATCTATCTATCTATCTATCTATCTATCTATCTATCTATCTATCTATCTATCTATCTATCTATCTATCTATCTATCTATCTATCTATCTATCTATCTATCTATCTATCTATCTATCTATCTATCTATCTATCTATCTATCTATCTATGCCTGCATGCCTGCCTCTTTGTGTCTATCATTTCGCCTGTCTGTCTCTCTCCATGTGTGTTCCTGTCTGTCTGTGAGTATGTATGCCAGTTTATTGCTTTGTCAGCTGTCTGTATTTTGAATTAGCCCGAGTGTATTATATGCGGGTGTTCTTCATGACTTTATATAATACAATATTGTATGTATTTTTTTTTTTACAAGATTGCTGAGTACCTGGGTTGTCTTTCACCTGACCGTATCTTCTTGTGTGTTTGGGGTGTGTTTCGCATCCCCCCTCACCTATCACGTCACGCTGACAACAACATTGGGCAACGTCACGGGGTTTCGGCAGGTGAACAGCGACGTCAAGGTGGAGACATTCTACGCCATCCCATACGCACAGAAACCCACCGGCCTTCTGCGTTTCAAGCCCCCGGTTCCAGCAACGCCATGGACAGAGACACTGCTAGGCACCGTCAAGCCCAAATCCTGCTGGCAGCTCATCGATACCTCGCTGAATGGTTTCGAGGGAATCAACATGTGGAACCCGAACACCGTGATGAGCGAGGATTGTCTCCACCTGAATGTCTGGAGGCCGCTCCCAAGTAACGACAGTGTCCCTAAGACGATCATGGTATGGATTTACGGAGGCGGGTTCACAACGGGCACCACGACGCTAAACGTGTACGACGGGACACAGCTTGCTGCCAGAAACGACGTCATTGTGGTCTCCTTCAATTACAGGATCGGCGCACTTGGTTTCTTTTTCATGGAAAACGAGGATGCGCCTGGGAATGTCGGTTTGCTGGATCAGGTCATGGCGCTTCAGTGGATCAAGCAAAACGCTTACAATCTCGGCGGCTCTCCGGATAATATTGTGATCTTCGGGGAGAGTGCAGGGGCCGTCAGTGTCGGCTTCCACCTCCTGTCTCCGTTGTCGCAAGATCTTTTCAAATACGCCATTATGCAGAGTGCAGCACCTGTCGCTAAATGGGGCATACAAGATCGGGATTTGGCAAAGAGCAGATCATTGAAATTGGCAGAGCTTTTGAATTGCGCCTCGGAGAACGCCACTGAAGACATGGATTGCTTGTACTCAGCCAGCCCGGAAGCCATCATACAACAGCAATGGAGTGAAAAGGCTAATTTCAATTTGTATATTGTGGACGTTGTCATTGGACCGATCGTGGATGGCAAGTTCCTTCCGGACCATCCGGAGAAGATGCTCAGCCGAGGGGAAGTGAAGAACACGAGCGTTCTGCTTGGCGTGAACAAGAACGAAGGGTACTACTTTGACGTGTACCTCTGGCACAGTACAATATTTCCACTGAGCGGGAACGGCGAGATTAACGAGACCCAGTACGATGAAATACTTGAGCATCTGTTTCTCAAAAACACTTCCAAAATTCAAAGTGTCAAGTTGCAGTACCCGATTGACATGTGCAATTCTTTATCCAGCAACGTCGACGCCATAACTGGAGATTGGCTGTTCAAATGCCCGGTGATCAGTTTTGCGCAGATTTACTCCAGACTGGGCAACCCTGTGTACATGTACAGTTTCGAACACAGGACAAGCGCCACCCCTTGGCCGGAGTGGATGGGCACACTGCATGGCTATGAGATCGAACTTTTATTTGGCCTCCCTTTCTCCAAGTGTACCAACTATACAAAGGAAGAGAAAGAACTTAGCTCCAGAATGATGAAACTATGGACAGATTTTTCAAAAACCGGGTAATGAATCGTTAACTTAATTAACAGACAAGACTTATAATTTATATTATTTAAACCCGACGGTCGGCAACTGGTGGGTCACCTATTGATCCACGAAAAAAATTACCTGGTCCGCAGATATAACAGGACTTTGTTCGTTTTTTTAAATATTCTAGAATCAAAAGTAAAGTTCCCTTAGCCAGAGAGGGCCATCGGGACAGTTGTAAAATAGAATTTTCGTAACCTTGGCATATAAAGGGATTGTGTGGCTAGCACAGAGCCCAGCCGCCTTTACCCCCTCCCCCCAACTTAAGTCAGGTACCCATTAATCTGGGTAAACTTGTGCGACATTAACCAACTTTCAACAGGACCTGGACAAATTCCATTGGTTCTCACCGTGGTTCGAACCTAGGACTCTCAAGTCAACAGTCTAGCATCTACATCACTCGGCCATACATACCACTCTAGATTTAAAGAATGAGTTAAAATAGCTAAAATAATTTATGGTAGTTAGTACCGTACGGTATTAATGTTGTTTTTCTTTGTTTGAAGATAAACTCACATAAACCTGCCCATATAAATCAACCGAGTTAATGAAATCAATGAATTTAGTGGTCCATTGTAATAAAGCTTTTAACTGGCCAATGATGTCCTAAGGGTTGGTGACCGCTCACGTGATGACTAAAAAGAGTTAAAAAAAAATCAATAAACAACAAACAAAACACACACACATTTATTTTATATACACTAAATAAACATTCTGTTAAAAATACATTTTCTGTAAACAAAGTTAACAATCAATTAATATTTTGAACAAAAAAAAAAAGATAATACAGAGAAATGAAATTTTTTTTTGTAAAATATTTGATAACTAATCTGTGAGTTTGATGCAACTAATTTGCCTGTTTATTGCCTGTTTTATTGCCATTACAGAAAACCAGCGAATGAAACAATTTGGCCAGAGTACATAGAGAACGAGGAAGCTCACTATGTACAGTTAGACTTACATAATATTGAAATTAAAAATGATCTTCGTGTTCAACAGTGTGCATTTATGAATAGCATTAAATGTAAGTACGTTTATAATGTATTGTACTAATAATGTGTCACGTGTGGTTACATTAGTTGGTTTAAAAAAAGATTTCCGCATAGAGTTGAGTGGACTTCACAGGTGGCATCTATCGAGTACGTGAGTATAATGAACAGCTCCACGGTCGTAGTTAGCTATCGACGTATTTAACTTTTCGGTTCCCCTTTTTTCTGATCTGAAAAGTTCAATCAGATTTAATTGCGTACCTCTTTTAGTTCTGCACCCCTTGCTCACGAACAAAGGCCTCCATTCTTCCCGCGCCCTGTCCTGGCCACACCGGGGCCGAACTGACTCGTCAGGTACAATAATCTGACAAAGCCACAGGTGATCAGAAAAGACCACGGGTGGAGATCGTCGTGGGCGAACCGTAGCTGTTTATTTTGGCACCGTGTGCAAGCTACTGTCACAACCGTTCTCAAGAGCACAACCAGCACTCTTTTACTGGAGACAATAGGGGTTTTGAAATTATTGAACAATTTTGGTTTTCAGTTTCTGTCCTTCAGAAATTACTCGTTTTCAGACACCCGCCTGGCTTGGAACTGGCAATGGTTGCAAAATGTCATATGCTTTATTTGCAGTAGCGCCGAGCCAACACGGCCCCAGAGGCAGGACATCATTGCGGGCCCACTTAATAAACAATAAGTCGTGAAAAATTGACATGGTCGGGGCGGCCTGGCCCCCTTGCGAATGCTCCCCCCTGGCAATGACCCCCCTGCCTTTCTCAATGCTGTTTTATTTCTTGAGCATGTTGTTTTTCAGTTAGCTTTGGTGACATCAAATAAATGAAAATTGTTGCAGTATTTTATCAGTTGGTTTCTTTTTTGTTTTTGCCGTATAGATCATTCAGACTATTGAGTTTCTTTCTGATGAGTGCCTAAGATAATGGTGGAAAATTTAATTTCCCCCAGAGCAATTCTATATCCGTAATCATAATTTTGATTCGATCCAGTCACCATTTCTCACTATTTCTTCCTCTCTGTAAGATTTGCAATCTTGCACTGTAAACAGACAGTTTATCTAAAATATTCAAATATATTCCACAATGTTCTAAAATATTCTTGAATATATATTTTATATTTGCACCTGTAAACAGAAAATAAAATATAAAAATAATAAATTAATTATAAATAGTAAACGCGCACCACGCTGAAGTGAGTTCCTCAGTATAGCTGGGATCATAACAAAGAAAAAAATTAACAACCATCTGTAAATGCCTTGTTTATAAACAAATGGAAACAGCTGACTTGAATGTGCTTAAAAGCAGTCTAGAAAGTCCGATAAAAATTCAGTGTGAAATTGAAACCGAGAGTCAAACTGCGCGATGTGTGAAAAAATAAAAGGTGGAGTACATTTTTTCAATTAAAAAAAATTAATGTTGCTACTGTCATCTATATGCTAATTGTTGCTACTGTCATCTACATACGATTGTTGCTACTGTCATCTACATACAATTGTTGCTACTGTCATCTACATACAATTGTTGCTACTAATAATAACACAATTATTGCTACTGTCATCTACATACAATTGTTGCTTTACTGTCATCTACATACAATTGTTGCTACTGTCATCTACATACAATTGTTACTACTATGTCATACAATTGTTGCTACTGTCATCTACATACAATTGTTATACTGTCATCTACATACAATTATTGCTACTGTCATCTACATACAATTGTTGCTACTGTCATCTACATACAATTGTTGCTACTGTCATCTACATACAATTATTCTCATCTACATACAATTGTTGCTACTATTATCCATACAATTGTTGCTACTGTCGTATTTGTACAATTGTTGCTACTGTCATCTACATATGATATTGCTACTGTCATCTACATACAATTGTTGCTACTGTCATCTACATACAATTGTTGCTACTATCATCTACATACAATTGTTGCTACTGTCATCTACACACAATTGTTGCTACTGTAAATCTACACACAATTGTTGCTACTGTCATCTACACATGCAGATGTTGCTACTTTCATCTACATACAATTGTTGCTACTGTCATCTACATACAATTGTTGCTACTGTCATCTACATACAATTGTTCCTCGAATGTAAGGGGTTTCAGTTTCGTTACGAAAAATAATGAAAATAGTTATTATCCTGTGACGGGGCCGACGTTACCGTGTGGCTGGAATCACCTCCTCATCGTCAAGGCCTCACCATAGGATCACCCTCATTATCGGAGAACATCGAACATCGCGGACAGGATATAAGAAGGATCAATTTGTGTGTTAGTCAACCCCACTATCTGGAGAACATCGAACATCGCGGACCGGGATCACCGAGGATCAACCAATGAAGTCAAGGAACATAATTTACTATTGTGTATTTCTTTTATATGTAAGTTGGCATATTTTTTTTATATATTTATTATTTAGAATATTGTATTATTGATATCTGGTGTAATATTTCTGTTTATTTATTTCTGATGAATTGTATACAGTAGAGGTTAAAATAGGGTCCACCACTGAGCAGCCAAAACATTTGGTATTTGCTGGTTACTTTGAAAAAGATTATTGTATTTATTTAGTTATTACTTGTATGTTGATGACATTATAGAGTATTTTTTTTGTATGAACATATAGTATCAAACATTTCTTTTATTAGTTATAATTGGGTTTGTTTACTGCCATGTCATCAATTTCAATATTATTGAAGATGGTAAGGCACTTGGCCTTACAGGCAAAAAGTTACAAACCTGGGTATCTGTAGAGAGAGAGAGAGGGTGGAAAAGAAAGAGATGGAAAGAGAAAAACAGAAAGAGAGGTAAGGAAAGAAAAAACTGGAAAGGGAAAGAGGAGAGGAAAGAATGGAAAAGAGGAAAGAAAGAGAGGGAAGAAAACAGAAAGGGGAAGAAAGACTGGAAAAAGAACAGAGAGGGATGAAAGAGCCGTAGTTCGGGAAGCTAGAATGCAAGCAGTCCTGAAGGAAAGAAGCGCCTGGAGCACAACAGGAGCAGGAGAATGTCAGCTACCCCTGGAGTCAGTGTGGAGGGCGATAAAATGACACCATCCTCCAAGCTAGGGAATTTTACTGGTGAATTTTTTTCAAACAAATGTATAGAAGAGACAAAAAAGAAGATGAAGAGAAGAAAAAAAAATCGCCCGTGTTAATAGACAATGACAAACTGATGGAAGGATTTAATAAAGTTGATAAGATAAGTGAGGAACATATGTACAATGTTACTAGATCAATGCAGACTGAGGATGATAAACTTATGATAGAGATAGCATACGTGAAGAGAAAAATGAGAAGTTAAAATTGGAAAATAAACGTCTCAAGTCAGAGAAAGGAAAAATTACAAAGCAAGAACTAGAATAAATTGATATTAGACACAGAAACAGAGCAATCTTACCAACAAGCATCCTGCACTACATTGAAAGACCTACACTACATTGGAAGACCTACACTACATTGGAAGACCTACACTACATGTAAGACCTACACTACTACCATTGGAAGACCTACACTACATTGGAAGACCTACACTACATTGGAAGACCTACCAATTAGGGTAGAAGCAATAGAAAGGATTGTACATAAACTTGTTAAGAAAATAGAATCAGGCGATGTGGTTACAGCTTATCAAACAAAGATTAATGGAAGTTTGAAGGATAAAATTAACAGATTGGATAAAGTAGAATCGTCAGTTGGAGATAAAGACGCCAATTATATCAAAGTAGCCAAGAGAACCATATCCAGAAATAGAGATGGTAAATTAATTAATCAAGATAATAAGGCATGAGCAAACACGTAAATAAAGAAATCCAACATAAATCATGTACTGCAAGATGATGCAAAACACTCGGTTTACCACTGAATGTCATAGAGAAGAACTTATATCAATGAATAACCAAACCTCAAGAATTATAACACTGAAAGAAGAAAGAACCCTAACTCTTATTGTCAAAAAGAGACAAAAACTACATTGTACCCAGTGAAAGTCAAAAGAAACAAAGAAGGTATTAAGAAGTACAAATCAAAAATCTGGACGTAATGGCGATCAAACCAGAGAAACAAATAGATGGTCGTATGGCAAAGAAAATAAAAAAGAAATGAAAACCGTCAATTCGGAAGGACCAACCAATTAATCGATACAACCATTTTAACACAGTTAGACATTACAACTTATAATAGTTGCAGTAGGTATCCCATAAAAATCCATGTTAGACATGTAGTAAATTTTAATGAGCCAGAATTTATCCCTCATTACCACTGTTCATGTAGGACATGTTTGTTGAAGTGTTGCAAGAATGACTGCAATATTTATGATCAGGGTGGAAAAGAGCGAACTATGGTTTTCATTCCAACCACGGAAAAGAAATATTAATGGGGTGGAGAGATTTTAATATTTTTCTTGACCAAACTATGTCCTAGCGGTAAGAAATTTGGTTCACCATAATATATATTTCTGTATATTATTATGTTCATATGATGAGATGTTTGCATGTATATATGTATATGATGACATAATATGTTTAATAATATTTGTTGATATGAATGAAAAAAAAGAGAAGTCACTTGAAAATAAAAATGAAGAATAACTAGTGACATGAAAAAAAAAGATCACCTGAAAAAAAGAAAAAGAAAAAATATACAAGTGACATGAAAGAAAACAAAAAAATTAACAAGTCACATAGAAAAAAAATATAAATAAATAATAAATATCAGTGACGAAAAAGAGAAAAAAAATGATGAGAAATTTGAATTTAATTCAATATAACTGTATATCAGTTGATGATATTTATTATATTGTTTGCATGTATTGATTTATAATTCTATGCAATACTGATTTGATGGATATTGTATAATTTATTTTGGTTGTTATGGATAGTTTTGGTGCATGTTCTATGATTGAACTGTGTTTCATGTGGCTTCCTGTTGTCACGGCATTAATTGGTTTGCAGCAGTTACATCATGCTTGGGTAGGGGAGGAATGTGGAGAAATAATATAGTCTAAGTTTGATGACGCAATTCGGTAGGCTCCACCAACCGCAGTAGCTATGGCGTCATTCCGCCATCTTGTGTTGTAGTTTATTGTAGATTTTAGTGTATACGTCATTTGGTACAAATGACGCATATTTAACCGACAGTTGGGAGCACATGCTTTGTTTATAGTCAACAGTCGAGCTCTGGGCATCGCGGATGCGGATGCATGTTCTAGTAGAGTCTAGCTTTGGGCATCGATGTAGATGGATGCATGGTTACAGTTTGCTATTGTATTTCTCCTGAAGGTTCCTTTATGTCCAGTTTTATGTTCAAGTATTAAATGATTTGATGTTACTTCACTGGAGTTAACTTCATAAATTGAGTTGTCTGAATTATTACACCTTCTACAAGTATTATCATTATAAGGACCCGTAACAGTTAGTATCTGTGTACATGTACACCAATGGATAGGCCAGCCGTATTCGCCTTATTGACCTAACCTTGTCCTGTATAGTATGACAGCAACACATCACATTTTTCCTTTATTTCAACAAGGTCTTTTCTTTTCTTCTCCACTTTACTCATGAAATTAATGCAAAGTGTTTTGACTTTTGACGAACGCTCTTTTTAGAGTATTTTCGAAAAAAAATGCTCTATTGTCCCCGTTTTGTCTGGCCGTCCGTCCGTCCGTCCGTCATCACCCTAGATCTCAACAACCATAAGTCCTAGACCCGTTATATATATCATTTTGTAGGCCTTGGCCTGCCAAGAAATAACTTTTTTTTCCATTTCGCGATCTGACCTCTCAGGGCCGTAAAGGGGCCTTAGTACCGTTTTTTACTATATAAGCTATATTAATAAAGGAGCGCTATATCTCAGCAACTATAAGTCCTAGACCCATGATGTATATATCATTTTGTAGGTCTTGGCCTGCCATGTGTACATCAGAGGATATTTGCGATAGGACCTCTGAGGGCCGGGCTTCAGGAGCTCCTAAGGGGCTTATATATTATATATATACACCTTGTACGTTCAATAACCCGTTCATTTGGTGCGAAATACTGCAGCGTAGTTCTTGAAGATTTATTAAGAAACTCATCAAATGAAATAGTAAGCTTGTGTTCTGAGTTTAATTTAAAGTATCAGAGCTATGCAACAATTAATAGAGTTTCAGACAGTTATTCAGCTATAATTAGAATGTTTTCAATTATGGGTCCTATTTCAGTAACCACAAACCGTAACGTAGTTGGTTAAAAATAATTTTTCAAATATAAAGAAACGTCTTTATAATATTTTTTTACAGATATATTACATTTCTTTACAATTGAATTTATAAACATTTCCAAAATTTACAAATATTTACTGAAAGGTAACAAACGTACTGATACATAACACGAAAATGCGCTAACACGTCCTGTGTCCAGAATGGAACAGGCTTAATTGCTTGTTTTTACCCCTCGCCCCTTTTCGCTTACCCAAAGTCATCCCTTTTTTTTTACCTTTCCCTGTCACACTTCGCCCCCCCAAGCTAAGTTATAAGTGAACTTAAGTTATAAGGGAACGCCCCTTAAAGACAAACTCCATATGATGCATACAATCCATGTATAAACCGTCTTATAAGAGAAAGAAATCATGGGGCACATATTTAGCTTTTCTTATTAATGTCGATTCTGCGCCTGGTTTAAGATAGTTAATCAAAGAGAGCTTTTGTGCATTTCTTGAAAAAACATGTTGCCACTGAGTGTTAAAGGCTGCAAAACAATATTTTCTATCTATGATGGTCATAAATATTTTTAAAAGGCCCAAGTTCCCACCCCTGGTATAGAGTCTGATATTTCGGTGCTCCATCTAGCTGGGTGCCATTGCTGGAGCGCAAGCCGCGGTACCTTTTCTAAGCTACTGGGCCCAACAATAGTTGACGGCATTCCTGAGATGAGTTGAATCATTTGAAGATGTATGGCATAATATTTAGGAGTGTAGAGAGATGCCTCTAAGTTTATTTAAGATATGATCCTACTAATTAGGAGATATACGGCAAAGACATTCTTACTTTTGTTTTTTTTATTTATTTATTTTTGACCTTTTGCAAAAAATACTGGTAAAATAACTTTACTATTACAGTTTACATTATTCTATCACGTAAATTAAATAGTAAAGAAAAGAGTAGAGTCTTAAATGGATTATTCTTTTATTGTTGTCAAGTTTTAAGAGTTGAAATGGTTTAAACAAAGAAAAAAATGGTAATTTGGGTGACTATACAAAAAAACTAGTACCTCGATTCTACACAATGAATAGAAAATTAAACAATTAATCTCTAACCCAATAAAACTGCTCTATCTTACCACGTCATTTATTTATCTAAGGGACATCGCCATGTTATTTTCATAGGCTCGAAATTTCCTTTAACAACAAAGCGTTTCCCGCCCCGTTTATGTAAGTAACTAAAAAATCCATTAGAATAATGTGGATTGATTTTTAAATAAATCTCGCCAATAAAAGTCATCTGCAAATAATTTATATGATTGTTTTTATCATATAAACATAGAGACACATTCATATATTACCATTGTATATATATATATATATATATATATATATATATATATATATATATTTATAAATACAAATGTAAGCAGGATTCACGCTATTATCATAACTCCGAAAGTTTTCATCAAATGCCTTAAAATTTACACACATAATTGCGAAACTTACTTGGCGTGTTGATATATGTATGTATAACATATTTCTTTTTACTTTAGTTTTGCAAATTTTATTTCGTAAGTAATTTTTTTTATCAAACATGTAAACAGGATTCACGCTATTGATCATAACTCCAAAAGTACATCCAAAAGCACTGCATTAATAGACATAACAAATTTATAATTTTTGTTTTCCCAACACAACTCATTTTTCCTTTGTTTATAGTTTTAAATTATTGACAATTATTTTTCTAAATTTGTCTGTTTTTTTTTTAAACAGATTAGAAACAATGGCTTCCTCAATACTTACTATTACATTACACAGGGCTTAGCCACGGCAACGCGTGGCCGGGTACAACTAGTAGCCATATAAATAATGGCGGTGTAGGCTCTGCGTTAAATCGAAAGTAAAGAATTAATACAACGGTAGGCCCTATTCCAGTTTAAATATTAATCATGGCTCAATCCGGTCTCATTTGTATTAAGAGAGTCTCCTTCTTTAAATAAAGAGGTTTCACAAAACTGCAACCCATCTCAAAGATCCCTTTAATATTATACTAGTTGCAAGTACCCGGCTTTGCCCCGGGTTTAAATAAGGTTTTCTGTTTACCTTCTGTTTTCTCCCTACCCCCTCTCTCCCTTCCCTCTGCTCTCCCTCCCTCTCCCCTCCCCTTTCCCTCCCTCCCTTTCTCCCTCCCTCTCTCTCTCATTTCTCTCCCTCCCACCCTCCCTCTCCCATCTCCCCTCTCCCCCTCCTTCTCTCCCCTGTCATCCCCCTCCCTCCCTCTCTCCCCCCCCCCTCTCTCCCTCCCTGCCCCCTCTCTCTCTTCCGCTCTTCTCCCATTTCTCCCATCCTCTCTCTCCCTCTCTCCTTCCCTTCCCTCTCTCTCCCACCTCTCCTTCCCCTCTCTGCCCTTCTCTCCTCCTGCTCTCTCCCTCTTCCTCCCTGCCTCAATAAAACAAGCAATTAAGCCTGTTCCATTCTGGACACAGGACGTGTTAGCGCATTTTCATGTTATGTATCAGTACGTTTGTTAGCTTTCAGTAAATATTTGTAAATTTTGGAAATGTTTATAAATTCAATTGTGTAATGCATATATCTGTTAAAAAAATATTATAAAGACGTTTCTTTATATTTGAAAAAAAAATTATTTTCTCTTAAATCTAACTACAAGTGGTTTGTGATTACTGAAATAGGACTCATAATTGAAACATTCTAAATTGTAGTCATTTAATCGTCCGAAAACTCCGTCAATTGTTTCATAGCTCTGATACTTTCAATTAAACTCAGAACACAAGCTTACTATTTCATTTGATGAGTTTCTTAATAAATCTTGGTGAAACTACGTGCGGCAGTATTTCGCACCAAATGAATGGGTTATTGAACGTACAAAGTGTATATATAATATATAAGCCCCTTAGGAGCCCTGAAGCCTGGCCCTCAGAGGTCCTATCGCGAAATGAACTTTTGATGTACACATGGCAGGCCAAGACCTACAAAATGATATATACATCATGGGTCTAGGACTTATGGTTGCTGAGATATAGGGCGCTCCATTATTAATATAGCTTATATAGTAAAAAACGGTACTTCTTCTTCTTCTTCTTCTTTGTTCTCGATATATGATTATGGAGGATTTCAAACGACCAGGCCTATAGTTATGATGAACTGCACGGTGGCATCCAGGTCCGTCTCGCTCCCATAAAGTTTTTGATTGAAGGAGGTTATCTGTGGCCAGAACCTGTTGCAAGCTGTGTCATGTAAGGGGCATGTTTGGAGAACATGTTCTGCATTCTCTGGAGACATCCCACATGGGCAGTCCTCACTGTTTCCAATGCCTAGCCTTCGGAACATGTGTTGTCTTAGTCTGTTGTGCCCAGTTCTGAGTCTGAAGATAATATTTTGAGCTTATAAGAGGTCAGATCGCGAAATGGAAAAAAGTCATTTCTTGGCAGGCCAAGACCTACAAAATGATATATACATCATGGGTCTAGGACTTATGGTTGTTGAGATCTAGGGTGATGACAGACAGACAGACAGACAGACAAAACGGGGACAATAGAGCATTTTTTTTCGAAAATGCTCTAAAAATAGTTTTAAAAATTCCCTTAACCCTAGCGGGCCATCGGGGCATATGAAGTGTAGAATTCATCTGTTTCTATAACCTCGGCATATAAATGGATTGTGTGGTTAGCACAACGCCCAGCCACCTTTACTTCCCCAACTTTAAAGTCAGGTACCATTTTAAAGCTGGGTGGACTTGTGGTGCAACTTTGTACCAAATTTCACCTGGAAAAATTCCATGGGCCTCACCGAGGATCGAACCCAGGTCGACAGTCGAGTATCTACACCACTCGGCCATCCGTCCCACAAATAAATAATAGGAAATGGCTTATTTTTCAAGCACACAGTGTGTTTGTAGATCAATGCAAGGCCCGATTAAGGCATAGGCACTAAACGCATCGTGCCTAGGGCCGACAAACAAAAAAAGTGAAAAAAAAATTTATTTACAATTATATAATATTAAATTAGTTACAATTAATTAATTAAAGGATCCACGAGTCTATAGTGCCTAGGGCCTACAAAATCGTTAATCGGGCCCTGGTTCAATGATAGGTGAAGTTATAGCCTACCATTTGTAGTGATCTTTTTTTAAAAAAAAACCCATGTATCTCTTGACATGTTTGTATATTATTTATTTATTTTACTTTTTAAACTTTATTGAAGTTGACGTTGCTTTAACTTTTCTTTTTTTCAACAGGTTGAGTCTATTCATAAGTTAACTTATTTCCTTTTTGTTTAATATTACCTCGGGGCTGTCCATTATTTATGTCAACAATTTTTTGGCGATTTTTACCTCCCCCCCCCTCCCCCTTGTCAACAACTTGTCAAACTTCCAGAGATCCCCCCTATAAAATTACGTCAACATTTGATTACCCCCCCCCCCCCCCAAAAAAGGTGGCTTCCAAAATGTTTATGTGGCAAAATTAGTAGGAATATAGTTAAGTTTAATTAAAATACTGAATGTTAAGTGAGTGTGTAACTACAAACGCTGCTTAATTTTCCTATTTATTAAGTAATTATATTAAATTAAAAAAAGTAACATTGTTGACGTCAACTTTTCTTGACCTCCCCCCCCTCCCCCTTGTCAACAATTGTCAAAAATTATCTGACCCCCCCTCCCCCCTATTTTGTTGACGTAATTAATGGACAGCCCCTTCCTATAAACATGTTGTTGTTTTTTTTTACTATTCATACAATCTTGTTATTTTTCTATCCAGGCTAGTAGGATATTGGGTCCTACAATATTCAGTGAAATTATCGTACGGATCATATACTGCAATGAATTACGAAATGAAGAAACTGTTGTTGAAGCTATTTTTAGCGCTGCGAAAGAATGGGAAGATGGATTACAAAAAGAGGCGGCGCCCATGTCGCCAACAGTTCCTACAGTATAAAATCTAAAAAAGATGCCAACAGCGAGTTTATTATGACTATGAAAGTCTCTCTAGTAAATCGAGTGCGAAGTTAAATACGCCAACGGAAACATGTACACAAGCAAATTAGTTATTGGTCATCCAGGGTAACACAATTTCAATATATACGTAATATCTAAAAATGAACTAAGTTTCTTTTAAAATGTTAGACATGCATCTACTATAATGAGATAAACGCATCAACTGACAGAAATTTATCATGGATTTATAGCCTAATCAATTATTTATTCACATCTATTACTATTACTATTTATATTACTATTTATAATTGTGTGTGTGAGAGTGAATGATGTGCTTTGTGAATGTGTCACACATTTTTACTGCAATTGTTATGATGAACATAAAGTCATAGATTACATTATTTATAAAATATATTTATATTAATTTATATAATTTAAGACGATGGGCATTATGTCTATCATAATATTTATTGATGATTACAATATTTTTATACTTAAATAAAAAAAATTATTATTAAGACCTCAAGCTGGCGTTTTTTTAAAATTTTAATCAGTATGTACAATTTCGTCAGTGCAGTCCCAAAGAATTGATTTGCCACTACCAGGTGTATCGAGATGTGGTTGCTTAGCTGGCATTTCTTCGGATGTCTCAATCTCATTCTGTTCAACTTGAATATCACCCATATCACTCTGTGTGACACTGCTGAATGCTAGCAGGACGACTGCCTTGGCTGCTGTCAGTTGTTGTTCCGTGAAGAATCTCTGTTTAAATCGTGGGTCAACCAATGTTGCAACTGCATACAGGGGTTCATGCTCAATGTTGTCAAAACGTTTATTCACAGACTCGAGCAGACCTGACTTCATAGTTTTTACCCCAGCATCATTAACGTCCTTCGTCAACAGGTTTCTCAAAACTGCAACAAGAGTTATTGAAAGTGAAATACGTGCTGCATCACTTCCCGTGTTACCTCTTCAAAAGGTGCCAGAGTTGATACAGCATTTTCAGCAACAGACCATTGATGTGCACTTGGACAGGAAGTACCGTCGACTTCTGAACAGTAAATAATCAGTACACGACGCTATTCACACAGTCGACGTAGCATGTAGAACGTTGAATTCCATCGAGTGCTTACATCCTGTATCGATTGGTGATCTGGTAAACCGAGTTCAGCCTGTAGCTCCTTTAGTGGCAGACGACGAATATTTAAAGTGGCCAACCAGCTTCTAGCCAATACTAATTATGACTTGACACTGCTCGTTGACTAAGCAAGCCATCGTGAACATTTAGCTGTACAGTATGTGCAAAGCACCCAAGGCTTGGGAGAACAAAATAAACAGTTAACAGCCATAGGAATGTGTTTTGTGTTCACTGGGCGATAATAGGAGAACAATATATACAGTAAAGTAAGACAGAAATCCGGCTGAAAATCCGGCCAAAATCTGAAAATTTGGCCGGAGCCGGAGCCGAATTCCGGTACAGCCCTAATTAAAATATAGGTGTATGCTTTTAGTGAATTGCATTTTTTCTTAAATTAAAAGTTTAACAAGATCTGTCTTTCATTTTTACTTTCACAAAAAGAAATTAAACTCTGGGGAAAATGAAAGTATTTTTTGTATCACAATTCATTACTAATACAAATATATTGTTGTGATGTATATAAACAATACATTTTATCATTATATACTGAAATAGAAACACTGTATAAGGTAATTTCTACTTATCCTATGATCTCCCATGGTGCCTCCATGGCCATTACACTATCGGCTATGGTGGGGATGAAAGAAGGGGCACCATTAAATCTTCCCATGAGTGGTTTACACACTTCACACCTACCCTATTAAGGAGTGGTTCTAAAGCTTGAAGCTTCATTAAGACTCACTAAGCACTCTTTTCTTACAACTCTAAGAAAAACTCAATCATCAACTGTTTGCATAGATTATTCTTCTTTAGTCTGCAGACTATCATTTATCGTTTGCTTTGTAATCAAGAAATCAACATGGTTGCATTAACCATTCAAAAAATATTTAGCACTTAGATCAGAGCTAGGGTTCCCACCCGTCACGCATTTTGCGTGATTGTCCCGTTTTTTTTGAAAATGTATACGCATTCCGCAAACACCTCATGCGTGACGCGTTTTGTCCCGCATTTCACTTACAAGTCACAATTCTGTCAAAAATCGTTGTTATATTATATTTAGTAAGAAAATAATAACCTTCTGACCTCTGCCAAATAATTGTGAATACAAAATTGTGATTGATTATACTACTGGCCTCTAACGAATATGATGTAATTGATTTTTAAATTAAAGTTTACTTGTCATTTTCTAAATGATTTCGTTGTCTAACTTCACTTTATTTTATACCTATTCTTCCGGCTCAACTTTTCCGTCTGAAAAATGGACAAGTTTTTATGTCAATTATGATGTGTCTTGCAGTGAATTTTATTCTGTAGCACTGAAGGACAAGTCACTTTTGCAGGCGGCAAAAAAATGATAACAAATATGTTTGGAAGAAAAAATTTAATGCAACAGTTTAGATTGGTATTTGGTAGTAACTCTTCTAGACTCCAGTTGTTGGGAGGGAATATACACGTTGAGAATTTACATGTTAAGAATTTACATTATTAGTTTCATTTTTTTTTCACTATTAATGATTATTACATTTTTTTTACTTAAATTTCAATAAAGATAACAATTTAATGGTCATAAATAAAATAAATTTATAACTATTATATTAACTTAACTGAAGTTACTGTACATACTGAAGAATTTGAATATTTATAAATTACAATTTACAAATGTAATACCACACAGTAGCTGAGTAACAAGATTTTATTTTTATCAACAGATTTTTATTTAATTACACAAACACTGTCAAACACAATTTTATTTTTACATAATGATTTAATCATTTAAACAAGATTTAAACAAAAGCACACATTTTTAATAAGTTCGTGTTAATGAATTTTTAAGTAAACATATAGCTAAAATGTAGTATTTCAAATTGTTAAAAATCAAAATTGTTCTACATTTTGAACCCGAACCCCCCCCCCTTGGTGTCCCGGCAAACCAACACTTGGTGTCCCGCAAACCAACTTTTCAAAGGTGGCTACCCTAATCAAAGCAACAGCTTGCGATTGTTGCCCCTGTTGCCCCGTTTCCTTTTCGGCCTCCCTTCCTAGATTTGTTGGTACCTTGTGCAGCCACACAATCTGCAACACCTTTCCCCACTGTACTGACTAGGATCCAGGCCCGTAGCCAGGTCAAAGTCAGTAGGGGGGCACCGATACCCAGCAAGGGGGGGGCTCTTTACTTTTTCTTTATTTGTTCCTCTTTTCTTCTTTTTTTAAGCGGGGGGGGGCACTCCACACCTAGCGGGGGGGGGGGCGGCAAGGCCCCCCAGTGCCCTCCCTTGGCTACGGGTCTGCTAGGATCCCAAACACAACTCTCTGAACCGTTTTTTTTTTTAATGGATGTGTAAACTAGGTCAAGGAATGGGGAATATTTCTTTAATTATATGAGTTTATTTTTTTGTATTTACAATGTATTGATTTCCTTTTGTATTGAATGTTAAGGGGGCTTCACCAGGCAATGTGTATCATTACCACAATGTATTGTGTGTTAAGGGGGCACCACGGGGGCTTCACCAGACAATGTGTATCATTACCACAACTCAAATGTACCCAGCAGACGTTATAGCATAAATAAGGCATTGTTTTTAAATTTGATTATCTTTTGATGGAGGGTACACAATACTTGTTAAATTATGTCCACCCCCATAATACACCGAACATCTGAACTACGGTAGTACAAACGTTTGTTTCAATTTTCTTTTTTTGTTTATGATGTATTTGTTCTAATGGTTTTTAGATAAATCAGGCAAAAAAAAAAAACAACAACGTTAAAGAACTTATATGTGCTAGTGAATCAGAGGCGGGCTAAGGGTGGGTGGGGGGGGGCGAAAAAGATAATACTGGAACCTTTAAATTTAGGGATACAGGATATGAAGTTGGGTTTATGGGTGACAAGTATGGCGTTGCAGATCACTCAAAATTTGGGGGCCAAAAGACACAAAGGCATTGCAGATGTGCCGTTAAATTCGCTCTTGTATAAATACCTAGTAATTATCATATTCAACATTTTTGTGTAAATCATTGGCCTACTTAAGAGGGAAGCGCTTCGCCTCGGACAACATTTTTCTGCTACACAGGGGGGGGGGGGGGGGGACACCTGCCGTCATGTATAACCCCACTTAATGAATCTATCTTTTACATTACATATTGTTGTGCTGTAAAGTTTACATTTCACATATAGAAATACATTAATATGTTCCATATAGTCACAGATCTGTGGTCGTGCTGTGTAGAGAGCTCGACTGTCGACCGGTGAGTCCTGGGTTCAAAATTCATTGAGAACCTTGTGATTTTTTTCAGGTCCTGGTGTTAGCCCCCGTCCACCCATTTTTAAGTTGGGTGAGTACATTATAACTTTATATGCCGAGGTTATTGAAACAGATGAATTCTGCATTTCATCTGCCTCGTTGAGCCCTTTATTTTTTTTTATATAGTCACAGTCCATGTCTAAATCCGTAATGCTTTCATTATAAGATTACACGCATTAAAAGTGGGGTTTTGTCCTAGGGGTTATTTTGTTATTTTTCTTGAGGTTTTTGTCCCAATACCGCGTGATACACATTCTTGAGTAATCAAAACATAAAAGAACATATAAAAACCCATAATCACTCTAAGCCTCTAACCGTTCCTGTCAGAAATGTATAGGTTGAAAATTATTTATTCTTTATGTACTTAATAATTGAATTGGGAAAATAAAAGGGAGGGTGGGGGATTTGTCCCACCCACTGTTCTACCAGACAACACTTGCAGCGATGGTGGTGGTGGGAATTATCTCCCCCTTATTTCTTTAGATGTAAGTTGTGACACCTGGGTTAAAATAAAAACGGCTGGACCTGGACAATGGTGTGATCACGTCCATCTAAAACTGAATAGGTCAAGGTGGTCTTGGTGTGATATGTCGAGCAGTGGACTTACCTGGGCGCAACCTTAATCAATCCCTTCATTGTTCTCCTGCAATGTGTTACACTTTACGTTCTTTAAGTGTGAACAAAAATGACAGGTCGACAGACATTATCTTATCAAAGTCTGTCATCAATAGTAACACCCAACTACATTGTATTCTGACAGTGTCCACAGTCACCAGATGGCGTTATTCATATCTAAACATCTAAGAGAGGTGTTAGGACCTTCAAACAAGAATTTTAAAACCCCTTTTCATTGTATTATCTAATCTTTATCAAATGTTTTCCCAGAGTTATGTTCTTTTTGTTTTTTGTTTGTTTACTTATAGCTGGGAATGGCTTACAACAAATTTATTTCATGACGTCGTATTGGTCGCGTTCACAGTTTTTTTTCAGTTTTAGTTCAGACAGACATGGAGTTAGTTAGAAGGAGAAAGTTATGCAGAAATATGATGAGTGTCAAGCCAAAGAAAAAACTTCTTATAGAAAACAAAACTGATGGAAATTATACGGTAAGTGTCAATTAATTGTTCAATGAATTTTATGACCATATATTCATATAGGTAAAACATAAGGTGCTTTAAATAATCGGAAGTTGATGAGAATGGAATCACAAACAAATATAGTTCACAATTATGGATATGATTGCCTCCCCCCCCCCACCCCCTGTCTACCTGGTAGTCCTGTTATCGTTTCCGCGAACTACTTAACTCATAATTATTTATTTTCCAGCTTCTTCTTCTTCCTTTGGCTCCACATCCCATTTAGGGCCCTGGCCTGCCATACTACTCCTCTCCACTCTTACCAATCCATGGTCTTCTTCCTCCACTCCCTCACTCCTATGGCTTTAAGGTCTCTCTCTCCACTTCCTCCAACCATCTGCTTCTTGGTCTTTCTTTAGGCTTTTTCTCATTGGGTATTGCCTTATTTAGTGGCCGAGTGGTGTAGAATAGATATTCGACTGTCGACCTGAGAGCCCTGGGTTCGATCCTCGGTGATGCCCATGGAATTTTTCCAGATGAAATTTGGTACACAGTCGTCCCATAAGTACACCCAGCTTTAAATGGGTACCTGACTTAAGTTGGGGAAGTAAAGGCGGCTGGGCGTTGTGCTAACCACACAATCCCTTTATATTCCGAGGTTACAGAAACAGATGAATTCTACACTTCATAAGGCCTGTCAGTGCTAAGGGAACTTTACTTTTATTGCCTTATTTATTTCTTTTGTTGTTTTCCATTCTTTCTATGTACCTACCCACCTCAATCTATTTTGATTTTAGCTGTTATATTTGGTTCTTCGTATAGTTCGTACAGTTCTGAATCGGTTCTACTCCCTCCACTCGTTATCGTCCTTTACTGGCCCATATATTTTTTTTTTTAAAATTGTCCTTACCCAAGTGTTTAGCCTATTTTCTGCTTGTTTGCTGATAGTCAATATTTTACTATCATATGTTACTGCTGGTATGATCATTGTCTTGTATATGGCTTTCTTAAGTTTTCTGGAGATCTGTCTGTTTTAAAGTATTTTATGCATTTTATGATATATTTTGTTCCCTACTTCTAGTCTGTTTTTTTTTATTTCTATCATTATATTATTTTTCTCACTTATGGTTGATCCCAGGTATTTAAAGTTTTCTACTCTTTTAAATGCTCTATCACTGATTTTGAATGATTTTTCTTTTCCTTCTTTTTCATTTCTTTGTAATAACATGTATTGAGTCTTTGATTCGTTTACTGTTAAACCTGCTTTCTGAGCTGCTGTTTCTAATAATATTGCTTATTTCTTCTATGGTTGGTTCTTCTATTTCTGCACCATCGTCCTCTGCAATGTTTGGTACATCTCTTTGGCTGTCATCGGTGCTCGATTTATAAAAAAAAAAACACGTGCCGCGGATGAAAAAAAAATTCTTTAGAGCCGGAGATAAATGTTATTGGTTTCATCCCAAGCGGGTATATATTTGCTACAGCAGATCCGGGGAAGACAGTTCTCAGTGCCGGGGTCATCCCCGGCGGTAAATCGAGCCCTGACTGTCAGTATTTATTCGATATATTATGGCCACCTTTCTAGAACCATTTCATTTTCTAGTTTTCCTTTTTGCCATTATTGTTTTTTTTTTCTTTCTGCATGTTTTAGTAGCTTTCTTTCTAGCCTCAGTGTTTGCGTGATTTGACTTTCTGGTTGCTTTTTGTAGCATTATCATCCTCAATTAGTTTCGTTCTTCCACTTCTTTTTTGCATTCATCGTCATACCATTCAGCTCTTTTCTTCTTGTGCTTGTGTACTATGACACTTTCCGTTGTGTTTTTTATAGTTTGTTTAATCTTATCCCAGTGGCTTTTGAGATTTTTAGTATTATCTATTGTTAGTGTTTCTAGTTTTTAATTGCTTGTGCATACTTTTTTTTTTGTTTGTGGCTCTTTTATTAGTTTTTCACAGTCAAATCAGTTTGTTATCTTTTCTTTTGTGTTTTGAAAAATACTTATTTTTTTATGATACTTTATTTTGACTAACATGTGGTCTGTGTCGGTATATGCTCTTCTGAAGCTTCTGACATCTTGAATATCTGAACCATGTCGTCTGTCTATTACCACATGATCTATTTAACTTCTTGTAACCCTATCTGGTGATCTCCGTGTTTCTTTGTGTATTCTTTTGTGTGCAAACTAAGTGCTACTAGTGGCCATGCCTTTGCCAGATGCGAAATCGATTTGACGTGTTCCATTATGTTTGCTTTCTTCGTGTCGGCTGCAGCTTCCAATGGTCGGTCTATATATTTCTTTTTTTTTTCTTTGCCAATCTTAGCTTTAAAATATCCTAACACCTATTTAATATCATCTCTAGGTGCTTCTTCATACATCCTTTCTAGGGCATCATAAAATTTCTCTTTGGTATTACCTTCTTAATCTTCAATGGATGCATGGGCATATATTTGGGCCATATTGAACATTTAGCCACGTATCCTGAGGCTCAGGCCTGTAGCCAGGTCAAAGTAAGCAGGGGGGTACCAATACCCAGCAAGGGGGCAGTTTTTCTCATTTTAGTTACTTTTTCTTTATTTTTTCCTCTTTTTCTTTTTTAAGCGGGGGGGGGGGGTACTCCACACCTAGCGGGGGGGGAGGGCCCCCATTGGCTACGGGGCTGCTGAGGCTGCACAATATTTCGTTAGCTGTTTCAAGCCAATTTTTTGACTGAGGATGTTTTTCCTGACTGCAAATCCTGTTCCTATTGTATTTGTGGTGTTCCCACTATAAAAGATGGTAAACTCTGTTGTTTTTTTGTTTGTCTGACTTTTTTCCATCTGATTTTTTGGAGTGCTGCTTTTTTATAGCATTTTTGAAAAAAAATGCTCTATTGTCCCCGTTTTGTCTGTCTGTCTGTCTGTCTGTCTGTCTGTCTGTCATCACCCTAGATGTATATATCATTTTGTAGGTCTTGGCCTGCCAAGAAATGACTTTTTCCATTTCGCGATCTGACCTCTCAGGGCCGTAAAAGGGGCCTTATAAAGTACCGTTTTTTACTATATAAGCTATATTAATAATGGAGCGCCCTATATCTCAGCAACCATAAGTCCTAGACCCATGATGTATATATCATTTTGTAGGTCTTGGCCTGCCATGTGTACATCAAAAGTTCATTTCGCGATAGGACCTCTGAGGGCCGGGATTCAGGGCTCCTAAGGGGCTTATATATTATATATAGATTATAAGCTAAACAAAGGGGCGAAATCATTATTTATTTTTGTAACAGTTATTCAACATGACTTACTTCCCTTACTTTTTATAAAACCCATAATCAATGACAACTTTGCAGCACAGCTCAATCAACAAAAAGTCATCATTTGTTGGGACTTAAATCAAGATTTCAAAGAGCCCGGGGCAGAAATTGAAAATTTCTTCGAAACAAACTTCAACATTCAACTACTTTCACCAAGATTGGCAACAACAATTTATCAAACAACAATTGACGGGGTTTTCGGACGATTAAATAACTACAATTTAGAATGTTTCAATTATGAGTCCTATTTCAGTGACCACAAACCACTTGTAGTTAGATTTAAGAGAAAATTTTTTTTTCAAATATAATGAAACGTCTTTTTAATATCTTTTTTTCAGATATATGCATTACACAATTGAATTTATAAACATTTCCAAAATTGACAAATATTTACTGAAATATAGCATACGCACTGATACATACACGAAAATGCGCTAACACGTCCTGTGTCCAGTATGGAACAGGCTTAAATTGCTTGTTTTATTTTATACTTTCTAAGCTGTGCAGTGAGGCGGGTTTGGGTGCCTGATCTGTAGAGGCTTAATACATTCCAAGTCGCTATCCAGTAATCATGTCCGTGTTTTTGCAAAGGTCGGTTTCCATTTAAATCAGTCCGGTTTTTTAATCGTTGTTTGGCTTTCGTAATTTACTTTTTTTTTTTACATGACTGGGTAGTTAGCCCTGTGCACAACCACTAAGGTGTTGCCTCTCACAGCCCTTTGTGGGTAGCTGTCTTTGTTGAAGGTTATGTCTCTTAGCCTTTGTGGATCATTCCACTAACAAAAGGCAGTAGTTGCCTGCTTTGGTCCGCCCTGAGAATTTTATTTTATCGGCTATAACCATATCTGGCGAGCTTTCCCCTATCCGCCACCTGGGGAGGCGCCCGATTTGGGGTTTGGCCTCTCCACACGGGTTTTATTTTCCAGCGCACTACTTTTTATATATCTGCTTATTTGCGTAAATATTTTATATCTATCTATTTATCTATCTATCTATCTATCTATCTATGCATATATACTTATATACTTATATACTTATATACTTATATACTTATATACTTGTATACTTGTATACTTGTATACTTGTATACTTGTATACTTATGTACTTATATACTTATATACTTATATACTTGTATACTTATATACTTGTATACTTGTATACTTATATACTTATATACTTATATACTTATATACTTATATACTTATATACTTATATACTTATATACTTATATACTTATATACTTATATACTTATATACTTATATACTTATGTACTTATGTACTTATGTACTTATATACTTATATACTTATATACTTATATACTTATATACTTATATACTTATATACTTATATACTTATACTTATATGCATACAAGCAAAACCAATGTTTAAGTTTCTCATTATTTTTCCGCGCAGCGCTGAAATCACTAGGTCGAAAGTTCATCTTTCAATGAATTGTGTTTGGTTTAAGACGTGTTTAGTGTGTGTAATATTTATTTTAATACAAAACTGTTGAAATTGTTTTATATTTCATATGAGTTATACATTTATTATTTATGCAAATATTTCCAGGAAACAAGACCCCATACGTGTACTAATGATACAAGTAAAGGTCATCCTTATGAAGACAGGATACATTTTACTCATGTTTTGGCCGATACCATGAAACCAGCTAATTATGTCACAGGCACACTATTTCATGAATTGTCTATTTTTTCCGCCTTTCCTGGTTTAACACCAACTGCAAGACACTTACTTCAGAGGTATAAAGCCATCTTTGATGTCTTTCGAACAATTGGCATGGAAGTCCACTATGCAGAAAAGATAACAAATGCCATGGATCAAAATCCCCATTACATGTCCACGTTTATTGAAACTGGAATAGTTGTCATGGCTTCATGCGGGAATTACAGAAGGCATTTAGATGAACTGATTGACAAAGCCAATGAACACATTCGTCTCAGTCAAAGTACATTGGAGAGGAGGATTCATCAAAAAAAGCTTCGAATTTTTCTAGCTCTTAAGAAAGTTGGAATATGTCTTCAAGCTTTTGTTCGACCAAACTAGCTACAAATTTGATCGTATCATTTCATTTGCTTTTTATTAGATTAGATGTTCCAGTATTAAAGTATTAGTAATAAGTAAAAAGAATTTGTATTCTTACAGTATTTCGTTGTTTTATATTAGCTTGAATTACATAATATTTGTAAAACCGAGTTAACTGTTACGCACACACTATTTTTAAAACAAAAAAATGATAAAAGCACATTCATTAACAACCTACCTTTCATGCAACCCCCCACCCTTATCTTGCTTTCTTGCCCACACGTATCCGTCCTCGGCCATTTGTTCAAGATAACCGTGTTCCGACATACTACCCCCTCCATCCATCCTACAAAATTACGAAAGCCAGACAACAAAAAGTTACACGTTTGAGAGCTCAAAACCTCCTCCACAGGCAACCAAAAATTACATGTTTGAGAGCTCACACCCTCTTCCATAGACAAACAAAAATCATACGTTTGAGAGCTCACATACTCTTCCACTGACAACCAAAAATCACACGTTTGAGTGCTCACACTTTGCTTCCGTGGACGTCCCTTCTTCTTGTAGAAATAGATACAAACAAAAAAGTGTAGAAATAACTTCAGAATAAAAGCATTCCTCTTAAACACAAAGCCCATCATAAACGTACATTTAAAGTTAACACTATATTACGGTAAATCTGTTTAATACTTCTAATAATTCATATTAAAGGAATAGTACTTATAGTCAGGTACTCATTTAAAAATGGGTGGAGTTGGTGACTTCAAGGAGGTTGAAAACATGGAGACGGCATGACGTCAATAGGCTGAAACCAGTGGGCGTTGCCTATCGCCGCTATGTTCGACAGAATGTACCACAATGAAACAGAATATACCACAATGTCTCACAATGTACTATACAATGTAACAGAATATCCCACGATTTCAACAACGTTTCACAATGTAACAGAATGTACCACAATGTATCAGAATGCCCCACAATGTCTCACAATGCACCACAATGTACCACATAATCCACAATGTATCAGAATGTCCCACAATGTCTCACAATGCACCACAATGTACCACATAATCCACAATGTACTACAATGTAACACAATATCCCACGATTTCAACAACGTTTCACAATGTAACAGAATGTACCACAATGTATCAGAATGTCCCACAATGTCTCACAATGCACCACAATGTACCACATAATCCACAATGTACTACAATGTAACACAATATCCCCACGATTTCAACAACGTTTCACAGTGTACATAGATATTGATACGGTGCAATGCAAAGACATAGGCTACATAGCTGGTTTACGTGAATCGCCAAATGGCAGGCTCATGTTTGATTCTTGTCGTAAAACAGGTTTTATTGGCTTTTTAAATGTGCATCCAGGCCCACCGACAGAAATTTCGGGCCTCTGGGCAGGGCTGCCACGCCCCCCCCCCATCGTGCTGATAATAATATTTTCAAAAGTTGATTGGCCAGCTCTGTCTGGGCCCCTAAAACTCACCGGGCCCCTGGGAATTTCCCCCCCCCCATGTCCCTCTCTCAGCGGGTCTTTGTGTATCGGTAGTTTGTTGCTATCGTTTGATTTACTGATTGCTTCGAAACGCTTCGAAAGGCAATATTGACAGGATTGTTTTTAGTCTAGTTTACGCTGCTTAGTGCTAGCCATTTTTCATTGTTTGATCAAATGCTTTGCTATAAACATCAAAGTATAAATACAAAATATTATGTATTATGTAAAAATACAATTTTTTCCCTGGTTTAATTTCGATATAGCGTATAATATAAGCTTTATAGGCCTCTATCAGCTGATCGTATAAATAGCTTTACATAGACTACAGCGCTTTGTAATTGACACACTAGAATAACTAGTCCACTAGAAATTAACTAGGGCCTTAGCAGACTTTAGAAAAAAAGTGATGACAAAATACAAAGCTCATTGGAGTCGTTTCTAGAATGAGAAAACTGGTATCGTAATGAAAGCTGGTGGAATGTTTTGAGTCGAATATGGCGGCGATAGGCTACGCCCACTGGATTTAGCCGCTTGTTACCATCTGATAGCAGACGCTGTCTCCATGTATTCAACCTCCTTGGGTGACTTACACCAGGACCTGAAAAAAAAACCCAAGGTTCTTATTGAGTTTCGAACCCAGGTTTCTCCGGTTGACAGTCGAGTGCTGTTTTATTTAGGACATAATTGGATTTTTCCTATTTTTGAATTATGAATCACTTGTAACAAAATCATTGAAATAAATCAAAAGGTCATTATCCTTTTTTGATCAAGGCTAGAATTTAACAGTTAAATGTATCCCTTTGTATATCTAAGTATCATTATACTAGCCGTAACCTGCTAAACCTTTGCATGCATATTTACGTTACTTTAAAAAACAATTGTTAAACAGCAAAAAAACACGTTATTGATATTGTAATCACCTTGACGACTTTGTAGCTCATAAACGTAGTATAACGATTAAATATAATCTATTACTGTTAAATCTTTTTTTTAACAAATATATACATTTATGGCAATCCTATTGTTAAAGAATGATGATACACTGGCACGCCGAGAGGGGGGGCAGGGGGGTGGTCATTGCCAGGGGGCCCGCATCTGTAAGGGGGCCCGGCCGCCCAGACCATGTCAATTTTTTCAAGACTTATTGTTTATCAAGGGGCCCGCAATGTTGTCCTGCCCTGGGGCCCGTGTTGGCTCTCGGCGCCCCTGCTACTAACCATGAGATTTAAGAAGTACTAATTTTGAGATATGAGCAGATACCCAGAAAAGGAGGAGGGGGCTGTTTTTATGTAAAGCCTTAGGACTCCATCAGCGTCTGGATCTTTTCACTAATTATTGAAAAAATACACACAGAGATGTTCTTTTGCATTGGAAAGGGGGTAGGTAAAAGTACAATATTATAACATTTCATAAGAATTCGCCCTGGAAAGGGTGGGGGATGGCATATATAGTGGGGCACTCGCCTGGTTTGCCTACTCAAAAGAACGGCATTGTACATTAGAGTACTGATATTTACGTTGAAAATGTGTAGATTCTTTTTTAGAAGGTTGAAAAATAATGCGGTTTACATTTGATTTTTTTTATATATTTAAAATGTAAACAAAAAATTATCGTGGCAGATTAAAAATAATCAGAATTTTAATAAAAACACATTGAAAACATAAATAATTTAGTGCACTGTACTACAATTAGCGGTCAAGACAACCTAGGTAACATTTCGTAGTTACACATATATTATTATGTAGGTCAGTGAATGAACTACGAATAAATTTGTAGTCAACTACCAATAACGTTCCAGACTATTTGTAGCAGACTACAAATTAGCCAACTACAAGATAAGACGGTACATTTAGAAAAACTAATGACAAAAATTATTTAAACCAATTTTATGTTGGGGGAATAGCTACTCTTGGGCCCCTCCAGCCCTTTATCTTGTATCGCTACGAGAATGACATAATTATTAATATAGGCTATATTAGAAAAAACGGTGCCTTCAGAGACACTGATGCCCAGCACTTAATAGGCATGACAGTAATTAATGAATCCAATTTTATGTTAGTTGGATAGATGTCATTGAAGATTCTTGGGTCTTTTATTTTCTATCTTTATGTTTAAGGTGTAGAATGGGGCCCTGAAAATTACATAATTATTATATAGGCTATATTAGAAAAAAAATATTATTTTCAGAAACGCTGATGCCCAGCCCTCAAAGGGCATGACCTAAATTAATCAAACCTATTATATTAGCCTCCCACCAGTTTCACCATCATTGGCCTCTCTGTTACGACCACCTCAGTATGGTATGAAGTATGAGCCTATTAGACGAATGTCATCTCTATTACCTTTCATCCATACTCGCAGTGGCGCAACCAGCAAAAAATGCTGGGGGGGGGGGCTCACATATAGAAAAAAATGCTTGGGAAGGGTTCTCACATATAGAAAAAAGACAATTTGACAGTCTTTTTAGTAACTTTATATAGTAAAATTTGTATTGGTGATTTGGTCGGGGGGGGGCTCAAGCCTCCCTGCCCCCCCCCCTTGGTTGCGCCACTGCATACTCGTACAATTGTCTTAGCTAATTACTCATGGCCAGCTAGCCCGCCCTTTGGGAGGTGTGAAATGGAGAAAGGGTGATGGACTGATGGTGGAATGGACCTTCGGATAAGGTAGACTAAGTAAGATTTCTTTCGAGTCTAGCAATTCGTTTGTTGTCGGTCGGTATCTTAACAGGAATTTCACTTTTTGATGTGAAAGTTCTTAGATCTGTTGACCAGCGCTCGAGTGGTCGAACTGCCTGGGCAGAAGAGATAGCGTCTAAACGTTTGAGAGCTCACACATTGTTTCCTTGGACGCCCCTTCTTTTCGAAGACAGATATACAAACAAAAAAAGTGTAGAAGTCATTTCTAATTTTAAGTTGGCACTTTGCATCCATGGCTGAACTCTTCAAATAAAAAGAGCAGTTAAGTGCTTCTACTTAAATTCTTAACTAGGCATAGACAACTGCAGGAATTATGAATGTTTATGTTTGCTGGGCTTTAATATATTTATACTAGTCGAAGTCAAAATAAAATATAACTTAAATGTGATCATGAAATATTTGATACCTTGTAATTGTTTACGACAGTCCGCCCACGACATTTAAATAAAATACCCTGATGCACAGCCACAAGTCTTACTCTTACTCTAGTCTTAGTTATGAGTCAGTGTGTAATCTTGAGACTTGACTTTCTTTATATTTCTGGGTAATATGAATTTCGTATCTTGCATTTACTGATTTTTTATGCAGTACAGTGACTTCATAGTATTTTACAACCAATATAGGTTAATATCACAATATACCGACCAAAACTATTATGATACCAGGAAGAAATATCTTGGAAACAATAGTTTAATAAGTTCTTATCCTCAACTTGGAACTAAACTACTGACTTAACTAGTGGTTTAATTTGTGTGTTCTTTAAAAGTAAATTGCTATGAGTTATTTATAAAATGGAAATAAGTGTTATTAATTAGATATTTAAAATATTAAATCACACTTTCCAAATCAACATAATGTTAGATTAAATGAATAATCTGTGTGTAAATAATCAATATTAACCATAAAAATGTCAGATCTCTACACCAATTAGCTATCCATCCCCACAGAGATGCAACATTTATGTATATTTAAAAAAAATAATTGAAAGCTCCAGTACATTTGCTGTTAGTTCCATGCTTTGTCCTCAGACCTTTACATTTGTAAACTTGATTATTCTTTTTGAGTATATTTAAATTACATTACGTATAAGTTACTATAAGTTAATTTTTTTGTTTCAGAAAGACTTTTTACTGTGTATAATCATGTATAATAAAGAAAAACGCCCAAGAACAGAATCGACACCAATGGATTTGATCACTTATATGAACCATTCTAACAATTTATTAAATGGGATCCAACAACAATTTGTTGGTGAATTAAGAAGTTATGGTCTATGTGAAGATTATATTCATCTGTTGGAAGGTAATATTTAATTGTCTATTCACAAACTATAATTTACAGTTTGTGAATAGACAATTTTATAGTATAAGAACATCTTTCTTTAAAATTATGTTTCAGTTACTCAATTATCAAACATAAAAGGATGTAATTATTAATAATTATTAGTAGGGAGCGACCGATATGCCTTTTTACTGATAGTCCGATACTGATATTTTCCCCCAGCATTTTTACCGATACCTTCTTTTTAGGGGCTGTATATTATTTATGTCAACAAATTTTTGGCGAAACTTACCTCCCCCCCCCCCCTATAAAATTACGTCCACATTTGATCCCCCCCCCCCCCCCCCAAAAAGGTGGCTTCCAAAATGTTTATGTGGCAAAATTAGTAGGAATATAGTTAGTTTAATTAAAATACTGAATGTTAAGCGAGTGTGTAACACAGAACTACAAACGCTGCTTAATTTTCCTATTTATTAAGTAATTATATTAAATTAAAAAAAGTAACATTGTTGACGTCAGCCTTTCTTGACCTCCCCCCCTCCCCCTTGTCAACAATTGTCAAAAATTTTCTGACCCTCCCCTCCCCCCTGTTTTGTTGACATAATTAGTGGACAGCCTCTTAATCAACAACAATGCCAAACACGTGTTATTCTCGTGGTGTATGACGTATTTCAACCCAAGTTCACATATTTTGTAACACTTCGCCCACGCGTGTCTTGTTTACCCCCCCGCCCAGATACCGGTATTTTTTAAAATCATCAATAATGCCAAACACGTGTTTCTCTCGTGACACAGCTAATGACGTATGTCAACCCATGCTCACCCCTTCCCTGTCATATTTCGTGACACTTCGCCCACACCTAAGTCTTGTTCCCCCCCCCCCCCCAACTTTCCATCCCAACCAAAAATAGGCACAGATGTTCACTAATTGTATCATTCAAGGTCATACATTAGAATTAAGAAATGCCAATCCTATTGTTTCAAGGTCATATCTGTGATGGATAAGTGACAATTTCTGTGTACGGGTTTTTTTTTTCCTTTTTTTTTAAATCTTGTTTGATCTGGTTATAGAATTGGGTTATTTACTGATTTTTTTTTCTGCAACTCTGTTGTGAAAAAAAAAACAATGTATCGGCAGCCAAAAAACGGCCGGTCCGACAGTTAACCCACAGTGCCAATATCGGTTCGACTATCGGTCGCTCCCTACAACAATCGGCCGATCCGATATTAACCGATAGTGCCAATATTGGTCCGATACCGATCCGATTATCGGTCGCTCCCTAATTATTAGCCAAGTATTTACAAAATGTTACAAAAAAAAACTTTCTTTATGTGCATAGACTAAATTGGAATAAATACAAAGAAGCTTTAAACCTGTTATAAATGAAATCATGTTTTTTCTTAGAATAATTATGAGCTTTTTAAAATGCATATTCTCATTTACACTTAAAGTATGATTATACAGATTTTCTACTAAACAATATTAGAATTACATGTATGAATTTTAGTTTTTTATTAATTAAATAACTTCTCCTTTTATTCATCTAACCTATTATTCTTAAACAGCAAAACACATTGAAGAGTTAAATCATTTGACTGTTGATTCACTCATGAATATGGGAGTTAGGTAAGTTTTATGTTTGTATTTGTTCTTTTGCATTTTCCCTTAATAAGACCAAATAATGACCTTTTCTAACTTTTGACACCATGTAAAGTGCCTATCTAGCATGGTCAAAAATGGTATCATCTAAATTTTAAAATGTGTAGATTCTATCACGACTAGGACACATTAAACTAAATAGCAAGGAAGGCTTTGGACTTATCATCCATGCCATCAGGAGAGCATTTTTGGGTTTTGATGTAATATTTTGTCTCATGTGAATAATAGAATAGAATAATATTTTGGCATGTGCCAAAAATGGCTAATATAACTAAAAAAATATATATATTAAATTATTTAGTGTTGGATCGCCATATTTATTACTTCCAGTATACTTTTCTAAATTTAGATTTCAATAGAGTTAGGGTAGTTGTATTGAGTCCAAAATGTTTAGTTGTATTAAGTCCAAAATGTTTTGATGTTATAAAAGATGCAACTGCCATCCATGTTTTATTTATAATTTCTACTATTATTATTATTTGAATAGAAGGGATTAACCAAATCAGGCTAAGTTTGAAAAGAGTACAACTAAAAAAAACTGCACAAAGTCACACCATTGAGGACTGGTATTATATTCATGATGTTATTATCTCCTATTATTTTATCCCATTATGAACATTTCTAAAAAAGTAATTAACCTTGGAATTCTATTATATGTCAAATTTACGGACTTGAAAATTATTAAAATAGTGTATCATCAAAGAGTATAAATGTGTTTTCGTAATTTTTCATCTTTCTAACTGAATGGGAATTTGTCAGAAATTGGAGTAAAAGCTTACAAAAAATGTAGATATTTTTAGTAAGCCATCTTTAACCATTCTGTAATGTTGATATCTTATTTTGGGTTGCTTAATTTTAATTTTTTTTTTCCAGATCTTTCCATGACTGCATAGAAATTATAAAATGCCTTAAGTCTTTGGGTATCATGGACACACAAAGTGAAAAATTCTCAAAGGTATTAGTCTTGGAATATTTGACTTAGGAAATGGACTATTTTTGGTATTTTGTTTGTAACAACTTGACACTTATCCATGCTAGCAGACTCACAAGATAGCAATACAGAACATTTGAGACCACATCTCATGACTTAAAAGCTAATTCAAGTCTAATAAAGATATTCTGTCTGATTGTCATACATTTTTCAGTACATTAATTATATACTCTAGGGCGAAAAGGAAAAAATTTACTGCATGTTAAGTTTATTATCCCACTGCACTTAAATTACTTTCATAATAATAGACTACCCGTGATAAACACATACATGTACCTATACATATATACATTTATTACTCAAGCTTAGATGTTATAATTTTAAAACTTGCTCTCACTTTCTTGTAACCTCTTCAGCAAAAACTTTCCATTCAACACTGGTTACATTTAGTAACCTTTGATTTAGGATTTGTCGGTTTCTAAAAACCGGTGATGAAAAAAACGGTTTTTTGATGAATCTCGAAGCATTTGACAACCGGTTTTTTGGGCTTTAAAAGCCGGTTTTAGCCTAGAACTTAAAAATTAGCTAAAATATTATTACATTCCACTAAATTACAGAGTAATCTACAAAACTGTGACTTTCCAGTGAATTCCCTCGTCAGTCCTACCCTTGTAGATTGTTAGAAATTTTCACAGGTGATTTGGGCATTAAGGGGAAGGGGGGGGGTAGAGAGATTTATTGCATCCGTTTCCTCGACCTGGAAAGATGGCTAAACTCAAGTTGTTTATTAATTCAACAGAACAACCGAAGATTTTTTAGCACACGAATTTGACTTGCGGAAAGTATATGATTTCAAAGCGGAAAGGAAGCGGGGGGATAATGGCTATCTCCTGAGCTCATTACTAAACAATAGAGAGAGTGAGACTATTTTTTGCAAGTTGACTAAATTTATGTTCGTCATCCGACACCTCCACCACAGCCATCCCCTCTAACCTAAACAAGACATTCACTTGGCAGGAACGTCGCACAGCCGCTGTAACTAATACATCTCAGGGATGAGGAGGGTATTAGGTTGGGAGGTAGATAAATATATGAAGGGATGGCTGAGGAGTGGATTTAGAGTGGAGGACTGTTTGAACTGTGCCTACTCGTTGTGGGTCCATAGATGGGGATGTGCAGAGGTGTTTGTGTATGTTATCACAGGTATATATAACGCTAGAAACTTAAGGATGAGAGAAAGAGACAGACAGAAAGTGAATACCTTGAGTAAAAAAAAACAAGTTATATGTTAAGAAAGAAAGAAATAAGCGCTATACTGTGGTCTACATCACAACGCCTGATTTCAGAACTGGTCTTTGAGCAGCAAACCAAACCTCGTTCTTTGACAGCCACGTATATTTATAGCATAATATAAATGAAACACTGGAAAGTATTAAGTCTTATTCGTGACTGCCAAACAAAGTTGAACTTTTCAAAGGTCATGATAGAAATATGTTAAGTCATAATGCAATTTGAATGAATATATATATGTACCCAGTAGTAGTATTTTTATTGTCATATAGGCTTACTGATATTTATTGTTTTACGTAATAATTGGTTGACATAATTACATTACACTTTATTTTTTATCATGCGTGTCATAAATCGAAAGTGATTATTGCTAAAGTGCTTTAAATTTCGGTAATTTCACTTATTTTTTATAAAACTGAAAACCGGTTTTCACCATTTTTTTTTTGAGAAATTGACTTCGACAACCGATTTTTTTAAAAGTCGTTTTTTGTGTAATCCCTACTTTGATTTATTTGAAAATGAATTATTTAATGTCTTGAATAACTCTAGCGTTCTTGTTTTTTTTTTTTTTTTTGCCAGATTGGGTTTTATTAGTTCTTTATTTTTTTGTATGAACAGGTGATAAATGATCCTATCCATGGGCATATCAAGCTTCATCCTGCCTGCTTAGCCATCATTGACACTCCACAGTTTCAAAGACTGAGATACATCAAGCAACTAGGCATGTGTTATTTTGTATATCCTGGTGCATCACACAATAGATTTGAGCATTCTCTTGGGTGAGTCTTTATACTTTTACTTGTCACAGTTTTATGTAGGGGTCTTAGAATCATTAGAATTTTATATCTATCATTGTTATCATTGGGAAGTTTGTAATAGATTATTGAGTGCTTAGATTAAAATTACATGTATGATGTTTGATCAAATATGTAATACTCTTTGTAAAAAAATGCAGTCACACCCCACTTAATGCCATTCTATTTTAAGCTTTAATGATGTCTCCTGCCCCCCCCCCCCACCCACCCATTAAACATTTTTTACCAACATTGTTTTGGCATTTTTTTTTTCAGTAAATAATCATTTTGTAAAAGCTTTTAGACTTAGTAAATTTAGATTTACTAGCATAAAATAATATTTGATTAAATCTCTTTTTTTACATTGTTAAGCATTAGTCTATATGGACTACATTGGGTATTACATGTAATACCTGAATAATAAGCCTACAAAGGCTACACATGATTTAAGTTGTTGATTTTTGCAATGAAGGAAAAATTTGATTTGTTTAAAATTAAGGACTTCTATAGTAATAAAATGAGTTGCTAAGATAAATATATATATAACACAGAGCAAGAGAAATTTTAATTTAAAATTAATCTATCTGAAGCATACACCTGACCTCTTGATTAAAACATCAAATAACTTTCCACATAAACATAACCACTTAAAAATGATTATTGTTTGTTTGAAAAATGTATATTAATTAATTATAATTGAAGTCAGAAAATTACAGCTTACTCAATATGAATCTTTATTATATTTTATATCTGTATACTTGTATGGGCTATACTCCCTAAATTATGGCTGATAACCCCATTGTGTACATAAACTATTGCCCTATTTCTTTTAGCAATGTGATTTGCTGGAAAGTTGCCTGAGTGCTAAGCGCAATATGACTATAATTATAAAAATAGGTAATGGCCATTTTGGCACCTAGTGTCACATAATATGTAAATACCATTTGATTTATGTGGCCTGTTCATATTTGAATAGTAATGAATAAGATAAAATGTATATCCCTTTTCACAAATATCAATCTTTCTGTAACTTTTCTAGAACACTTAATATTATAAAATTGTGATGATTCATTAGTAACAACTATCAGAAATTTTTAGCCCCATCGAAATGGCAGAATTTGTACAAAATTATCATTTTCTCATTTGATTAAGTCTAACATATTTTTGAGCTTTCCATTGAGTTTGTTTGATGTCTGTATAAAATTCAGGAATCAGATTTAATTAGGTAGTTTAGAGAAATAATCACTATTTGTATCAGAATTGCTACAAATTTATGCACAGTTCTATCATTTCATTTTAAGTATAGTTAATAACAGAAATGATTATATACATTGCACAGTGATGAACTAAGTAGTTAATTAAACACATCAATAAAATCTGTAACCCCTTCTTTAAGCAGTCGTGAAAAAAACTCCTTAAGCATTCTGTTTTTCTTTTCCCATTTGTTATCATAAAATATGTTAGTCATTCTTAGATCCATTTGTTATCTTGCATATTGTATACTTGATAATATACACTCATTGCATGGTTTTAATATCATTTGTTATACTATAGTGAATATTGATGCAAAATAAAAATTATTTCTTATATTTTAATACATTCATAAATAAATCATTGAATTAATTATTTATTTCAGAGGATATTTACAATGATTCTTCTTCTTTCAGAGTATGTTACCTTGCTGGTCAGTTTGCACGAACACTACAAAAAAATCAGCCCTATCTTGGCATAACTGAGGAAGATATTTTGTGTGTTGAAATAGCTGGGCTTTGTCATGACCTAGGTCATTATAAAAATTATTTTTTTTTTGTTTAGAAATAATGTGGGGGTTTTTTCGTATCATGTAAACACAAGTTTTACTGATGTTTTTTGTTTTGTTTTTTCTTTCTCTCAAACTAGGCCATGGTCCCTTCTCACATTTGTTTGATGGAAAATTTATTCCTGCCATTTATCCTGGCATTAAATGGAAGGTGGTGATATTTCTTATAAAAATATGTAACACATTAGCTGTAGACTTAATGCACAGTTGCTTTTAATTTTATTTTTTCAATGACTCAGCAAAGATAATTTTTTTTAACTGAGACAGTTGCAAACACTAGGAGGGCATCAATACACTATTTCATTTTTTTTTATGCTTGTTTAATTTTAAAAAGAAAATGTTTGTGTTTCCACAGCATGAAAAGGCTTCATTAGACATGCTTGATTTCCTGATATCAGAGAACAAGTTAATGGAACCTGGTGGCATCCTAACAAAATTCGGATTTGATGAAAGAGACCTGCTGTTTATCAAAGAATTAATTTACGGACCTTTGGATGTAAATACCTTTTAAGAATATCACCTCCTTTGAATTTTGGCTCTGTGTTAATTTATTTTGATGAAACATTTTAAATAATTTTAACAATTTCACACTTAAATTTCAAATTTGTGCTTACTGACTTTCTAGGGCCTAAAATAATAAAAGAATTCTGTGATAGTTTGATATTGTAAACAATATA
The DNA here is from genome assembly GCA_021962125.1 of Bulinus truncatus. NCBI lineage: Eukaryota > Metazoa > Mollusca > Gastropoda > Planorbidae > Bulinus > Bulinus truncatus. Next base: position 1,023,062 of record JAGDYQ010000232.1, read on the forward strand.
TATACAGTGGATTCCGCTTAATTGGGACAGCCGCTTATTTAGGACACATCTCAAAGAAACAAAACCAAGAAGCCAATAGTAAATTTGTATGTTTAATTGGGACAGCCGCTTAATTGGGACAAAAAGCCTCCGTCTCGATGTGTCCCAATTAAGCGGAATCGACTGTATATGCAATGTAAACATAAATGTACTGAAGAATAACATTTGACAGTGTAAGAAATAACTTGGATATTAACAAATATTTGTACTTGTTCTCATCCCAGGCTACTAGACACTCATTTGTTTTTCTTCCTTTACTATTTCTCACAGTCAGTAGCAGAGTATGTAGGAATTCCCCACCTTCTTTTGTGTTTGTCTCGTGCTCTTGATCACTGTCTTTGGTATTGTTTGTCCCAAGGAGATCATTCTGTCAGCGTCTGTTTACACAATACTTGGAATTAAAATGTAGTATTTCACACTAAAAACATAGGCTAAAAAAAAATTCAGCTTATGTTAGACATTTATTATTTTGCGTAAAATAAAATGTCCTTGCATTTGGCATGCTATACTATTTTTTAAGCCATTTTAAGTTCAATTCTTTTTTTTTTTAAGATAATTTTTTTTACTGTAAACGATGTGGTTTTTTTTTTTTTTTGTCTTAAATAGCTCTCCTTAGTTATCAAAATTGATTGTTAAAAAATGTATCTTTGTCATTTGGTATTTTTAATCAATATTTTTAAAAACATGTTAATCAAACTCATTATATTTCTATAGGACAGCAAGTTACTGAGAGGCAGAGAAAAGTATAAACATTACCTTTATGAGGTAAGTGTTAAATTTTACATCCTAGCAAGGAAAAATGTATGTACTTGAGATTAACTAAATAGTAATGTATTGCTGAAATATTTTTTTCTGTACAGATAGTTTCTAATAAAAGGAACGGCATTGATGTTGACAAATGGGATTACTTTGCCAGAGACTGTCATCACCTGGGAGTAAAAAATAACTTTGACCATTTTCGGTTCATGAAATTTGCCAGGGTAATCGATGTGAATAATGAATGGCAGATTTGTACCAGAGATAAGGTAAATTTACATTGCACCTAATTTACACTGTAAGTTTATAAACTTATTTTTGCATATACATATTTATATGTTTAAAATCTAAAATCAATTCAGGAGATAGGAAATTTGTACAACATGTTCTACACAAGATATACTCTACACAAGACTGCTTATCAACACAAAGTCTGCAACGCTGTGGAAACAATGTAATGAAAATTTTTATACACTAAAAATTGTTTAATTTTTTATCTTGGCATTTTATATATTTGTCAACCAACCTTATTTTTTATTGAAGTTTCTGTGTGGGGCTGGAATTGTGAACTTGGCATAGTGTTCACATTAAATTTATGAACATCTTATCAGTTTTGTTAACATTGAACTTATGTATTATTTGATTAACATAGAGTTTTACATGTTTCTGAACAATTATTTGTTATATTTGGAAGCCCAACAATAACATTCACTGAACTAGATTTGGCAGGCTTATTTTTATTTCAAATGAAATGCAGAAACACAGATGATCTGAAGAAATTTTCAGGCTTATTTTTAAGACTATTGTTTATTTTATTATTGATATTTGATTATAAGATAGCTTTTGATTTTATTATTGATATTTGATATGATGATCAATAAATTACATTTATTTATCATTAGGATTGTACACGCTCTAATTAAGGCCAACAATTATCTGGAATTTTGTAAAAAAGACGGGTGAGTGATCTTTATTTTTTTTATTTACTATTTCTGTTAAATTTTAGATTGTTAATATAAGAATTTTTATTTTAAATCTTAGCTTGGAAAATGTGTACACTCTTTACTGGATGAGCACCTGTTAATACAAAAGACTTCTGCCATGTTTGTCACATGGTTTAAAAAAAATGCGACAGGTAAAACCATATCTGATATGGAGGGATATAACTGCTAAGTCATTTGCTTGTGTATATCTGTCACACTTCCTAAAGTCCTGTTTAGGATATATTTTTTCTACAATGACTCAAAAAAAAAAAAAATTGGCAGAATCTGGTGCTCGCTAGAAAAGACTAGCAGGGGATTTCAGTTGTAGTGGGAATTATATAGTAATGTATATTTTATTCAATTGCTTGGCTGGCCTGTGTCAATCTGCCAAACTGTAGAATATTTTAAATCATCATAAGGGTGCGAAATTCATTCTGAAGGCAGTGTTGATCTTTGCAGATGATGCAAAACCAAAAGCTAGTGCATGTTTGAAACCCATAGACTGTAGTAGCATCTTCAAAACACAATGGAGCTTAGGCTCACTTTGATAAAAAAAAATGGTTTGTAAACAGCATGTTTTACAATGTCATTTACCAGGTTTCTTACTAATTACATTGAAGCTAGAGGTTATTGTATCTGAGCTGTGTCATGATAATCATCCTATAAAATGTCATTACCAAATCTGACCTGGAAAGACCCTATTTCTCACAGCCTAACCCTCGTACCTTTTGGCAGTCACAGACAGTGTCCTGCCAAATGTTTGACAAATGTCCAGTGTGTAGAGGAAAACAAAATTAGTCAGCTAGGATTTCTTAACTCAGCTAGCAACATCAAAAAGTCACATTTTTAACTTGTGTAAGCAATGATGTCTTTCTACAAAACTACTTTTGCTTATTTGCTTATCATATTTTTTCTTCAGCACTAGATGCAAGTTGTCAGAATGTACAGAGGACATGTATGCCTATACTCAGCTCAATGACAACATTCTCTTTAAAATACTTTATTCTGAAAATCCAGCTCCAGATATACAGGAAGCTAAAAATATTATACACCGTATTTTTACCAGAGATTTGTACACCTGTGTTTACGAGAGTATACCATTAGAGTCTAAACATTTTCAGATGGTAAACTTTTTTTCTTTTTTTAAACGAATAATTTTGTCAGCTGTTATAAATTTCTATCATTAAATTGTGTATATATTAGAGCTGTTGTTCGATTAAAAAAATTGATCGAATTTAACGCATGATTAAAAATTTTAATCGCAAATTAACGCACATTTTAATCGACACAATATAATACAATTGTTTGTATTCAAACTATTATGTCATAATATCAAAGCATAACATTGGCATAATTAACAAGTCGTTTTAATTTACATATTTATTAAGCATTAGCATATATGTCTATTGAATTAGCTAGTGAGACCAGTTTATGGACATTGTATCAATCACGTCAATGATGCGAATTATTTTCTTTTTATTTAACAACAATGCATAACCTTTTTTTTTTCGCACCGCAGTTTCCGGACTAATGACGTATGTCAACCCCTCTTCCCTCCCTCCCTGTCATATTTTGCTTCACATCACCCACACGTACGTCTGTTTACCCTACCCTCCACTTCCCATCCAAAAAAAAAATACACACGTCATTTATATCTCAAATGTAACTTTTCTTTCATAAAATAATACCATAGCCAGAAAGTTGTCGCTCACTTATTATTAACGCATTTTTTTTCTTTATTCCAACCCCCCCCCCCCCACTCTTTTCCCACCAAGTCACACTTTTAACACACTCTCTCTCCACTTAAAGATGTACCAAAAACAAGTTGACACCGGTTCCATTGTTTCAAACTAGGAGCACGCGTCATAAAAGACAATCCTCTTGTTTTAAGGTCATACAGCTGCTATGATTTTACGTAGTCGTGACGTTTACCCCACCAATACTACTACGGTCGTCGAGTTGAAGGACAAATTTCCTCTTTTAAAGTTTTTGTTTTGTGCCGCGATGTTACTCTTTTATTCTTTCATTCATTTACTTTCTTACTATCAACTATTATTTCAATGTTTTAGTGAACAACAGAAAAGAAAATTTTATTTTTTTATCGGTCTGTCAGTTATATTAATAAAAAAATATCTTGTAAAATGAGACTCTTTAATGTTACTGTATGGCAATTTTCAAACGTTCAAAGCTAAAATTTTGAATGGTCGGCTTTCATTTTTCATCTTCTGTTGTTCTTTCTTTCGTGTGTCAACATTAAAGATTCTTTCTTTCGTTTCATTTTGGTTATAGCAAGGGAACAGGAGGTTCACTTGGCGAAGGGCTATATAACAAAACATCTTCATTTTATATTACGATTGGGGCTTTTGTCGACGTACCTAGGGGTGAGGGTGTGTGTAAATTGTGACAGGGTGGGGGTGGTAGATCTACTTAATAAGTGAACGCAACTTGTAGCGTGAAAATCCGTTATTTATCGATTTGGTGAACTTTCAGCATTTTGGTCAAATTAAAACATTTAGGTATTGCGCTAAAAATTTTTATCGCAAATTTTTTTTGACGCGTTAATCGCAAATTAACGCAGTTTAATTAGCAGCCCTAGTATATATATATACATATATATATATATATATATTTTTTTTTTTTTTTTCCTTACAAACTTATTCTTACTGGTCCAAATTATTTCAAATTATGTTATTGTTTTTCATCTAAGAATGTTTCACTTCCCTTAGCAATTCATACCATACAAGGAAGGCCTGATTTTTATCAGACACTTGATAACATGAAACATGTTGATAGAAATTAATGTATCTAATAGCAGAAGCACATTGAATTTCAATGTAACATTGTTCAGTTTGAATTATTCAAAAAAAAAAGTTTTTAGCAACTAGTTCCCCCCATTTTTTAAAATAAAGCTGGAAGCATCTTCCAATAAGGGAAGTAACTGAAATAATTAAATTAAACTAATACAGAATACATGTACATTAGGGTTAGTACTTTTTTCATTTTTTTTCAGAATCTTATTTTACATGGCATTTTTTAATGAACAATTGTGAACAAAATATGAAAATAATATTCATTTATTTTTCACTCAAAAAAACCTTCCCCACCAACGCCATCTTGTGTTTACATATAAGAAGCGTTTTTCAATAAAATTACTTCTTTGATGGATTGCGCAATAACAATTATTTAATTACATTAATTACATCCAGGAACTTTATAGGGTATTTTTTTACCTCCATGTCTGAAACAAAATAAATAAAAAAAAGTTTATTTTAAATTTAAAGTGCACTGTTTTAATGTATTATGCGTCTACTGCAACTTTACCAAAAATGGTCAAATCTTGGTAATTGTCACGAAAGGTATGCTTGGAATTTGGAAAGTCTGCTTGGTTGATTTGGGAATATAGTATTCTTCTATTTCAATTTTATTCAACTGTAATCGTCTTCTTGAAATGAATTTTGTAGGAAAGCAAATTTGTCATCAAATAAAGCTTGTAAAGTATTAAAAATATTAAGCGAACATTCTACCAATATTGAAGCTCCTTCGCAGTCAGGAGTGTATAAGGCAACCCATAAAGAAGCAGAATTGTTGAAGTTGCAGTTTAAAAACAGCTTACAAAATTTTGAATGGTGCATACATTTTGACATAAAAGGAATAGAAGGAGAAAAACAAGTTGTTTTACTGAAAAACGTTGAAAAAGAAATTTGATTAGCCATATTGTCTCTGACAAATGGAAAAGCAGAGACAATATTTACAGCGAATAGGGCTGTTCTAGCTAAATACGTACTCTATTCATGTATTCGAGTAATTATTTGCGATACAAGGAATACAAATTCTGGCAGCAAAAATTGTGTGGTACACAAGCTGCAAAATTACTGTCAACAGAACAGTGGACAAATCCCTCAGTATATAGGCTGCCAGCTTCATGTTTTAGGCCTAGTACTCAAGCATGCTATGGATTCTGTTTTCGGCAGGGAAACGTCTAATGCAAACATTTCATATCCATTTGTTGCTGAAATTAGCGCAAATTAGGAGTCACATAAAGAGTCACTTGATTCTCAAGATAGTAGTTCAGAAATCATGTGAGAAAACAAAGGATGGAAAGACGACATGAAATTCTTGCATCATTTGACGAAAGTATTTCACTATTACGAATGAAATAAAACCTTTCCAGTAATTCACTTCCAGAGACTGACGGCTTTAAGTAATGCTTGTTGGAATTCAAAAGAAATACTAGCACTTCTGGCATTCCGGAAAATAGAAACGAGAAATTTGAACTTGCGTGTACTTTCATAGCGAGGACATGCATGGTCTGAAGTATGGTTTTCAGATCAAAGGGACTGGAAAATAGGAAAAGAGATTTTAGCACCTGCTTTGCATATATACACTGAAGCAGAAAGATGCTTCATGAGGCACTGGGTCTGTGAAGATTAAGCAATACCTGGTATAGAACGAAGTAACTGCTATGCAGAAAGAGCTATACAAATAATGCAAGAAATTGTTCCACGTTGTGAGACTTCAAAGACACTATTAACTGTTTTATTCTCACTAATGATGAAGCATAAAACTTAATTTATGTTTCCTATGCTTTCCTTTATTATCATTTCATATTTTGGGCATCTCTATACTCATGCTTACATGCATTGCACTTGTTGTTCTTATGTAACTCTCCATTACAGTGTTGTGTTATATATATTAATATATAATATTCGTTTTATGGTTTGGTGGGGAAGGTTTTTCAAATATTTTCAGAAAAGGTTATTTGTGTCATAATACACTCAAAAAAGTCATAACCCTAATCTACATATATACATGTAATAATAAAAAAACTTCTTTGTTTATACATTTAACTGAAGTTAATTTCTTCTAAAAATGAAATGAAGTTTAATTTGATGCCTGACATGAATTTGTTGTTTTTTTATCATCCTTATAAAATTAATAAAAAAAAATTACTAGGCTAGTTATGGCTAATTTTCCAATTTTAGAAGAAAAAAAAATTCAATAGAATGTGTAATTGTTAAGGTTGTTGGTTTTTTTCAAAAGGTAAAAAGAAGTTCATGAAAAGAAAGTTTTTAGATCTTCTTTTAATATTACTTGGTTTAATAGTGTACCAATGTTTCATGGTCTAAATCAGTATTTATTTTTCATTAACCTAAAAATTTGACATAATTGGGAACTGGTCAGAAGTGAGTGCTTCCAGTGGTAGTGGGATTAAAATAGTTTGAAATATTATTTTGCATAGTTTGGCTTACCTGTGTAAAGCAGATTTTGTATTAAATATTTAAGAATTTATCATATTTAAAACACCCAATGCAACTCTCCCAAGATGCTATTGTTTATAAACATGTACAATTTTAAATTTTATTGCATAGAAATAAAGTTGACATTGAGTGGGAGAGTTTATTTTACACATTTATTTTATGTAACACATTTAAAAATGAATTTTAAAAGTAAGTAATTTACTCCTGCAATAAGTAAAAGTGTTTTTTTTTTTAGTTTGTTACATCTTCTAGCCTTTTCTGATTGAAAAATATAAAACTTCATTAATATTTTCTTGACTTTCAAACTAAAACAAAATTAGAATACTTTCTGTGAATAAGACCTGAAATGACATAATCAAGAATTTAATGATCAAATGATTAAATAATTTTATCTACATACTGCCCTTAAATAAGAGAATACATTTATTAGAGTGTGTTCAGCTGAAATAAGTGGGGGTTTTTTTTTGGTACATGTATAAAGAAACATAATTACTATCAAATTTTAAAAAGTTTTTGTTTTTTTTTTTAAATGTGGAAATTTATTGCATTGATAAGAAGCATTCTAATTAGATAAATCAATTGCCATTTTTTCACATTATTTTTACAGTTTTGCAGGATTTAAATAAGCAAACTAATCACTTAAGACAATTTATGTAAATATTGATAACATTTTAAAAAATTAATTCATATCAATATGTTATATCTCTGTAGACAGCTGATGAGATATTGAAAGACGTCCTTAAAAGAGCTCAAATGTATGGATGCAACTATACATCTTCAGATGCTGTCGTACAGGTATGGAAGAGAGCCTTTTATTATTATTTGTAATATTTTTTTTACTAAAATGAAAAAATAAATCAATTAAATCTGTTGTTGTTTTTTTTTTCAGATTACATATCTTGATTTTGGCATGCAACATCAAAACCCAGTAGAAAAACTTTTGGTTTATTCAAAACATGAAGAGGATGTTGCTAGACATTTACCCAAAAGTGAGGTAATTAGTAAATAATTTCTTCACTAACTAAAAGAGAATAATTCCATTTAATTAAGTTCTCCTTTCATGACCTTTTTTCCCCCCATTTTTTTAGGCTAGTCGAATCCTAGGACCTATGACTTTCTCTGAACTATTGATTCGAGTTTTTAGCCTTAACCGAGATCAAGTGAATTGTGAAGCCCTACACAGAGCTGCAAAATGTTGGTTTGAAGAAATGCAGGTAAGTGAAACAAAAAGAATCTAATAAATATGGATATGATCCAATGGTAATTTTTAAATAAATTTTGTTGTAAATTAAGCAAGTATCCTAACATCTTATTAAATGAACCCTTGAGCTTCACTCTTAGTTGTTGGTTTGCATTCAGTTTTACACCTTGTACTCTTGGACCATACATTTTAAACCATTACATGTTACTTAATTGAAATAGCGCTAACAGTAGTGTGTGCCAATATTACTGTTGGCGATTGCTATTACCAATCAAAGAAATTTCATTTAGCTTATAAGAAACTTTAAACTTGAATATAATTTTATCAACCACATTTCTTCTTTCTTTGTCACCATTTTTTCTGCTTATCCAGGGAGGCTGGCATCAAGGAATGTCTACTCCAGAAAAGAAAAGAGAACAAACTCCTCCGTTACAGCTGACGCCCAGCTCTGCTGGTAAACAAAAGACGAGATACTCAAGCTTTGACTTGGAAACCATAGTTTGAATAACTTCAATAGTATGCCTAATACACTATAAAAGTGCCATAAAACTATACTTTATTTGACTACAGTATGTCGTAAGACTTTTTTTTTTTGTATAAATGAGTGAACACCTGAGAATATTTTTAGTTTGATTTATAGTGCCAGCGTTGCTGTTGACTTATGTCAGGGAAGTAAAAGGAAGCTGGGCATTGTGATAACCACACAATCCCTTCATATGCAAAAACAGATGAATTTTACACTTCATCTGTTCTGATGGCCCATTAGGCTATGGGAAATTTTTATGCTGTTGACAACTGAATTTTCCAGCTATGACTTTGAAATTATTGTTGGTGATTCATAACTTATTTATGTTTAATTTATGGATAATGCACATGTTAATGTACACTTAGATGCTCAACTGTCCACCTTAGAGTCCTCTGTGAGAACCAAGGGAATTTTTCCAGGTCATAGTGAAAGTTGGTGTATGTCCCACAAGTGCACCCAGCTTTAAAGGAGTACCTGACTTAAGTTGGGGAAGTAAACGCAGTTGGGCGTTGTGCTGACCACACAATCCCTTAAAATGCTGTGGTTACAGAAACAGATGTACTCACACTTCATCTGCCCTGATGGCCCCTTTACGGTTAAGGGAACTTAACTTCAAATAAGTAACTCTAGAAAATTATTTGAGTAAAATGCCAAGTATAATGAGCTATATAATGTTGTTATTTATTTTGAGCCTGAAACAAACAAATTCATTTTTTATTGATGTGCCTGTGTTTTTTCTTCACTGTATGAATGATCTTAATGTTTTTTTGAAAAATATCTTAGTAATATCAGAAGTTAACGCACTGCTGAATTCTAGTAAATATTTATTTGCAATTTTTTGTTTAAAATATATGTTCATCATGTATTTGAGTTTAGTTAAAATTATGACTTTATACATGACATGGATTTAGTTAGAATTATGATTTTATACATGACATTTCAGTTTAAATTGATTGTATAATATTTTGTTTAAAGGAACTGCTTTAACAAGAATTGTGTGAATTGTAGAGTTGAATTGAATAGTTTTGTCCTAAGTAAGGTACAAAGTAGCAGATTTAATTATTGTTGAGGTTTTTTTAAAATGCATTTTGAAAATCTCTTTAATGTATCATTTTAGATATTTTCTTAACATAAGTTATTTAATGAGGCATTTAAATCATTTCTCAAGTTAATCGACAAGCTTTCATATTCATTTTATTTTTGGTATTAAATTGGCATTTATCAGTTTCCATAGCTTACAAATAATTCCTTTTATTTTTACAATTTTTTTAAATCATAGACCAAAGGCATTACAAATAACCATGCAATTCACCAATGTCTGCAATATATCAGACTGTGTTACCTTTTCTTCTGTCAGATCATACATGTATATGTTAAAAAAAATATTCAGCTATTGTGCTAAAAAAGGTGAGCTTAATTTATAGCTTGGTGCATAATATTTATTTATGTATTTTTATGCTATACTTAGCAATTCACTTGGCTTTACACACGTGTAATTTATTCCATGTTGAGTAGTTTTTTTTACCCTCAGCAGATATATTGGTAATTAGCTATTTCACTATGTTAATTTTAATAATTCAACATTAATTTTGGTGATATAATTCTGAATGTAAATAATAAATGAAATCTCATTTGCAATATATATAAAACACTGTTGATGAGCAGAGCCATAGCTAGCTTTTGTGGTCGCGCTGTGCGAATTACATTTTTTTGGTGACCTCCTTTTAATTTGAACTGCAAACACATTTAACTGCACTCTTTAGGTGCCCCTCCCTAGTTCAGCTGCACAACCTGCAATACCCTTTCTGTGCTACTGTATACAGTGTAAATTATTTATTATGCTTAATTCAACCCAGGCATGAGGTGTCAGTAAGTCTTAGAGAAAAATTGATTATGTTTTTATGCTATATACAAAACACAAATGAACATACATTTATATATTTGTATAAATTATAACACTAACAACATATACGATCTCTATAAATGAAAGTTATATATATTTAAACTTGAATTCATTTTATGATGAATGATTATGCTAACCATATTCAATAAACACAGTATAATTACATAGCATTTTCTATAAATATGACTATGACCGGCAACACTCACGCCTCGTCCCTGGGTCAACCCATCATTTTATGAGACAACAGCTTTGTAATTTATATTCTACTTTGGTGGACAAGTTGTTTTTTTTCTTAATTATTGTGTATTTTGACTGATATGTTTTTCTGCATTTATTTTAATAATATGAATATCTCCTTAGTGAGATGATGCTCAATATTAATGAAATCCCAGTGTTACATCTACAAACCAAAGTTTATCTGCACACTTATATTATGAATAAAAATAATCGTTCATGAAATATGTATTTTACTTGTTATCAGATATTATGAATTTTCTAAAATTTAAATAAGCAAAACGTTTTTTTTTTTAAATAAGTTATTTTTTATTTGTATACAACTATTAATGAAAGCCTCTCTAATGTTCATCTTATTTTTATAAAACATGACATGAAGTCTTATAAGTGTATAAGCTCAATTTTGTTGGCATAGATCAAGAGTGGGCAAAATATGGCCACATGCAACCTGCCACAAAGTATTCTGTGGCCTTTGGACGTATTTTTAGTAAAAATTGCTAAATAAACTACAAATTTATTTTGCCTACTTTGGAAAAAAAAAATCTTTTTTTTTTTTTCATTTCTTAGTTCTTTAAAAATATTAAAGATAAAAATTCATTTAGAGGACCAGAGATGTGTCTAATATATCAAATGATTCAATCCTGGTCAAGGAGAGGGAGGGACGGGTATGGCAACCTTGAGATAGCAACAGATGAATTTGTTCATTTGTTAAATCAAATCACTTGTATACCCCAAGTATAAAAGGGAAGGTAGGCGGGAATGATGTGGATGAGAGACTTGTTGTTTACTAAAGACCACTAGTCAGGGATATATTTACAATGTTCAGTAAACAATGAAACCTGGTAAAGACGAAAATGTAGAGAATTTCTGTCATTAAAGTAAATTATATCTCACACAATAACTTAAAAAACGCGCCAAGACCAGTTTAATGAACAGTGAGATATGGTAACGCATACGACTAATGAACAACTGAAGATTTAAGAAAGTTTGATGTAGTAAAGTGTGAGTTATAAATTTGTTTGGCCTCTGCTCTCACATAAATTTCCAAAGATGTATTTATTTGAGATGTCGCTTGATATTGGAGGAAGGGGAATTTACAATGAAGGATACCAAGATGATGGGGGAACTGTATAAATGCTGATTTTTAAATTAGAGGAGAAATGAACTACATTTCAGCGCTTGATAATAGGTCCACCACAGTGGGATGTATATTTGATGTCCACCCTGAGTACTTGAGCCTTAAACATGTTGTATTTTCTGTCTTGTTTATTGAGGTCAGAAAGTTTTCTGAGTATAGAAATATTGTAAACTACCAAAGCTCTACTCCTTCATGACCACAGATAACGACCATTAAATACTAACATTGCAATATAATCAGGTATCAATAGCCATGTATCCATACACATATTTAGTAAACTCAGCAATGTAACATTATAGTTTAGATGAGTTAATGTTTTCTATTATTGGAAATTTATTACCAATGTTACTATCCATTTTCGTATTTCATTATAGCAGGCCATCGGGCAGAATTCATGTTTCTATAACCTCAGTATATGAAGGAATTGTGTGGTTAACACAACACCCAGCCACCTTTACTTCCCCAACTTAAGTCAAGTACGCATTTAAAGCCCATGGGTCTTACAGAGGATCGAACCCAGGACTCTCATGTTGACTGGCAAGTACATGTATCTACCACTCAGCCTTAAGTCCCACAACTCTAATATACAGAGATACAAACAGTTATAAGCAAAGAGTTGCAGAATACTCAGCCATCCATTCCACTAATTTTCAAAACCTACACTTATTATTGATTTTTTTTTTCTCATTTCATTTTTCTTTGCAACAAGAAAGATCTGTAATGTTTTGATCTGATTAAATCATTAGCTGACACAAAGAGTGTAAAATTGACAACAAATGCTGTTCATTCATTGAAGACATGATAAATTAAGACGTTTACTTTGCTTTGTGACAGTTGATGTATTAAAAAAAGAACCATCAAAAGTGCCACTACCAATTAAAATATGGCTATATAGCAAAATGTCCAAAGATGAATAAGGAAAGAAACTGCCCAATGTTTTACGAACATGAAAATACAATTTCTTAAATCATTACTAGTTGAAATCTAATAACATGCAGTCTGCTCTAATTTAAAGTAACCCTCTAAATTTTGTACCATGACTATTAATATTTATAGAAAAAAATTATAAAAATAATCATCAAAATTCCCTATTTTTAACTTTCAGTTGTCTTTTATAATGAATTTCACTTACTCATTACAAAAACAAAATTGTTTTTTTTTTCACACTTTTAGTAAATAGGTTTACTTCATTAATGCATATCCAAATTAAAACAAACTTGAATCATTTATTAACTTTATTTAAAACTCATCAATAACATGATCAATGCTTTGACTTTATTATAAGAATATACATGAACAATAAACACAAGATTGTTAATATTTTCATTTTCAATAATCCATTAAACTAAAAGAATATATATTTTACATAACAAGAACATCAATCTTTAGATTCCATTTTAACATCCAACAATGTTCACAGTTTTACTTATACCAAATCTGCCTTATCTTGACATATTTAACTATATGATCATTGGATATCATGGTTAACATTTGCCAAACTGCAAGTCAGCAACTGTTGGTCCAAGAGAAAATTTGGGTGGCCAGCAGAAAAAACAAGACATCATTCAACATCATATATGTATTTATCATTTTTTTTTAAACTTAAATCTCTACTGCAGCATCTCAATGACAAAAATGACTGAATTAGATAATTACATTTTGATAATTAAACTTTAAAAAAAAAAAGAAAGAATCAATCTATTTTTTTAATTAGTATCTTTTCTTTTTGAACTTCTAAAGCACAAGGCCACTGAGTATGTACATGTAAACCAAATAACACTATGGTGACTTCAAATAAACCTAACTACTTGTAAACACATACATGTATTTAGCGAATTTTACTTGTTTTACTCTGTTTCTTTCTCAAAGAATAATGAAAAAAAAATTATTTTACAAGGAATTTAAGCTGTTCATGTATAATGTTTTAAAGATTTTGAAATGAAGGTCTTGAACCACAAGATTTTAATTGTGCAAACAAAATAAAGGGACATTAGCCCCCCAATATGCTCTGCTCATTGTAGATAAAGTTAACATCATCAGTAAAGGAGCTTCAGTATAGGCCATGACTTTACCACACTCCTCATGCAAGTAGTTGAGATTCTGCTGATCTTGAATCTTACTTATGTTCATGTTAACCCTTTATTTACACCAGAGGTCTCTGTAAATGTCAATACAATGTTAAAGATGAGGCCTAAAAAAACCAGTAATTTTAATTAACTTAAGATTTTTGTTATTTTTACTCTTAAAAATATATTGCCTATAAAGTGGTATCCAGATCAGGTGATCTCGATGTCATTGATTTATTTAAGTTTTAAGCAAGAAAAAAAAATATAAAACCTTACCAATTATTTAATAAAGGCATCATTATTCATCGTCATCCTCCTCTTCGAAAGATAAAAGTGAATTATTCTTTGTCTTTTTGGCTGTAGATTCTTTTTTTGGCTTAGAGTCTTTAGATTTTTTACCACTGCTAGATTCTGTGGTTGAATCTGATGTTTCCTGACTTCGTTTAGATGGCTTCTTAAAAGTAATCTTTTCACTGAGTCTTGCTGGTCCTAAAGACAGAATAAACAAAGTGAAAATACTAAATTCTTTAAATTAAATACTAACACTGCAATATAAAAAATATTTTATTTCTGTTTTGTCAATGTCAAAGGTCAGGTACTGTAATAGAACCCACAGGGCAAGAGAATACAAGAAAGGCCAAAAAAGACAAGGAAGGAAAAAGTCAAAAGTGAAGAAAAAGAGGCAGGGATGTTATGGGTCCAACTCAAAAAGACAGCATAAAACTGTGTCTGCTGGTGTAATATCATTGAGAACCTCCTATACTCCCATAAGAGTTGAAAGGAAGAACATATAAAAGACATGTTAGTAGAGTTGACATTTTGCTCAAGCAACTGAAAAAGTCACAAAAGATTTTTTTTACTTGTTTTTAGTACATATGCATTTCATTCTAGTTAATGGAACTAGATCCTTTGGGGCCATCCATAAAAGACGTCCACCAGTTTTTTGCTATTTTTTACCCCCCCTCCCCCCTTGTCCACATTTGTCCAATTTTGACTGGACCCCCCCTCCCCCCCCCAGTTGTGGACGTCCAAAACATAAAATTTACCGAACATGAATTAATGAATATTTCGAATTTTTAAATTGGGAGAATGTAAACAATATAAAGTGTACATATTTACAAACATTTTTTTTCAGAAATTCAAAATTCTAAATATGAAAAAAATTACTGTTTAAAAACATTTTATTTAATTATAATTAAAAAATGAAAAGCATTAAACCACAATTATTCAGCGGGATTGAAATTACGATTGCAGCCATTCAAACATATTTCGTATGATGACTACATCTGTTGGTGAATTTTCAATTTCTGGTTCAATCTCCTTGTCTGATACTTACTGCCTCATCATGTTCACAGAAACAGGAATATTGTAATCGGACGATGACGTTATGTTTTTTCATTGCCACCTGTGATGGGAAATATTTACCGCAGAAACACATTAAACCAGGAAATTTTTCCAGCCACTGATGGACAATGGAGATCAAAAGGCATGCTACTGTAACTGTGATCGGGCTCCAGACCAATCAGTGCAAGCCTCTGAAACAGTGATCCATAAGTACCACTACTACTCCCGATAGCTGCAGCCATGACGCCTGCTTCATGACTAACAAAAGGTACAAGAGCTGGAATGAAACATTTGGGAAATAGTTCATTATAGTTGGTACATCTTGCTCCACAGCATGTTACATCATTACATTTGATGATCTGCAGAAAATATTGAGACTGTTGGACATGATTCCAACACAAATTCACAGAGGGAGATGGAAGAAATGTGCGTGTGCTGCTTGGTTCAACATACTGTGCGTGCACATCATAGCCATCAATGACAGCCTGACTCCAAACTTCAGCGAGTATTTCTCCAGCCTTTTTAAAGTTTGCTTTTTCCAGGTTTTGGTCTATAGTTTTACCATTTGCATCCAAATGGGACCAAAAATGATCATGAGGAAGAATGAGGCCTGACAGGTCATGAGACAATGGGGCCATTCGTCGTTCTACCGCGTTGTAGGCACTGTGACCCAGGGCATGACAGGCTATAAAAAAAGCATCAAGATTGTGCTTGGTAAACAAATTATATGCAGCGTTCAAAGTTTTTGGATAACGTGAGTTCTCGTCTGGGCCTCCGTCAACAGTAATAATAACTATAGGCTTTACTAATCCACCATTTGTACATGCCACATTCTTGAAAATATCCTGAGAGACAAGTACATCAAAATCCGCAACATGTGAGGCAGCAGTACTAGAGTCATGTTTACCATTCCTTATTGATATAGATGTTGGTCCAGAATAGGTCACACTGCCATCCTTGATAATACATGCAGCAGAAACTGAAGGTATTGGTTGATGCCTATCTGCCACAACTCAATCATGGTCAGGCAAATGGATACGATATTCCAGATGCATTAGAATGGTGCCTGTTTTGATGCAGCTGGAAGGCCCAAAGGAACTCTAGCCTTGTCGTCCTGGCTAAGAAAGAATGTGCACTGACTGCCCATCAATACAGCCAAATTTTTTTTTATTGTAAAGAGCGATAATAAAATTAGTTAAAATAAAGATGAACAATAAAAAAAAAAAATTGAAATTAAAAATATTTACATGAGAAAAAAAAAACCTTTTGTGCCGACACTACAGTCGCCATTTTGTCTGTTTCGTTTTAACAACATGCATCTGTCGGCATACTTCTGACAACTTTTAAATAATAAAACGGCTTCCGATTTCTATAACTCTTTTGTCATTAAACTGGAATTTTTTGCAGTAAATTTATGCAAAAACACTACATTGTGGACATCCACTCTGTCCTCAACCCCCCCTCCCCCCATGTCCACTTTAGTCCACTTTTTGCTGAACCCCCCCTCCCCCCCTTTGTGTGGACGTCTTTTATGGATGGCCCCTTTAGGAGTAGATCTTGAAATTGGAAGAAATGCTCAGCTGAATAAGAATTACTAAAAAGAAATGAAATAAGAGGAGATATCTATGTGTTAGAGACTAATGTATTTGTTGGAAAACTAAATCTGGTTAATAAGTTAATACCTTCATCAATAAGGTTTTGTTCTTTAGCAACCTCTTCAGCAGATAAGTCCCCTTCTCTCAGAACCACTATAACAGGTTTTTCATCTTCTTTCTCTGGAATATCATCATCGTCACCATCATCATCAGATTCATTTAAATTCCTCTAAAATTAAATAGTCAATGTTAATGTTTCCTCCATGACTCGATTTAAAAAAAAAAAAGCAACATTGTAAAAAGTGAACAGACATAGGGAAATATCGATCATTCATCAAATACTGAAAATGGCATACTATATATCACAATGCAAGTGAAGGGAAATTCAAATTAAAAGAATAATTTTTTAGGGGTTTACGCCGCCATTGCCAGCATGATAGGGTGTAGTATGCCCTACCACACCAGCATTGCTGGTGGCGCTGATGCATGTCTGTCAAGCGGAGGGAAGAGTGTGCCCCCTAACATCTGCCGGGATGGCAGAAAAAAAGGGTTTTAAGACCTGCCCGGATTGGCCAGACCAGCAGGGGGTGTGTACTACCGATCGGCCAGAATGGCAAGGCAAGGGGTTTTCATGCCACTCTGATGTGCCTGAACACCCCACCCGAAATGGCAGGCTTCAAAGTTGTGCTTATGTGGGACAGAGTGGAAGGGTTTTGTGTGCCGACCACATCCATCACCATCGCCAGATGAGAATACTATGGTCTCGGATAGTCCTCATTGACCACAGAACCCCAATGATATTGTCTCCATAGACCATGGTACGTCTCTGAGAACAGGATAGCCTGGCTCAAGAGGTACCTGATTGATCATGGTACAGTTAAGCTAAAATTAGTTAAAGCCTGATTAATGAAAAGTTGACATTTATCATATTGATATAATTAGGTACTTTGATAAACCTATTTCCGATATGTTTTGCGATTGCCGGAAATAACCTCAAAAATTGTGACCGTGATTTAAGCGGCCGAAAGTGAGTGCAATATCGCGATCTAGATTGTGTCTGTTGCTTATCCCCAATAAATGTGTCAATAATTAATTTAAATCATGAAAAGTTAGACCTTTATGAAAATTAATGTTATTTCAAAATCTGCATTATTTAAGTTCGATTTTTCTACTCGGTAACAACAGGTAAGTTTATAAATTAATTATGTTTGAAATATTTATTTTATCGGAGCAAAACTAATATATTCATATTCTTCGTCTTTTCTAGTTTCTAAAAATGTGCACATTCTTTAAGATATCTCCTCTCAGAAGAAAGATATTTTAATTCAAAGTGACCATGTGTCAGCCATGTTTCTTAACAGAGATTATATAAAGACGAACTAGGTTTTATTTTTTTTTCGGTATCCAAAGCTCAATTTAGAAGAACAAATCTAATACATTCATATGCTTTGACCTTTACACTATCTAAAAATGTGTTTCGTTTTTGCAAAATCCTGTCTCAGAAAAAAGATATTTTACTTTAAAGTTAGCATGCTGCTGTATTTTTCGGTCTATTTTTAGAAACATGACCTTTACCGGAAGTAAACATTACACTATTTTAAAGAGTAATGTCAGCTTGCTATTTAAAGTCTTTTCCAATCTTATTAAATCAATACAATTGAAACACAATCCACAATTTTTACTTTATTATCTTAATATTTCAATTCAAATCCAATAAAAAATATGATTTTAGGTGACCTTTTAGCCATTTTTTTTAAAGTCACATTTATGTTTTAAATAGGCGATGATAGCACTTGCACATATAATCTGACAAAATACTTGCAACAATACTTATTTTTGATCGTAATTCTAATTCTTATTAATCAACATAAAAATTAAATAAATATATATCACATGAATTATCATCTACACAAAATCACAAATAGGTGGTGAAAATTTGAACCTTCTGTCTTTAAAGACTCTCAGGATATGCAGTTTTTAAGTTACATTTTGAAAAATTTGGTCACTTGTTTTCTTATATACTATATAGTTAATATAGCCTATAGTAAAAAAAAAATCACTAAAAAAATCATAACTTCGCTTATAATTAAGATATAATCACAAATGAGGTGTTTTTGGAATGTTCTCTGCAAGATCTATTCATCTATACTAGTTTTATTTTGATAAAACAATTTTGAATTTTTTATCAAAGTACCTAATATAATTGTAAACGCAGTGGCTACGGTTCGGTCCGACCGAACCCGTATTTTTTTTTTCTTCGAGTACCAGCCATAGATATTGCTCCACACCCTAACCCTATCCCTAAAAAAAAATTTATGCCATGTTCCTTATACCCTAATATAATGGTTTTGGCTGGTGCCGGAGCCACTGCGAATTTTAAAATCTCGTCAACAAAGTAACAAACTGAAACTACTTGAAACTACCTTTGTATCTACAGTTGGACCTTCCGTATGTCCTACCCGTTCTTTAAGTTGCTTGATGAAAGAAGGGTCTTCATTTTTAACATAATTAACACCGTGTCTTGGCATTTGTGGTTAGCTGCAATACTTCTTTTTAACTCGACATAAATTGACACTAATAATAATTTAGATTTACAGCACCTTGTAAAGGTAGACTACTCTTTAAAAATAAAAATTATTGAGATCACAAAAAAACCCATTTTTTAAGATGAGAATAAACTCTGCCAGGGTTGACTACTCTAGATAAATAAAGCTTGTTACATAAACAACTAACATTTAAAATGCTACTTCTTGTAAATGATTGGGATAAAGGCTTAGTGTAATACACAAATGTATAATGATTTAATAATAGTAAAACATCTTTTTTTCTAAACTGGGAATTTAAACTAGATACGTAAATAACGCGATTAATTCATAAAAAAATATTTTTTTTTATTAATAACGCACTGGCTCCGATTCCGTCATATGACGGTGCCGGTATCTTTTTTTTACCGCTTCCGTCAACAATTGCATAGCCGAGCAATTATACATTAAAATAAGAAGTTAGTTTGTGTGGCGCGCTAGTAATGTAGGTTGTTCGCTTGGCTGAGACCCAGTTTGGCTAGCTATGTGCGGGTTCGATTCCTGATAGAGACATACATTTTTTTGTTCAGATTTTATTTTTCAGGATCAGGGTTAGGGATATGGGGTTAGGGTGTGGAGCAATATCTATTGATGGTCATTTTTTAATAAATCATAATTTTTTTTTCCAGATTTTTTTTTCAGGATTAGGGATAGGGTTAGGGATAGGATTAGGGTTAGGATTAGGGATAGGGTTAGGATGTGGAGCAATATCTATTTATGGTCCCCGAAAAAAAAATATCTCCGATTTTTAACAGTAAATAACGTCATCAACGTCTGCAGTAAATAAGAGTTCTCATTCATTCTGTTTACTCTTTAAATGTGTTAAAACGATCGCCGATTTTGAGCACCATCATTGTGTAAGTAATAATATCATAATATAAACTGCATTTATAACTTTACATCATAAGAGTTCATTCTGTTGACGGAAGCGGTAAAAAAAAGATACCGGCACGTCATATGACGGAATCGGAGCCAGTGCGTATTAATAAACTATCGCAGTGGCTACGGATCGGTCCGACCGAACCCGTATTTTTTTTACTTCGGGTACCAGTCTTACTTATTATTGCATAGCGGCCGAGTCGCTGCACTGAGCTATATAACAACATAATTTTTTTTTTTTTCAGAATTTTTTTTTCAGGATTAGGGTTAAGGTTAGGGATAGGGTTAGAGATAGGGTTAGGGTGTGGAGCAATATTATCTATGGCTGGTACCCGAAGTAAAAAAAATACGGGTTCGGTCGGACCGTACCGTAGCCACTGCCATAAAGTATAAAACTATTAGTATAATTAGTAAGTATTAGTGTAAACTTATTTAGACCCAGTGCTTTTTTATGTGCCGGTACACACCGGTACCGCATACCGGCACCTTTTTCAATTTGGGGAAAAAATATTACTTTTCTTGTATTTTAACGTTTATTATTATATTATTAATTTGTTAAAATTGAATTATTTTAAAATTGTGCTCATTAAGAACTAAACTAGACGCTGGGATTTAGCTAAAATTTAGGCAATCCATCACTGAGTACCAGCACCTATTTTTTTTTTTTTTAAAAAAGGACTGTCTAAGCCTGATATAATTAGAAAAATGAATACATTATAGTATAGTTGTTGTTTTTTATTAAATTATTTTCATTTGTCCCTGGAATTGAAATGATAGTTGATTTGTATTGTTAAAGATGTATCTTTCAGAAATTGATTTTGAATGTTGATACTCTTGTCTAGGGGCCATCCATAAAGTACGTCACGCTCCAGGAGGGGAGGAGTGTGTCAGAAAGTCTGACTAGGGGAGGGGGGACGTCACATAAATTTCCTTCATTGTTTGTTGCACAAACTCTCAAATTTGATGACATTATGACAAGATCAAAAGGAGTTTTTAAAGTACAATCATTTGATCTTTATTGTCCATCTTTGCAGACCAGCTTACATGATCTAATTTGCAAAGTGTGTCACTTATACTTTGCCTCACAAACAATGTTGAAGAAACATACAGAACAACACAGAGCTCGGGCGCAGGAGAATGTGCCAACTCAAAATTTTCCAGAATCAACTCAGATAAAACGCATACATCGGTTGAGAATCGCTGCTAGAAGGGAAAGAGAACTCATGGCAATTTTAGGCAGAATGGAAAATGCACATTCAGAGGATGTTGAGTGGCTAGATGAGGATGAAGTTGATCTGTCTGCAATTATCCTTCCAGGAAACGATGATGGGGAAAGATTTATGTCATTCGTAACTATGGATGAACACTTCACTTCACCATGGATGGATGATGTCTAGTGAATTTTGTTTTAATTAAACATAATTCACAGGTCCACTATAAACATATTCCATATAGCACAAGAGCTGCTCACATAATTTGTCAATCTATTGTTTTTTTAGTCGCATTGTTTTGTTTTCATTTTTATTATCTAATCACTGGTTGAGGTCAAGTTTTGCCACTCTACTTATCCTGTGTCAATAGAATGCATAATCGGAAGATTATCTCAAAGTTGACCTTACCCATTTTCAAATTCAATTGATTGAGTTACTGTTTCAAAGAATAACTGTGACAACTGTTGACAATTATTTATTCTACTATTAATGTCATTTAATAATCTGATAGTTCTTTTAAATTTTATATTTTAAGGCAGTTTATAATAGTGAAGTGTGTTTTAAGTTTTCTAAAAATTTGAATTAGTTGTTAATTGAAAAATTATTTCGAAAGTGTGACATACTTTGGAGGGGGGGGGGTAGCAAAAATGGTCAAAAATAGCGTGACGTACTTTATGGACGGCCCCCTAGCTGCAGCAATTGCTGTAAAATTTTTAAAATGCAGGCTATTTGATTTCTTGTGCAAATATTTCCAAAATCTCGCCAGAAGATGATTTATTGACTAAAATATTTACTCAGTGGATAAATACTCTTTTACTACTAATAAAACTAGGCGCATAAAACAATAAACAATGTTACACATGTTTTATTATGCATAACCATATCTATGAGGATCAATGTTGGAAGTTGGGTGAACTGTAACCCACTATTGTGACTTCTCTTAGTCTCCTATTTCTATTATTGAAACATAATTCAGTTTACTTTTTTTTTATTAGACATTAAATTAACAGCCTTTGATTTACTTTGAAGTATGATCATAGAATGTCATCAGAAAAGAAACTTAAAAGAAATGTTTCAGGTATTTTTTTTTTTTAGTTAGAGAGAAAAAACAATAATCAATACATGTATATGACTATTTAATCATAATTTCTCATTTATCAACTGTCATCAGGACTGTCAACCTGTGAGTCCTGGGTTCAATCGTCATTTATCATACTTGATACCACTGTCTCAAAAAATTTGTCAAATATATATTATTTAAGATGTCACTGATTATATTATTTAAGATGTCAATGATTATATTATTTCAGATGTCACTGATTATATTTATATTATTTCAGTTGTCACTGATTTAAAAAAGAAAACTGCTCAGAAACTTGAAAGAACAACCGTCACTGACAGTGCCACGTCCAAAAAAAGGAAATTTCAAGAAAATGCAACTGAAGAGTGTGTCAGAAAAAAAAAGCAGCAGAAAGATAACATTCCTAAGGAAATATCTGGATTTGTTGATAAAAAATTGGAGATAAATGAACGAAAGATAAGCGAATACAATAAGCCACATAAAAGAGTTTCTAACCTAGATATTAGTGATAATGCAAATGATTCTATTGCTAAAGTTAAAGTATCAAAAATGTCTATGATTCAAGCTGAAAATGTTTCAACCAAGAAAAAAATCTCAAAGAAAAATGAACAAAATGTAAAAAACCAATTGAAAGATATTAAGAATGAAAACAATTCTAAAATCAAAGAAGCTAAAAGAAAAGAGAAATCTTTGCAAGCAAAAACCTCTCCAAAAGAAAAGAAAGCCTGTAAAGTTCAGAAAGACCTAAAAAACAGTTTACCAAAAAAAGCAGCAAAAACTGACCAGGTTTCTTCATTACCTGAGAATGTCAATGTGAATGATCCTTTAGCAATGCTAATGATGATGGAAGGGAACAAGAATGATAAACGTAATGGTAAACCATTATATAGCTTCACAGATGCAATAGCAGGACCATCATCTTTTAAAACTGTGGAGTATTCAGATGAAGAAAGTGATGATGATGATGAAGATGAGGAGGCAGAGTCAGAAGAAATGTCTGAATGGGAGGAGGTTCAGAGTAAGTAAAATTTTTTCAGTTAGTTTCAATTAACAGACTTTACCTCTCATGCACAGGGATTTTTAAGTCTTTTTTGTTACATTTTAAGATCATTCCATTCCTGATGAAAAGTCACAACTCCCTGATAAACCTGTTGAGATTACATTAGAAATGCCAGACATTTTGAAGCATAAGAAAAGGTAGGTGCTAAGGCTTGAATCCTTATCAGTTCTTGGTAATCCGAGTTTGAAAATCCTTAATTACACTGTCAAAGTCAGTATCATCAATGCATCCGATTGTTGTACATTTTTCAAAGGCATTAAATACTACATCTATTACTCATAAATAAAACTGTAAATGTTTGAAGCTAGTTCAGTTTGTATGGAATTTATTTAGTAAAATTCTTCTATTCTTGATCAATATGGTATTCTTAAAGGAATATTTTTTTAAACTTGGTTACCTTTTTATTAGTGCTAATCAATGCTAAACTAAGTCTTTTCTTAGACAAGAATCATTCTTAAATTGTGGATTTTCATCTGATTTTATCTTGTATTAAAGTTTTTTGAGTTCATTGAGTTTCATACAGTAAATTAACAGCTGTTTTTTTTTCTTAAATCAACCTTTTTATTACCTACATATTTTTATTTTAGATCGTTTTATTTTAACATCTCCCTATTGATTTACAGTCTAAATTGCTTAACTCTATCCTGGAAGTTTGATAAATCAGTAAATTTGATAAAATCTGCCATGTCCACACGTTAAATTGTATCTATTATACAAATGATCTTACTTAACTTGACCAAAAAAAAAATTCTCCAATCTTATTGGATTATGCAAGGTTGACTACTTTCTGCTGTGGCTTTATCTACAGTCCTGCTGGAAACTTGCCCTTGGGTTACAAGTGGGCCCCTTGTTTTTATCAACTATTAGCATTTGTTGTTATGAGTGGTTGTTATAAAAAGAAGAATTAATATTATGTTATCAAACATTTTGCTTATCTACAGAAAAAAGAAAACATTTGATTGGAAGGCATATTTGGTTAGACGAGTGAAGAGATTCAAAAAAGATGTTGCAATAGATATGCATAAGGTAGTACAGGATTTTTTGGTGTTAACATTGTCTAATACCATTGTCTGTTTTAGTTTAGCATAACTTTTTTAATGACTAATATTGAAGCTTAAACTGATCACTAATTTAATATTGGCAACGTTAATTTATTCTGCATCTTTTAGTGATTTCATAATATGTTAAAAAATACTATCTACAGGCTCACTTACTTTGTCTTCTGTCACTTGGCTTGCAACAAAACCAGAGTGTCAATGACCCAACAGTTATGGCTCTAGCACTGTCACATCTGCCATCTCAACTCACTGTTAGATCAAAGGCCAGTCTAGAGACATATATTGAAAACTTGCTTTTGTGGTACAAGAAGAAATTTCCACTTGAAAAACTCAGTCATTGTTCTGATTTAAAATTGGTATCTTTATTTTTTTTTATTTAAAAAAAACATACTTTTTTTTAAACTCTCCAAATAGAAGCCAGTTATTTCGTGAATACAAAAAATGTATTTGTATGTTCAAAGGTTATGCATGCTTAAAAATGTTACAGTAAAAGTACTAATGATAAATTAGAAAATTATCTCTGATTAATTTGTCATTTTTTTTTTCAAGATATTTCAAATTACTCATTTTTTTTATGTTTGAGTTTCTTTTATATGTCATATTCTATTTTAGGTGCACGTCTCAGCTCTAATTGACCATCTTTCTGAAGAACTAATCACAGATGCCAGAGTTTGGATTTTGGTTAGTATGGTATTGATGTATCAATTGTTATATTGTAATATGATTTGAAAAGCCTGCTAAAGCAGACAAAGTCATGGCATAATAGAATTAAAATATTGAAGAAAGTAACTTAGTAAAAGTCACGAATTTCCCTATACACAATTTTTGGTCAAAGTGGCAGTTTTCTTTGTTTAACTCCAGGTTAAAAACATAGTCTTTTAAAATACAAAAACTCTAGTTCATTTTGGAATGTTTTGAGGCAGTTTTCCTTGTTTATCTCCATCCACTACTCCCATAATTTCAAGTTAAAAACATAATTGTATAACACTTTTTAAATAAATATTAAGAAAACACCCAAAGAAATGCAATGTAAAATATAAAGAAGATTTAGTCTCTCTTTCTTGCTATGAAGACAATCATAGGAAAATTTGTCACTTTCTTTGCTATTCTTAATCGTTAGTTTCAGTAGTTAAGCAGTTTCTTGGCACCCAAACAGGAATCTTTATGCAGCAAGAAACTATCAATGGAACTTTGTCCTTTTGCTGGTGAATCTTTTTGAAGTGGGTCATCACATTTTCTACTATATCCGCCCACTTGCTGCAAATTTCATTAATCCTGGCAGTTGAAACTATCACTGAATCATCACCAATGACTACTCCTCCTTTAATGTCTTTAGTTGTACAGCTTGGCCTTCGTTGGCCTTGTGCACATTTTTTTGTATCCAACGTTAAACCTCGCTCTCTCTCTCTCACCTTCATTTGTAACTCAAGGCATGGTCTGTTACCCAAGGCAAAAAAAAATGTTGAGTTAATGTTGATAACTTGAATTGTTTATGACCTGAGCCATTCGTAACCTGAGGTTCCACTGTTTATGATTTTCTAGTATAGCTGAGCTACCATATTATGCAGTACTAGCCATTAATTTTTATTCTTACAATTTATCTTTTTTTCTAGATATTTATTGTCCTTCTCAGATCAGTTGGTCTGTTTGTCCGCCTGATCTTTTCATTTCAACCGATGCCTTTTAAAGTTACAGAGGTAAGCATCTTGAAATCTTTTATAAAAAAATTATATCTATAATTGGTACTCTCTTTCTTGTTCAGATACTATAAATACACAGTAAGAATTTTTTTTACGTTTTAATCATTTTTTTGTTTTCAGAATGATGATAAAAATGTCCAGGTGAAACAAAAGCAACACAAAGTCAAGAAAAAAGAGACTAGTAAGTAATGACTTAGTATCTTTGAACATGGTTAAACATTATTTTCAGAGCCACTATCAATATATTACTTTTCTCTTGTTTTATCAAGTTCACTTTGAAATGTTCTGTTACCCATTATGTAAATGGATTATTTCTCATATAAATAAAAGTTCCTGTACACATAGTTGTGTGGGGCGAAGTGGTGTAGAGCACTCAACTGTCAACCTGAGGGTCAGAGGTTGTTTGATCCTCATTTAGAACCAAGGGAATTTTTTCGGTTGAAAGCTCTCAAAGTCCACCCAGCTTTTGTCCACTTTATTGGGGGGAAGTAAAGGCTTGCTAGTCCCACAATCTCTCAATAAACCCTGGCTACATAACCAGATGAGTTCCACATTTCATCTGACCCCATGACCTTAAGGGTGAGGGAAACTATTTTATGTATTTATCATCAATGCTTAAGTATTTTTTTTTTTGTTTTTGGCAATAAAGATTTCCATGAACTTTATGATTTCATTTGTAAAATTTGTCCAATCAAGATAATAGCTTTCTTCTATGTACCGATGTTTTCCATTGTGAATAGGTTTTCACATTCAGCCATTCTGCTTGGATGTTCTGAGCATGTCTTATATTTGTTTAATTAGATAATATATACCTAGTTTGTTGTTTTTTTTTCCTTTTTTTGTTCAAAAACCAATGTCTTTTTTTTTTGTTTCATTTTAATTCCACTTAGAACCCAAAAGTGATGCTCGTAAAACTACTTCCTCCTCCAACAAGAAACAGAAAACAAAAGTAGCCAAATCACCTGACAATCGCCGTTCTTCAGCTAGGGAATCTGGCAAAAAAGCAGCTGAGGCATTAAAAAAATTGAGTCATAGGAGTAGTGAGGATGAAGATAATGAAATGGAGGATAAGAAAATGAAAAAATCATTAAACTCCATGAAAACAGCTAAGGGCAACAAAAAGGAAAAAGATATAGAAATTCTTAATGGTGACTCAAGGTGAGGAATCTTTAATTTTTGGTCTCAAAGTTTCATGTGTTAAAAAATATTCCTTTAGGCAACCTTTTATTTCTAATCTTTATGTAAGCAGTTCAGAAAAAGAGTTTGAAGAAAGCAGTTTTTATTTCCCAAGATCTCTCAAGAAAGATTTAAAAATTTTATCCAACAGAAAAATACTATCTAGCGATGACGAAGGAAGTAAATTAAGTTCAGATTCTCTTGGTGAGTTTGACTTTAATGTATTTTTTAAAACTTCTCTGGAGAGTTGAGCTGAGTTGAGCCAAATTTTATTTAAGTTATTGAAGGGGGAAAATGTTTGCATCTCCATTATTAACTGATAAATCCCATTATTCCAAAACGTTTTTCTGTCACATATTTTGAAAAATTATTATTAGCTGGAATAATTAAGTTAAAACTAAAACACAAAAAAATCTTTTTTTTTTCAAACAGGGCATGATTTTTGGTTGGAAATATATTTCCCACAGAAGAAAAAATGGATCTGTAAGTTAAGTAAAGAAATACAAATTGTTTTTTTTTATTATTTTTTGGCCAAGAAATAAAATTGTTAATGCTAAAAAACATAATTGTTTCATTTTTAATTTGTGTTTATCAAGGCTTTGACAGTTTTAAGAGCCTGTTTGGAAAACCATACTCATTAGAAAATTCAGCTACACAACCTTTAAGCTATGTGTTAGGATTCAAGAATGGTAAGTATCTTGAATTAATACTTAAATTTGATATTGTGAGGTTGAAATATGCTTAGTATGAATGGTCTGAGACATTCTAGATTTAATAGAAAAGTATAGAGGTTTTTTTTTTGTTTGTTTTTTTTTGTATACTTCTAGGAATGAAAAGAAAATACAAGTAAGGCTGCTACTGTTTTATTTTTTGTTCAATAGATGACAGTGTGAAAGATCTAACTGCCAGATATGCTAAACAGTGGTTGTCTCATACTCGTAAACTCAGGGCCGATGAAGAATGGTGGACCCAGACTCTCTTATCATTTGATCGAACTCCTTTTGAAGAAAATCTTCTAGAGGATGATGATATTAAAAGTATACTCATTTGTTGCACATATCATTTTTTGTCTATGTGTTTACTGTATATAATCATATTTGGATATATGAATAATTTGTTTTTATTGATTATTTACTTCATTTTTTTTAATAACATCAGGTCACCTCCTTGTTCGCCCCATGCCTCAGACTATAGGAGAATTTAAAAATCATCCCCTGTAAGTTAGATTAACATTCCTCGTCCAACATGATAAGTTTAAGATTAATCAAAATCAAATTTCACTTTTCTTTACAGTGTAATAATTGACTTTTACACTGCTAGTGAAATTTTTAAAGTATTTTAGCAATTTTTTAAAAAACTATCTATAACTTTCAGATATGCACTTCAGCGTCACCTTCTTAAGTTTGAAGCCATTTATCCTGAAACAGCAGTTCCTCTAGGCTACATCAGAAATGAGCCTGTTTATGCAAGAGAATGTGTTAGAACTGTGAGTGTAAAAGCTTCAACACTCATTGTATTACAATCTTATTCTTAAAATTAATAAATACTGGATTGAAAACAGTTTTGTTAACCAATTAATTGTTTTTTTTTCAGCTGCATTCTAGAGACAACTGGCTAAAAGAAGGTCGCCTTGTCCGGGTTCGTTCATTTTTCTCTGTTCCTATATTTAATTTCTTTTATTTATTTTTTCTTTTTGACTTTTTTAAATACAGCCAAAACAATTAACCAGCTATAACCCATTGTGTTATAAAAATGTAAAAAGACTTCATTAACATACATTTTATCCTTTACACTCTAAGAAATTAATTTTTTTTAAAGGAATTTTCCAAATAAAGTAAAATTTAAATATGCTCTATCAGGTATCATGTTTACATGAATAAATATTGTTAACAATATTTTTAAATAAATTTTTTCAGCTGAATGAGAAACCCTACAAAATGGTTAAATCCAGACCTAAATGGGTGAGTTAGAAATGTTTCGGTCTTGAATTTAGATCTTCATTTGACAAGTTTTATCTTCTATATTAATTACTGTGTCAGTTTATCTTATTCACACTATCAGTGGTCTGATCGCTCAATTGTTTAAGATTTTATATCTTCCTTATAGGAATAAGAGTTTTATAGAAATGTCTGGCGTCCTAGATCTTCAGCAACTTTATCAGTTTAGTTGCCTGGTATTGTACTTATTACCGCTGTCCATGCTGTGCGATAAATTTCAATACTTAGCTCAGTTATTATTTTAGACTGAACAAAGATATTTTCACAAAAATAAAATATGCTAGACCAGTGGTCCCCAACCCCCGGGTCGCGGACCAGTACCAGTCCGTGGAACGAATGTTACTGGGCTGACCAAGAAACATTAAATTATTCTTTTTTATTCATTTATCTCGTGATTGTGTGACTTTCTATTTACGAGAAATAATCAACGCGCCCACCCATCCCCCCAAACTGAGCCATGGTGAAATTGTCAAACGCTGACAGGTCTGTGGCGAGAAAAAGGTTGGGGACCACTGTGCTAGACCATATTTGTAACAGTCTTTCATGGAAGTGAACAGAGCAGCCTTTTTTCTTTTTGGCTGAGTTACTAATACTATATCTTTATTAAGGAAAATTATATAAATATATATTATTCATTTCTATATTTATACCTTTAATCAATTGCTTATATTTTATTTTACGATAGATACTAAACTTTTACAATATGCCACATGATTGGTAATTTTTTATTTTTACATACAAGTAAAAAAAAGTTTTAAAAAAATTGTGTCAGCTTTCAGTTAGATATAAAAATACTGTATTTTTAATTGAGACAGAATAAACCTAAGGAAGATCCTAATGCACTAGATCTTGAGCTGTTTGGTGAATGGCAAACAGAGATTTATATGGCACCGCCAGCATTTAATGTGAGTTATGGATCATTGCTTGTTAACTTTTATTTATGGTCTGTTTCATATGTTGTTGTTTTTTTTTTTTTGTTATTTTTTTTTTTTGCTTTGCTTTTTTAGTTCTTTCCATTTACATTTTTTTGCTTGCGATTTTCTTTTAGGGAAAAGTACCTAAAAACGACTATGGTAATGTCGAACTATTCAAGCCGTGGATGTTACCAAAAGGGACAGTTCAAATCAGAGGTGAATAAATTGCCTTTAATTTCTTAAAGAAAAATTAATGTTACAGTATTATCTTTACAGATATTTAAGAACTAACTATTTCTTAGCATGGGAAAAATTATATCCAATTTGTCTGTTTTTTTTTTTCCATTTGTACTCTCTTTTGGTTCATCTCAGTTTTTTTATTCCTTTAGGACAAGGAATGCAGAAAGTGGCTAAGAAATTAAACATAGACATTGCAGCTGCAATGATTGGATGGGACTATCACTCTGGACACTGTGTACCTTTGTGAGTTACATCAAGGGTTTCCAGTTAATTTAATGGCCAGTGTAAACAAGTCTTAATTTAGGGTTTCCAGTTAATTTAATGGCCAGTGTAAACAAGTCTTAATTTTAGATATTTTACCCTTACTGTTTTTGTTAATAGTTGTCGCTGTGAAATATAAAAATAAATCTTCTCATGCAATTTTCATTGAAATAAGTATTAATGATTTATAAAAAAAAAATTTTTATTAAAAAAAAGTAAATGACTTGACAAGAATAAACAAGTACCATAGTCATAAAATTATAATCTTCAAAAGTTGATAGATTGGACATTACTTCAAGTTCCATTAAACTTAACACCACAGAATTAAAGTTATATTTTTTGTGTTATATTTTGTTAATGTCTTTTTTTTTTCATGAGCAGAATGGATGGGTGGATTGTGTGTGAAGAGTTTGCAGACACTCTAATGGCAGCTTGGCTTGAAGATCAAGAAATTCAAAAACAGCGAGAGGAAGAGGTAAAAAAATTATTAAAAAAAAAACATTTCTAAAAATAAGCTTTTATTAAAATACGCTAAAAAGTACAAATATCTATATACATTATCCGTACTAAAAATACATGTGCTCTAAATTTTAGTTCTTTTAATTTAACTAATTTAACCAGTCTATTAAAGACTCAAAAAAAAGCTAAATTAAATCTTAGTCTTCTGCACTGGTGCTCATTTTATTCATTTTGGCATGATAATCTCAAGGCAAATTTTAATCATTATAAACATTACTACATGTGTAAAGTAATTAGATTTGTAAATCGTCAAAATATTTATTCATGGACTCCAAATTATTAAAATGGTGTATTTTATTGTAAAATGTACACGTATGCCAATGTTGAGTCTGAACACTAAAATTATAACAGGTCCAAACTAGTTACTTGATTTGAGGGCATACAGAAAGGGAAACTAATGAAAAGCTAATAAAAAAATCCAAAACAATTCTATTTTAGTGGTTGATGTTATAAAACTTTTTAATGTTTTTGTGGTAAATACAGTGTTCATCTTAGTCATAATATATTTACTTAACTACACAGAAACTAATTTAATTACATCTAAAACACACTAAAAAAAAAGAAAGAAATACATGTACATGTTTTATAATTATCTCCTTATTAAAACAAAACACATAATTATTAAGTTAAAAAAAAAAATACAAAAATATACTTGATATTGAAATAACATTAAATTCTAAAGTTGTTTTTTTTTTTTTGTTTTTTTTTTAAACTAATTTTATTTTTCATCTTCAAAACAGGCCATAGAAAAAAGAGTTTATGGTAACTGGAGGCGCTTGATACGTGGATTGTTAATTAAAGAGAGGCTAAAGAAAAAATTTTTGCAGGTAATTTTTGACACTGTTAGTTGTGTGTGTGAGGTCCCTTACAAGGGTGCAGTGAAATCTCTTAGATCCTATGGAACCACTGATAGGACAGATTTTATGGAGCCCTTCTTTCATCCTCACCCTAGCCGATAGTGCAATCGCCATGGAGACATTATGGAGATATAGTGGGGACTTAAAACCATGACCTTAATTATCTGATGGTCCTCACCAAACCTTGACCTGAAATATCAGTTGGTCCTCACCGGATATCAAACCAGTGACACTCAGGTCAACAGTGGAGCACTTAACCGCACGACCATCCATCTCCTGACAGTGTTAGGTAGCTGTAGCTTAATTAATTTTAAAACTAGAACTCATGGTAGACTAAAATCTTACTTATAGTTTTATTTTTAAAATGTTGTACTTTATTATAACCAAAATTTATTAATATATCAGTTATGGACCCCATGATGTTTAAATACTTTATTATGTGTTGATTAGAATTTTTTTTTAAAACATTTAGCACATTTTCAATTAATCTTTTTTTTTTCCAAATATTTCTTGACTTTAAATATTTCATAACTTTAAATATTTCATGACTTTAAATATTTCATGACTTTAAATATTTCATAACTTTAAATATTTCATGACTTTAAATATTTCATGACTTTAAATATTTCATGACTTTAACTATTTCTAACTTTAAATATTTCATGACTTTAAATATTTCATGACTTTAAATATTTCATGACTTTAAATATTTCATGACTTTAAATATTTCATAACTTTAAATATTTCATGACTTTAAATATTTCTAACTTTAAATATTTCATAACTTTAAATATTTCATGACTTTAAATATTTGTCTTTATTTGTTTGTTGTTTTATGTAATTAATTTACTGGGGACACAAATTGAAAAGATTTTTATTTGGTAAGTTTGTTTTTTTTATTATTATTATTTCTAAGTTTTAAATGAAAAATATTAAATGTATTTATTTCTTCTTTTTTTTTTTATTTAGAATGACCAGCTGGTCATCCCACAAGAAAAACAGGAAACTTTTTCAGAGGGTGAAGAGGCTCATGACATTCAGTACTCTTGGCCTTGCTACAGACAGGAGGAAGAAGCCAGCAAAAAATCTAAAAGCAAGTTGAAGCAAAACTCAACCATTGCCTCACTAGAAACCAAAAAAGAAGAAAACAACCAATCTGTGAATGACACAATGGTTGGTATTAAAGATGAGGCTAAATTAAATGATGTGATAGAGAGAAATGCCAAATTAGGCAATTTACAGGGAGCCATGAAGTCACAAGTTTTTCCAAGAAAAAAAAAGTCTTTGAAATTAGGTGCAAAAAAAAATAAATTACAAGACAAAAAGAATGAGGAAACCAGCTCTGGAGAATCTGACAATGAAGCTGAAAGAAAGATTAAAGCTAAAGGGGTGATTGTTTCGCAGAAGAAAAACATTACAAACAATCTTCAGACCAGGACAGTAAAGGGAAAGCAATCAAAGCCAAGGGCAAAAAATAAATCTCAACTGAAAAATAAATCAGACAGTGAAGACTCAGAAGAAGAGACAGTTTCAAATACTGACTCAAACAAACAGGAAGTTAAGCCTAGGGGTCGTCCCAGCATCGGTCGAATGGCAAAGGCTAATATTAAATTTGTCAGTGAAAGCAACTCTGAGAGTCAGGATGAAGAAAGTGAGGAAGATGATGAGTAGATGATGTCATTATGAACAAATCCATAAATATCCAAACATGGATAGAGCCTAAGAACACATATGGTCCACTGCACTGTTTTTTCTCTTTATTTGAGCTACGTTGGCAAGTTTAATTACAGATAAGTTTAATGTTACTAAATTTATGCAGTAGCCTGTAAACAAAAACATAGTTTTTTCTTTGTCCATTTATTTAACTTAACTATTTCTTGTGCCCTTATTTAAGATTTGTAAAGTTTTTATTCCCATAACCATTATAAAATGCATTTACTTTTTGTAAGGTTGATTACTTGAATGAAAATTTTGTATTTCATTTTTTTTTTCCTATTTATTGTTGGATGTTAAAATGTTTATCACAAACATTAAACATTTTCACGAATGTTGGGTTTAGGGCATTACAACATCTATATTATTGCTGCTTATTAACATTTACAATAACTAGACATTTTTTGTCACGTGTCATTTATGTTGCAGTATTACTTTGAAAATGAAGGTATATTTAGACTTTAATATCTGTTGGCACTTAGCCAGAGAATTTCTATTATTCTCAAAGATTTGCTGTAAATTTTTTTTTTTTTTGTTTTGGTCCTGTTGACCTTAGTTAAATGAATTAGATTTAACTAAAAAGCAATTTAGTTTGAAGTTGCCATGAATTATCTGACTCATGTCAGTGATGTGATGGTGTTGTTGAAGGGCCTTGGTCTCAAGCCCCAGTGATCACCAGGTCTTCTTTTTAAAGTTCGTTGACTTGCAAAGTAAAAGGAGAAATGTATATATAAAATAAATGACTCCTTCGTTCTATTAATTTTATCGTAGTTTTTCAATACAGCAGGGTACCGAAAACAAAACAATAGCTTGACCAAAACAGTCTTTGGAATCGGTCGCAGTTGTCATTGTGGATTGCAAAGCCTAAAAGTTTTTAAAAGTCACCGTTTTACTCCAAAAGTCCCTTGTAATTCCTGATCCAACATTTATCTCAACTCAAACAATATTATAGATAAACAATAATAAAGACAAAAAAGTTCTAAGAAGGCAGCACCTTTTAAATTATATAAAAGCTAAAGCATTTGATCTCATTATTTCCTGTGAAGTTACATTTGATGTGAAGTTACATTTGATGTGTTCAGTTTCCCATAAATCTGCTGAACTTTTTTCTCATAGGCATATATGTAAATCAACTTGTTTATTTTTAAAACCTCATATTTTTGACATTTTTTTTTATAAATACTTACTGCATTTATATGATGTTTATATGTATTATCTGCAATGTTAACTGTTGACTCACTTGATCAGGAAGCAGATAAAAGAAATATATTTTTGATTTGCATTCTTGTTGTTAATGATTCATTGATTACAATACTGTATCCTACAAATAGACTAACAAGGTAACTTTCTTGTAAGCAAAACTTGAAAAGTATGCAAATAAAAAGAATCATTTCCATAATATTATTTTTCATAAAAAAATTGTGGAGCTACATATTCCAATAGTTCTGGGAAGATAAAATGTAAATTTGTGTAGATTTAAAAATCACATGACCAAGATCTTTAAAACATGGTGTAATATATTTATTTCATAACCAGCTAAACATATATCAAAGTACATTTTGCTTAAGGTTTCACAACTGGCCAACTTGTAAAAGTTTGACATTTTATGCTCTTATCTAGTTACTAAAAAATTTTTCAAAAATTAAAAAAAAATGATGAAGTGTAGAATTCATCTGTTTCTATAACCTAGGCGTATGAAGAGATTGTGTGGTTAGCACAACGCCCAGCCGCCTTTACTTCCCCAACTTAAGTTAGGTACCCTTTTAAAGATGGGTGGACTTGTAGGACGACTTTGCACCAAATTTCACCTGGAAAAAATTCCGAGGATCGAACCCAGGTTTCTCAGGCCGACAGACGAGTATCCACACTACTCTGCCATCCTAAATATAATGTAACATAAAAAGTGCACTACTTTAAGTCCATTGTGGCCATCAGGGGCGCCGAGAGCCAACAAGGGCCCTAGGGCAGGACATAATTGCGGGCCCCTTAATAAACAATAAGTCGTGAAAAATTGACATGGTCGGGCAGGCCGGGCCCCCTGGCAATGACCCCCAGCGTGCCTGGTGGCCATGACCTTATAATTATGTACATATGTAATGCACGTCTAGACCTAACGTCAGAGTTACATAGTTGTTTATGGAGGAAATCCAAGAAATGATTGGTTAACATTTGACACGTGATACTATTGTTTTATACAAATTTCAAATTTGTTACATAAAATGAACTCACTATAAACTATCCAACACCTTTACTGATAAAGACAAGAGGTAATGTAATGTTAATTGCCAATTTATTCATAGACATTCAAGGGGGGGGGGGGGTATGGCTGAGTGCCCAGCTGTTCTCAATCAATGCGGCTGATTGGTTGATTACATATCGGACTATTAGTGATGACTACTAGAAAGATAAAACAAAAACTTGAAATCGTTAGTTTAAGAAATTCTTCGATCATGTTCATCCTAATTATGAACACATCATTAGCTCCCAGCACCCAAGTGAGAGAGAGAAGATAGATTAGATAGACAGACAGGCAGAGAGAGATAGATAGACACACAGAGAGATAGATAGATAGATAGATAGATAGATAGATAGATAGATAGATAGATAGATAGATAGATAGATAGATAGATAGATAGATAGATAGATAGATAGATAGATAGATAGATAGATAGATAGATAGATAGATAGATAGAAGTGTCATTTTCAGTCCATGTTATTAAGCTGTAGACACCACAGCTTGAATGTCCAGTTGCGCAGACAGCGATATTCTGGCTAAAAAAATGGCTCCACTAGCAAGTTCTGGGAATGTGTTATACTTAGGCTTCTTACTGCATAGAACCATTGCAAAATGTGAAGGTTTACCCACTATCAAATGTGTAGGTTTACCCACTATCAAATGTGTAGGTTTACCCACGATCAAATGTGTAGTTTTACCCACTATCAAATGTGTAGGTTTACCCACTATCAAATGTGCAGGTTTACCCACTATCAAATGTGTAGGTTTACCCACTATCAAATGTGTAGGTTTACCCACGATCAAATGGCCCAGGACGAGAACATTTTCTAATTTTACCAAAAGCAAACCCCAAAGACGCCAAAAAGCACATAGCTGCGGAAGCAAAGACACCAGTGAGGGTAGAGAAAAACACAACTTGATCATCTCCCTTCATCTGATACACAGCTGTCCTGTTCAATTTCTTTTATAATTGTTCAACTCGACTTTTGTTGAGGGACAAGCGGTTCGCTATTTGAGAATTCTGAGAAGTAAGCGCTGAGTTTGGGGGGTCGGGGGGGGGGGAGGGAGGAGACGAGGAGGTACCACTTAAGGTTTATTTGTTTTTCTCTGAAAAAAGGGGCGGTAGTCGAAACATTGTTTGGGAATCGTTGTATTATATCATTCGGATTTATCTAAAGACACCCTCAGTGTAACAATGGGATCGACCTAGTCGTGGGATTAGTACAAGGGGTGGGCAAACTTTATCTATGGAGGGCCGCATTGAAAACTTGATTGTTATCGGCGGGCAGCAAATATATTTTTTCTGCTTCAATTACAATTTGCGACGTATTAAAATATGAATAAATGATAATAACCATGGATTTGTCATTTCGTTTTAAATGTACACTTTATTACACATGTACATTATATTTTAAAATACGAACTAAATCAGTAGCTAATCCAATGCAAGAGTGAACCACAAAAAGTCTTTGTTTGCATCTCAATGTTGGTGCATCAAATTGTCACTTATCTTTTCAACACGCCTGAATACAGTTCTTCTTGATAAAGAAATGCTGTCAAATTTTGTTTTCTGTTCTGGACCTCTAATGCTCGCTGCATCTCACAACAAGCATTCCTTGATGAACTCGCCGTCAGAAAAAGGCTTGATCCGCTTTACGATCTTTTGGGACTGCAACAGATTAGCTTCGATTGCAGCATCTTGTATTAAGGACTGTTTGATGATAACAATTTGCTGCTTCTTTAAATTACTAACCAACTCCTGGCATTTCCTTTTTCTCTCTTCGTTCGTTTAATTGTGCCCGAAATCCAATTTTTTTGTTTGCTGGTGTCTTTTTAAGTTGTACCCTTTAAAGACGCTCACACGCTCATCATGACACAGCAAGCAGACAGCTTTGCTCCAGAGGTGTGCGGATCTTGAAATTTAGCGTCCGCGTCCGTCCGCAGATTTCTATCAATGATCCGCGTCCGCAGAATCTTACAACATTGGTCCGCAGTCAGTCCGCGCGTCCGCATTGCTGAAATTTAGCTGTTTAAATGACTTGAAATTTTTTATGGTAACGCTAAAGAAGATCCGCGTCAGTCCGCGAGTCCGCAACTTAACCATACGAAGCGTCCGCTGTCAGTCCGCGGATTCGGAAAAGTCTGCGGATCTGCGTCCGCAAGCGGACGCGTCCGCTGTCCGCTCATCTCTGCTTTGCTCCCAACGCTGATGAAGCAGTATTTAGTAGTGCATATGTCATTATAACACGGCATTCGTCGTCAATCTTTCTTTTTTTTTTCGGCAGCACCCAAAGTTAAATCAACGTCTAATCGCTTTTAAATTACAAATTTTACAAAATCTTTAAAAAAAATGTAAAAACAAAAGACTATTCCATTTGAGCCGTAAAGCAGTTTCGAATAAGGATGTTAATACTTAATGTCTAGTAATCACTAATATTCTGGAACCATAAAACCGATTTAATATCTATAGGTTCGAATCAAATAGTCGAAATAGAATTTAAAAATTTAGCAAGACTCTAAACAAAGAAAATTATAATCGACATAGGATCATAATATGTACATTGTTCATGCATACGGGCCGCATAACATACACTGACTGGCCGCATGTGGCCCGCGGGCCGTAGTTTGCCCACCCCTGGATTAGTGTAGGTTCTACATGCAGAGGCGTAGTGAGGGGTGGGCAAGGAGCATCATTCACCGGGCGCTACTCACAAAGGGGCGCCAAATGGTATATTTTGCATATATTATTATATGGTTTTTGAATGGTGGGGCGCTAAAAAGGATTTGTGCCCCGGGTTGCGAGTTAAGCTCGCTACGCCACTGTCTACATGCCCCGTGTTTGTACGCGTTTTTTTTTATTTGTCTGAGTCTAGTGTGCGTATGTATGTGTGTCCAATATTGACATTTGCTAAATGTAAAGAAGCCACGTATGATTTACATTAAAAAATATATGGACAAAAGATTACACACTCGATCTGTTCATTGTTCGCAAGTTTAGAATCTTTCATCTGCATGGTAAGTATGGAGGGATTTATCTATTGAACTACAAGGTGAGTATTGTGATATATATTTAACTACAAGGTGAGTATTGTGATATCTATCTATCTAACTACACGGTGAGTATTGTGATATATATTTAACTACATGGTGAGTATGGTGATATCTATCTATCTAACTACAAGGTGAGTATGGTGATATATATCTATCTAACTACAAGGTGAGTATGGTGATATATATTTAACTACATGGTGAGCATGGTGATATCTATCTAACTACAAGTGAGTCTGGTGATATCTATCTATCTAACTACAGGGTGAGTATGGTGATATCTATATATCTAACTACACGGTGAGTATGGTGATATCTATCTAACTACATGATAAGTTTAGTGATATCAATCTATTCAACTTCACGGTAAGTATAGTGATAGCAATCTATTTAATTCCTGATTTATTTCAGAACGTTAGATAAAAAAAATGCTGGTTGCTAATGAATAAGTCAATAATAAATAAAGTGCGTTTTACAAGACTGACACTATTGTCTTGTTTTACAAAATGGAGGTGTCTAGACAGACAGTATATATATGTATATATATATATATATATATATATATAGAGAGAGAGAGAGAGAGAGAGAGATAGATAGATAGATAGATAGATAGATAGATAGATAGATAGATAGATAGATAGATAGATAGATAGATAGATAGATAGATAGACAGACAGACAGACAGATAGATAGATAGACAGACAGACAGACAGACAGACAGAT
This sequence comes from Bulinus truncatus, assembly GCA_021962125.1. NCBI lineage: Eukaryota > Metazoa > Mollusca > Gastropoda > Planorbidae > Bulinus > Bulinus truncatus. The sequence continues at coordinate 1,063,360 of JAGDYQ010000232.1, forward strand.
AGATAGATAGATAGATAGATAGATAGATAGATAGATAGATAGATAGATAGATAGATAGATAGATAGATAGATAGATAGATAGATAGATAGATAGATAGATAGATAGATAGATAGATAGATAGATAGATAGATAGATAGATAGATAGATAGATAGATAGATAGATAGATAGATAGATAGATAGATAGATAGATAGATAGATAGATAGATAGATAGATAGATAGATAGATAGATAGATAGATAGATAGATAGAGAGTTTCTAGTTTACTGTGAATGCTCAAATTTAGCATTCTAATCCTAAAGCATTACTTAGCTACATACTTTTAGTAATGTTTATAAAAGGGAAAAATTTCCTCTGAGATTATCAATTCCAAAAAAAAAAAGAAAATTACAGCACTAGTGGATCAGTGAGTAAAATACTGAAGCTTTTTTTTTCAGTTTTATATAGACAAGTTTGTTTAGACCATAGATATAAGCAAGTTTGTTAAGACCATAGATATAAGCAAGTTTGTTTAGACCATAGATATAAAGAAGTGTGTTTAGACCATAGATATAAACATGTTTGTTTAGACCATAGATATAAAGAAGTTTGTTTAGACCATAGATATAAACAAGTTTGTTTAGACCATAGATATAAAGAATAGCAAATTTTTTTTTTAAACCAAAAAAGTATAAAATTTAAAAAATAAAACTTTTTTATACTATGATTTTTTAAAATGCACTAAAAAGTAAAAAACAAGCAATTAAGCCTGTTCCATTCTGGACACAGGACGTGTTAGCGCATTTTCATGTTATGTATCAGTACGTATTCTATCTTTCAGTAAATATTTGTAAATTTTGGAAATGTTTATAAATTCAATTGTGTAATGCATATATCTGTAAAAAAAAATTTATAAAGACGTTTCTTTATATTTGAAAAAAAATTATTTTCTCTTAAATCTAACTACAAGTGGTTTGTGGTCACTGAAATAGGACTCATAATTGAAACATTCTAAATTGTAGTCATTTAATCGTCCGAAAACTCCGTCAATTGTTGCATGGCTCTGATACTTTCAATTAAACTCAGAACACAAGCTTACTATTTCATTTGATGAGTTTCTTAATAAATCTTGGTGAAACTACGTGCTGCAGTATTTCGCACCAAATGAACGGGCTATTGAACGTACAAGGTGTATATATAATATATAAGCCCCTTAGGAGCCCTGAAGCCCGGCCCTCAGAGGTTCTATCGCGAAATGAACTTTTGATGTACACATGGCAGGCCAAGACCTACAAAATGATATATACATCATGGGTCTAGGACTTATAGTTGCTGAGAGAAAGCGCTCCTTTATTAATATAGCTTATATAGTAAAAAACGGTACTAAGGCCCCTTTTACGGCCCTGAGAGGTCAGATCGCGAAATGGAAAAAAGTCATTTCTTGGCAGGCCAAGACCTACAAAATGATATATACATCATGGGACTAGGACTTATGGTTGTTGAGATCTAGGGTGTACACGGACAGACGGACGGACAGACAAAACGGGGACAATAGAGCATTTTTTTTTCGAAAATGCTCTAAAAAAATAAAATATTATTACATACTAATGTTCATATAAATTATCATGATCAAAATTAAAGGCGTGGGTGATTACAATATACTAGTACTGAATTTAATCTGTCTCTACACTAGTGGGTAAGTAGCAACAAATAGGTAAATATATCCAGATGGCCACCCACGAGTTATATTTTAGTAAGGATGATTTAAATAATTATTTTGTATGATGTAATGAATCATTTATTTATTTATTTATTTTTAATTTCTAATGCATTTTTATACAATTTTTTTTTTAATTTAAATTTTTATAATTTTTAAAACGTTTCAGTATTTATTTTAAAGCTCCCCTATTTATTGTTAAATTATCGTTATTTTGTTCACGTTTTTAGAGCATTTTTGATAGAGCATTTTTGATAAAAAAAATGCTCTATTGTCCCAGTTTTGTCTGTCTGTCTGTCATCACCCTAGATCTCAACAACCATAAGTCCTAGACCCATGATGTATATATCATTTTGTAGGTCTTGGCCTGCCATGTGTGCAGCAAAAGTTCATTTTGCGATCTGACCTCTGAGGGCTGGACATCAGTTTTTTACCGTTTTTTACTATATAAGCTATATTAATAATTATGCCATTTTCATGGCCCCATTCTACACCTTATACGTTCAATAACCCATTCATTTGTTGCGAAATACTGCAGCACGTAGTTTCACCAAGATTGACGTCACACGTGTTCTGCGCAGTAGAGTATTTATTCTTCAGCCACAATAATTTTATTTTCGAAAAACATCCTTTACAATTACACAATTGAATTCATAAACATTTCCAAAATTTACAAATATTTACTGAAAGCTAAAATACGTACTGATGCATAACACAAAAATGCGCTAACACGTCCTGTGTCCAGAAAGGAACAGGCTTAATTGCTTGTTTTTTATGCATTGTCTTAGTTTTAAAATAGTTGGCATTCAGTGATTTGATTTTGTATATAACTTACATTTTTGTGTTGGCCAGGACTCGGCGTATGACGATGTTCACACTGTTCCTTTTCTTGGTTGCGGCCTTTGTTTTGAGAGGCAAGTTTGTTGGTGGTCCATTTTTATTGTATTTACTTCACAAATTTAACTAATCAATAACGAAACGTGTGCAAAATTTAAACTAAACCATTCGAATTTTAGATAAATTTTATTTGATATATTTTTTTTTTATTAATAAGTCAGTTTTTTTTTTTAATTTTAAAACAATGGCAAACACAGGCTTAGGCAAAAACGTCACACCAGCTGCAGATACTGGCTTCAGCAAAAACATCACATCAGATACAGACATTGGCTCCGGAGAAAACATCACATCAGATACAGACACAGCCGTCAGCAAAAACGTCACACCTGCTGCAGACACTGGCTTCAGCGAAAACTTCACATCAGATACAGACACTGGCTCAGGAGAAAACGTCTCATCAGATACAGCCACCGCCGTCAGCAAAAACGTCACACCAGCTGCAGACACTGGCTTCAGCAAAAACGTCACATTCGATACAGACACTGGCTCAGGAGAAAACGTCACATCAGATACAGCCACCGCCGTCAACAAAAACGTGACACCAGCTGCAGACACTGGCTTCAGCGAAAACGTCACATCAGATACAAACACTGAATCAGGAGAAAACGTCACATCAGATACAGACACAGCCGTCAGCAAAAATGTGACACCAGCTGCAGACACTGGCTCCTGCGAAAACTTCACATCAGATACCGACATTGGCTCCGGAGAAAACGTCTCATCAGATACAGAGATTGGCTCAGGAGAAAACGTCTCATCAGATACAGAGATTGGCCCAGGAAAAACGTCAATTCAGATACAGACACTGGCACTAGCGAAGACAATGCCTGTCCAGATCTTAAACAATGTTTTAATTATAAACTCAGACTTTATAACGTCAGAACATTCGATGGATATTATCAGTACCTGCATACCTGTCTGTGAGTACCATACAATATATATATACTCACACAATATATATCTATATATATATATATATATATATATATATATATATACTAGTTCTCCCTACCCCCCTCTCTCCCTTATTTCGCTCTCTCTCTCTCTCTCTCTCTCTCTCTCTCTCTCTCTCTCTCTCTCTCTCTCTCTCTCTCTCTCTCTCTACTTCTCTGTCTCTCTCCCTCTCACAAAGCCTATAGTCCCATTCGCTAAATACTAAACTGGAGTAGAATCAATTGGCACATAAACCCATAAGCTCCTACATATTCCCATAAGCTCCTAATTTTCCCATAAGCTACTAATATTCCCCTAAAATTCTAAATATTCCCATAGGCTCCTACATGTTCCTATAAGCTCCTACATATTCCCATAAGCTCCTAATATTCCCATATGCTCCCGCATATTCCCATATGCTCCCGCATATTCCCATTCTCTCTCTTTCCTTATCTCTCTTTTTCGATAATTGACATAGAGTTGAATCTACTTATGCATGGCAGTTGGTCATTGTATAGCAGAAAATTAAAACGAAGGTTATAGTCCGTTTTAAATATTGAAAAATAGGAGTAGAATTTACTGATGCGTAAAAATTTTACTTTACGTGGTTGAAAATAAACACAAAGCCTCTATCCCATTCGCCAAATACTAAACAGGAGTAGAATCTATTGGCACCTATTCCCATAAGCTCCCACTTATTCTAATAAGCTCCCACATATTCCCACAAGCTCCTAATATTCCCATAAGCTCCTACATATTCCCATAAGCTCCTACATATTCCCATAAGCTCCCAAATATTTCCATTCTCTTTCTCCTTATTTCGCTCTCTCTCTCTCTCTCTCTCTCTCTCTCTCTCTCTCTCTCTCTCTCTCTCTCTCTCTCTCTCTCTCTCTCTACTTCTCTGTCTCTCTCACTCTCACAAAGCCTATAGTCCCATTCGCTAAATACTAAACTGGAGTAGAATCAATTGGCACATAAACCCATAAGCTCCTACATATTCCCATAAGCTCCTAATATTCCCATAAGCTCCTACATATTCCCATAAGCTCCTACAAATTCCAATAAGCTCCCACATATTCTCATAAGCTGCTACATAATCCCATAAGCTCCCAAAAATTCCCATAAGCTCCTACATATTCCCATAAGCTCCCACATATTTCCATAAGCTCCTACATACTCCCATAAGCTCCTAATATTCCCATAAGCTCCTACATATTCCCATAAGCTCCTACAAATTCCCATAAGCTCCCACATATTCCCATAAGCTCCTAATAATCCCATATGCTCCCACATATTCCCATAAGCACCCACATATTCCCAAAAGCTCCTAAAATTCCCTTAAGCTTCTACATATTCCCATAAGCTCCTGCATATTCCCATAAGCTCCCAAATATTACCATTCTCCTTCTCTCTTTCTCCTTATTTCGCTCTCTCTCTCTCTCTCTCTCTCTCTCTCTCTCTCTCTCTCACTCTCTCTCCTTCTCTGTCTCTGTCACTCTCTTTCTCTCTCTCTCTCTCTCTCTGTATATATATATATATATTTATTTATTTATTCATGTATATATGCATCACCACAATAGAGGAAAAAATTGATTGTTTGTTTTTGAGCTGTCTATGTTTCTAATTTGTTCTATCATTAATAATAACTTGTGTAAAATATTTTTCAAATCAGAGTTGATTTAGAGGTCCCCCCTTCCCCCCCCCCCGGCCCAAGAAATCACAAAACATGTAAAGAAAAAAAAAAGTTTATTCTAGCCTATATAAAAATTACATTAAAGTATTAAATTATTTATTACTGTTGCATTTAATTCAGTTTCACTTTGTTGCACGTTTGTAAGGTTTACGCACATTTGAGATGTTTTTGCGGTCCATTTCTACCACTTGAAGAATGTTTTGAAAATGTTCATCCGTTCGCGCTGCTTCAACAAAGTCAGATACCAGTTTCACTCCTCTCTCGGCACAATCGTTAACAACGTTAATAGCAGCAACATTTTCTGCACTGGCAATGTAAGAAGCTGTTTGGCACCAATCATCAATAGGCAGTTGGAGGAATCCTGTGTCCAGTTGAAGTCTGTATATAGTAAACCACGAGTCAACTCCAGCCAGATCACATAACCGAGTTTTAGAATCAATTGATTGGAATCGTGGTTTTCCCCAACCATTTCCAAATCGATTCTGTGGAGTTTGGAGGGCAACCACTGGTCGAAGCCTTAGCAGAGCATCTGCTAGAGCTCGCTTTTCCAACACAGGTACTTCATTGCTGAACAGAGCAAGTGGGATCATTTCAGCAGTGAGGTACCACAGATGCCTATTCAGGGCACGGATTGCTGACTTGGATATGTCTCTGTTGACATCGTTGTAATCCAAAAGTCGCTTGTAGAGCTGTAGATCATTCCATGGTGCATCCACACTCTTTTTGCAAGTGAGCCACCACACGACATAAACATGTGTTACAAATGTAGCAAATGCACGAATCTTTGGCACTTGATCACGTGTGGTAATAGTACCTGGAGGCAATAATTGAATTTGTTTCTCACACAGTGCAATCTTGAGGCAATATATCAGCTTTGCCATCCATCGTGCTTTGTGCAGGGCACCTGGTCTTTTAAAGTTAACCTCCTTATTTGTAGCATTCAGGTAAACAAGGGACAGCTTAAGGAATTCGTGGTAGTCGTCTCGCAAGAATTCGGTTTGTTTACTAGAGTTGGCATGTGCAATTACCGCATCTCTCATTATCGTCAGTCGCTCTTGAGCCTTCAGATCATGATCAGCTAACGTAAACGAACTACAAACGTGAGACCAATCATGTGCCACCAACTCCCAATTACTTCGCAGCTTGGTGAACAAAGTTATATCCGGGGATTTGGAAACTTCTATTTTCATGTCTGCAAACACATGCGAGAGGATAACTTCACCAATGTGATGGCGACAACCTGACCACAGAAGAGCACGTTGCAGCATATTTTGTATGGCAATGCAGGCAGCAGTCTGATGACCAGTGTTTGATCTTGTTGTGTCGAATGTCATATTAACGATACAATCATTACAATGCCACTCTGTCATTAGCTTCATGGTTAATTCTGCAATTATTTCACCAACGGGTTTCTTTGTTGCCTTGGCATAATTTGGCACTCCTAGAAGTTTAAATTGCTTTGCATCACCGACAACAACTGTTATGCGTTCTTCAGTGACACGATGATTTTTAGAGAAGGTGTCAGTTTGCCATCCCAGTGGAGAGTGCAGAGTTTGGGTGGTTCCCAGGAGTCGTGGATCTTTGTAGATATCTCACTTACAACTTTGCGACGTGAACGATCTGCAGTGGCATAGGAAGAAGCCACCATTGATACATCACCCCCAGACTCGCTAATAAGGCCCTGTGTGAAAGCTGCCTGCTGTGTTGGTGTAATCTTTAATCTTGTCGCTAGTGACACAAGATTTGGTCGGCTTAAAACATCTGGAGGTACAAATACCAAAGCTCCTGTTGGCTTTCTTCGCTTTTGCAATGGCATTATATCATCCAAACAGTTATCAACAAACTCCATTTTATCTTCAGATTTAGAAGTAGAATCATCGGGTTCGTCACTGCTACCCTCGCTGGAAGGCACTGATATCGTTGAACATGCTGCATTTTCTTCTCTTGCGCGTTTCTGACGTTCCAATGTTGCGACATCTCGTGAATGGCGTCGAGCGACTTTTTTTGCAAGTGTTTTGTCAAATGATCCAAAGCTGGAAGACCTGTCTCCTTTCATAGACCTCAAGAATGCTAGATCTTCTGCATTCTTGATAATAGTCTCGACATTTGGTGGCCACAGTTGAAAAGTTGTTGCCAACATAGATTTCATTTGTTCCAGTTTACGTTTGGTGGCTGGTGTGTTTCGGCGACTTTTATCAATTGAACGAAGTTTATTGTATTCATCAAGAAGCTGAACAATCTTCTCACAAGCTCTCCTCTCTGTCACCATTGGAATGTTTGCTTTTTCGTAGAAAGCAGTAACTTGATTCAGCACAATTTTGGCAGTTGTAAATCGAGAAGGTGCACCAAGAGAACCTGGACGCTCACTGTGTGCTGCTACATTGCAGTGATACATCATGCACCTCAAAACTTGTAAACAAGTTGGTAGTCGAAGAATTCCAGTAATTATAGCATCATCAACACAGATTGCAGGGCCAATGCCAAACAATTCAGTTTTCAGAAGAGTTTGTGGTTTCTTTGTTCGCGAGGCAGGAGACGCAGTAATAACTGGATATGCAACTGTTGAAGTGATGCCAGGGTCAGCCAGCATTTCCTTAGAAGGTGTAAACATTTTATTGTTGTTTTTCATATCATTTCCATGTTCTGATTTTATAGGTCGTGTGTATCAGAAATTAAAATAATATAAATAAAGAAATTAAAATGCTTGCCTTGGTCATCAATATGCGGTAAGGAAAAGTGTTGTTTTTGCTAATAAAATGTGAATTTTAAATTTTATTTCTAGCACAACTGCTTATCAAAATCAATCATAGCTACCAAACATTATAAAACCAAAGACTATAAAACAATTTATATAGCGCTTCACTTTTTGTATGTAAGTCTGTAAGACTTTACAAGAAGGATGGTTTTATCTAGTTTTCGCTTAATTATGCAAACTTTGTTGAAGTCCGGGGGACCTCTAAATATTGTCAAATATTTTTTTATTTTTTTACACAATGCTTTTTTTGATCAATGGAACAAATTTAAATAGCAGACAGATCAATTATTAAAAATTTTTTTTGGTGATGCAATATATATATATATATATATATATATATATATATATATATATATATATATATATATATATATACATATTCCCATAATCTCCCGCATATTCCCATAATCTCCCGCATATTCCCATAATCTCCCGCATATTCCCATAATCTCCCGCATATTCCCATAATCTCCCGCATATTCCCATATGCTCCCGCATATTCCCATAATCTCCCGCATATTCCCATAATCTCCCGCATATTCCCATAATCTCCCGCATATTCCCATAATCTCCCGCATATTCCCATAATTTCCCGCATATTCCCATAAGCTCCCGCATATTCCCATATGCTCCTGCATATTCCCATAAGTTCGCATATTCCCATTCTCTCTCTCTCTCTCTCTCTCTCTCTCTCTCTCTCTCTTTTCTTATCTCTCTTTTTCGATAATTGACATAGAGTTGAATCTACTTATGCATGGCAGTTGGTCATTGTATAGCAGAAAATTCAAACGAAGCTTATAGTCCGTTTCAAATATTGAAAAATTGGAGTAGGATTTACTGATGCGTAAAAATTAGACCTTACGTGGTCGAAAATAAACACAAAGACTATAGTCCCATTCGCTAAATACTTAACAGGAGTAGAATCAATTGGCACATAAACCCATATTCTAATAAGCTCCCACATATTCCCATAAGCTCGTAATATTCCCAATAAATTCTAAATATTCCCATAGACTCCTACATATTCCCATACGCTCCCAAATATTCCCATAAGCTCCCACATATTCCCATAAGCTCCTACATATTCCCATAAGCTTCTTATATCCCCATAAGCTCCTACATATTCCCATAAGCGCCTACATATTCTCATAAGCTCCCACATATTCCCATAAGCTCCTATTTTTCCCCTAAGCTCCTACATATTCCCATAATCACCTAATTGTCCCATAAGTTCCTACATTTTCCCATAAGCTCCTACATATTCCCATAAGCTCCAAGATATTCCCATAAGCTCCCAGATATTCCCATAAGCTCCTACATATTCCCATAAACTCCTACATATTCCCATAAGCTCCTACATATTCCCATATGCTCCTTCATAATCCCATAAGCTCCCAAATATTTCCATAAGCTCCCACATATTATCAAAAGCTCCAATTATTCCCATAAGCTCCTACATATTCCCATATGCTCCTTCATATTCCCATAAGCTCCCAAATATTTCCATTCTCTCTCTCTTTCTCCTTATTTCGCTCTCTCTCTCTCCTTCTCTGTCTCTCTCACTCTCTTTCTCTCTCTCTCTCTCTCTCTCTCTCTCTCTCTGTATATATATATAGATATATATATAGATATATACTCACACTATATATATATATATATATATATATAGTCACAGCTGTGTCATCCCAATCTCTGTAAATGTCACTTACTTTTAAAATGAGACGACATTATGGTTGCATAAGACAAACCAGGACCTAAGGTGCCATTGTTGGGTTTCCTTGTCTGCACCACCCAACAGTCTGCGGCAGCACCTACGTTGTCCAAAACCTTCGGCTTTCTGTAATACATAATATTTAAAATTATACCCATGTCATTCTGACAGGAGTGCCAAGTACACTCACACTGCTTTTCCGAGAGGTTCGGAAGAAATAATACAACCTGTCATTCAGATCGTTATGATAGGTTACACTCAAACAACTTTATTCCGGTGGGTACACTAACGCCCAGCCATTTTTTTTTAAATAAAATATAGTTCAATGTTCGTTTCAATTATATTTCGCTTGTAAAATATATGATCGCGTTCGGTGAGTTTTTTAAGCCGTGCACACACGCGCAATTCATTGAGGGACCATTAGTTGGAGTATTTTCTTAGATTCGTCAGTTTAGTAGGTAGAAGTTGCCCATAAATGATTTACAGTGACGCTTAATGCAAAGCGAAACAAAATCAAATACAACAGGGGTGACCACCGATACCAATACAAATACTCAAGTAAAAATGTATTGCCAAAATTCGATACCAATACAATACCAATACTTTTGAGAACAAAACAAATATTATTTTTGAAAATATAAAGGGTGCAAGTTTTTCAAGTTTTTATATAACTGATAGCTCGATCAAAAAAGAAATACATTTTCTATCGTTCATTGAATCATTGAACAAATAGTTGATAGAAAAAAAGTAAATGAATGAAAGAATATAAGAATGACATTTATAGATTTCGGCGCGCAAAGCAAAAACTTCAAAAGAAAATTAAAATTTAATTTTCCCTTCAACTCGCCGACCGTGGTTGTATTGGTGGGGAGTTGGGTGGTGTTAAAATTGGTATGGTTGATGGCTATGATTAATAGTTGTGATTGAATTTATGTAGATTAATTTTAAAACAAGGTATTCAAATCGCTATTGTTTTTCTGCAAATAGATATCAGTGGCAATAGAAAAAGTATTGGTATCGAGTATCGAAAATTTTTCGTTTAAAATGTATCGGCGTAATACACAAATCAATACTTTTTATAAAAAGTCTCGGCAATACAGCAACCAATACAAACAAAAAGTATCGCCGATAAGAGATATAGGGGCCTATCTAGATACAGTCGATACACTTTTAAAGAGCCGCATCATACACAGTTTGTACATATTGAGTGTACATAATAATTTTTAAAAAGATAAGAGAAAACAAACAAAAAAAAACTTGGCTTATTAGAAGTCACACAGAGCATTAAGATAAACTGGGATGAGGCCCAAAGTTATATAGTCGGGGTGAGTATGATTAGGTGTGAATATGATTAGGCTGAATGTGATTAGGGGTGAAGGGTATTAGTTGTGAGGGTGATTATGTGTGAGGGTGATTTGGAATGAGGGTGGTTAGGTGTGAGTGTGATTAGGAGTGAATATGATTAGGCTGTATGTGATTAGGGGTGATGGGGATTAGGAGTGAGGGTGATTTGGAGTGAGGGTGATTAGGGGTGAGGGCGATTAGATGTGAGAGTGATTATTTGTGAATATGATTAGGATGTATGTGATTAGGGATGAAGGGTATTAGGAGTGAGGGGGATTAGGTGTGAGGATGATTAGGTGTGAGGGTGATTAGGCTGTATGTGATTAGGGGTGAAGGGGATTAGGTGTGAGGGTGATTTTGGAGTGAGGGTGATTAGGGGTGAGTGTGATTAGGGGTGAGGGTGATTAGAGCCGGATTTTGGTTTACATATTTTTGTAACTTTATATATAGAATGACTCAAGACACGTGGGTTCAATAACTACAGTAATACTTTTATCTATTACTACAAATCCACTTCACATTTAATCTACAACTAAAACTAAGCTAAACTAAGAAAATCCAGAAGGAAAAGTCACTACAGGCGAGTTGAACGTGTTTCGTCTCATGTAACTGAACGCGCTGTTCTAAAAATAACTGCCTCATCATTGTCCTTTCACTCTGGTTGTCACTAACTTATATCAAAGAGTCCGAAGTAGATCCCCGCCCCCTCAAACCAGGTCACGTGACTGGTCTCTCGAAGAATCGCCCTGATGCTAGCGCCAGTTGAGGAGGGGAGGTGAAAGACACGTGTTTCACCACCCCCCGGCCCAATCTCCTTTTTACACACCTGTCCAGGTGATAAAATGTTGCAAAATCGCGGGTCAGTAGAAAGAGAGTTACAACAATATATATTGAAACAAGCAAGACCTACAAAATGATATATACATCATGGGTCTAGGACTTATGGTTGTTGAGATCTAGGGTGATGACGGACGGACAGACAGACAGATAGACAAATCGGGGACAATAGAGCATTTTTTTTTTCGAAAATGCTCTAAAAAATTAATAAAAATGTGAAAATGGCTGCCGCACTTAGTCTTCAGACAGACGCAGACGGCTGTAGAAGCCACGTGCAAGATCATCGATAACTATCAGCTGGTAACTTAAGCCTAAACGATATTTCCAGAGCCTTTCAAAACAAATCATAATTCCAAAATCTATTTTACTCAGCTTCAAAGCTACATTTCAATCACTTTTTTAGAGCATTTTCGAAAAAAAAATGCTCTATTGTCCCCGTTTTGTCTGTCCGTCCGTCATCACCCTAGATCTCAACAACCATAAATCCTAGACCCATGATGTATATATCATTTTGTAGGTCTTGGCCTGCCAAGAAATGACTTTTTTCCATTTCGCGATCTGACCTCTCAGGGCCGTAAAAGGGGCCTTAGTACCGTTTTTTATTATATAAGCTATATTAATAAAGGAGCGCTATCTCTCAGCAACTATAAGTCCTAGACCCATGATGTATATATCATTTTATAGGTCTTGGCCTGCCATGTGTACAACAAAAGTTCATTTCGCGATAGGACCTCTGAGGGCCGGGCTTCAGGGCTCCTAAGGGGCTTATATATTATATATACACCTTGTACGTTCAATAGCCCGTTCATTTGGTGCGAAATACTGCAGCACGTAGTTTCACCAAGATTTATTAAGAAACTCATCAAATGAAATAGTAAGCTTGTGTTCTGAGTTTAATTGAAAGTATCAGAGCTATGCAACAATTGACGGAGTTTTCGGACGATTAAATGACTATAATTTCGAATGTTTTCAATTATGAGTCCTATTTCAGTGACCACAAACCACTTGTAGTTAGATTTAAGAGAAAATAATTTTTTTCAAATATAAAGAAACGTCTTTATAATTTTT